>LPNX010022087.1:481743-642783 GCA_001517045.1 Pseudotsuga menziesii
ATATTCCTTGTGGGTAGCTGTATAGGATTTGTTTTGGACATACTCCAAGTACTCTCGGGTATATCTGGAGTCCCCCTTAAGCCTAATTTAAACAACTCATACTCCAATTTTAACTTAAAACATACCAAGATGCAATCGCAAAACATCCACTCCAAACACATGCAAGCACACTGATCTCTTTTGGTTTGACTCCATTATTAAAGCACTGGTCATTTTTGCTTCATATATATATTGTTTATCAGCTTTGTGCTTTCGTGTGTATCTTCGTATCTTATCATCTTGATTGTTTATAGTTAAAATATTCAAACTCCTAAATAACTGATTCAGTGCAACATCATTACACTAAGAAATCATCCTTAGTAACTTAATAGGGTCTACCCTCCTTGGCTTCGTTAGGAGTTGAGCCTAAACGGAGGAGTCAAGAACAAGGTGACAGCCTTGACTTGAGACTTGCCCCCAAGGACACACTGAGTGGCTTGAAGATTTCTGCCACGTGATCCAGGTGTGTGAAAAGGCGGCAACAATCTCCTTGTTGGTTTTACCTTTTATCTTTTTGGGGCATCTATATTGAGGAAGCTTTTGCTGGGTTTTTCCCTTTAGGGTTTTCCCAGGATAAATCTGCGTTGTTCTTGTGATACTGTTTCTTTCAGTGATCCTGTTTATATGCTTTAGCTATGAAAATGAAATGAAATACTAATGTTCTAGCTTAGCATATGAAAATTTAACATGGTATCAGAGCCACCCTGAATAGGACAACTTTCACAAGGCAAAATAGCTCTCCCTCTCTCCCCGGAAGAAATTAGGGCTTCTTGCTGAAGATGAATTTTTGAGTGAGCCTGGCATAGGATTACTTTCCTCATCAAAATTGAAGTTTAGAGACCTAGATCAAGATTTTTGGTTGGGTGAAACTCTGGGAAAGTCAAACCCTAGTTTGACCCCGAGCTAGAAAAACCCTAAACACTAAAACTGCTAAGTTTTGGTAAATTCGCTATATCCCGAGATTGGTGAAGGTTCACGAGCTGAAAATTGTAGAGGCCGAAGATAAAATCCTGATGTACAGTGTGTCCACATTTCCACCCCAGATTCTCTATATTTTGGGAGATATGGTCCCTCCAAGTTAGGTTTCCAGCCTCTTCCAGAATTCATCCCTAAACAGGACACCTGGGGAAAATTGCTATATATTGGGATACAGTGGTCCAAATTAAATTCTTGAAGATTTTCTTGAAATATAATGCACTTTAGTTTCTGTGGTACGAATTTAAGAACCAGAATATGAAACAGTGACACGTGGCAGTACGTACAACTTTGCTATTCTGAACAATCCTGTAACAGGTCACAGTGGGAAAATGATCATAAATATCAATTGATGAAACAAATTCTGATTAAAACTATGGTTTTATATCAGGGACATGCGAGGTTACCTCAGTGCAAAATTTCAGATACATAGGAGCAGTAATTTCGGAGATATCACAGAAACAGTGACAGGAATTTCTGCAGAAGAAATTGGAAAACTAGGGCTTCCTGTTCCGGGAGCTTCCCTCCACTGTTTTCAGAAAAGGAGTACATTAGATAGCTCCATTTGAAGAGATATATCTTTCTATCCAATTATATCTTAAATATTCCAAGTTTTGAAAATTAGGGTTTCTCTGACAAACCCTATATCAGCTAGCTCTGGAAGCAGGACGAACACCTCAAATCGGTAAGATATACTCTTTTGCTATTTGCATTTGAGGTTTTTATTTCAAAGTGATCTATCACATCAGCTTGATGATAAGCTTGGTAAAGTTGAAAACTTCTAAGCATGGAAGTATTTGATCTCTCTGAAGAAAATGAATTGGACACCTACATGAGTAGAGAGGTTCCAGTTCCATACGAAGATGAGGCTCAAAGCCTTACACAAGAAGAACTTGATCAAGGCTAAGAAGATCATCGTTGATTCAATCACGGATCAACTTGTACCACAAGTGTCTTCCCTAAAGACACCAAAGATGTTTGATTCCTTGATCAAGCTATTTGAAGATAAGAACTTAAATCAGAAGATGGCTTTGAAAAAATAGTTGAAGAATGTGAATATCCAGAATGCAGAACAACTTGAAGTGGTAGAAGAACAAGTGGAGAATGCAAAAGTGGTGATAGCCACCTTGAATGGCCTCCCAGGATCATGGGATTCATGGAAAGAATGTATTCCAGAAGGAAGTAATTGCTTTCAGCTCGACTCATAAGAAGAGAAGAAGAAGATGGGAGCAATTGAAGATCAAGCTCTCACCATTCAAAGAAGATCCCTCAAACGATGAGGAATACGAAGAACTCAATTCTTGAAGAACCTCTTATTCATCTTATCATTTGGATAAGAAATGATGATTTCATGAATGAAGAAGATGATAAAGCAGAATGATCAAGATGGAGTCTACACATGAAACAAATAAAAGATAAGTATTCAATTGTCATTTCATGATATTGTTTTGTTATACTTTTGATTATATTCAGTTGATGTGTTATGCATGATAGATTGTTTGCATTAATGACTGTATACTACTAATATGCATGTGATGGGTAAGTAGATCATGGTGCTATACAACTATCCATTGCTACTTATCAAACCTCTTTGCTGACATATTGGATTAGTGCACAATCTCAATGATTTCATGGTAGAGATGGAAGGCATCTAGAAAGTTTATGTGAGATATGGCTGAATGTTGTATTGACTAAACAGTTGCATGATGCATAAGAATTTGTTGTTATGCATATGTTTTATGAGATAGTTCTAACCATTCGACTGGTGCATTTGAATTGTAGGAAAGGTCCTGTACAACCTCCTACAAGAAAAGAAGGATGAGACTTGTTCCAAAGAACAAGTAATGACAATTCAAGATTCACACCAATAAACATGAATCTGAAGCTCCCAGGGTCAGAGACACCATGATAGAAGAAAGAGCTTCAGAGAGTGGTAGATCCACCTCAAAGGATGAATACCACCATGGGTATGAGAGATAACTCAATATGAATAAAAGAATGCTATGATCAAAGAATAACAATTGATCATGGGGAATGATGTATACGATATGATTTCGAGACATAAAGGGAAGTACGTAGTATATTCCATATGGATCTATAAGAACAAGTGTACAAAGCAAGGTTTGTGATTTGCCTCAGAAAGAATAGACTATGACATGACATACTCTATTGACAAGTATATATCAAGCATAGAACCACCTTTACAGAATGAAGAGGGAATATGATACTCCACTTCAAGGGGAGTGACTATAGAAAATTATATCTGAGTTCGACATGGTACGACATGATGGATAGCTTCGTAATGGATCGAGACTTTACTGAGAGTAAAGTGGGTTCCAACCTTCAAGGTTAAATGTAGAAGACTAGGATATGTTGATGATCTGAGAAGACAAACTCATAGAAGATGTTATGATACTAGAATGATGTTTGGGATCTAGTACTCAAACCAGAAAGCAAGAATGTGGTATCTTCCAAATGGATTTGCAAGATAAGATATGTTGTTGATAGAAGTAAGGTAAGACTTGTGGCTAGAGGTTTCTATCAGAAAGAGGGAATTAATTTTGAAGAGACACTTACTCCAGGAAGCAAGGTACACTTCCTTCAAAACTATCATGGTAGTTTTTTCCATGATGAAGTAAAGACAAGCCTTCCTTAATGGTATGATTAAGGAAGAGTTTTACATCGAATAGTCACAAGGATTTGAAGTTGAAGACAGATGGAATCAAGTATGCAAGTTGAAGAAGGCCCTCTATGGCCTGAGGCAAGCTCCTAGAGCTTGGTATGGAAGAATAGATAGTTTCCTGATGAGCATGGGCTTTGACAAGAGTAAATTCGATCCTAACCTTTACTACAAGGTTGTAGAAGATGAACCTGTCATTCTATTACTAAATGTGGATGAATTATTCTTGACAGGGAATGAGAAACAGATCATGGAAAGCAAGAGGAAACTAGCAGAAGAATTTGAGATGAAAGACCTTGGGTTAATGCATTATTTCCTAGGTCTGGAAGTATGGCAAAGTTCAGAAGGAATATTTCTCAACCAAGGAAAGTATGCGGTAGAGATATTGAAGAGATTCAATATGTTGGAATGTAAAGTCATGGCCACACCCATGGACTCCAACCTGAAGTTGTTAGCTGATGACTCATCAAAGTTAGTGGATGTGACTCACTATAGATAGATCATTGGGTCATTGATGTACTTAAAGAAATAACAGACCAGACATTTGTTTTGCTGTGAACACCTTAAGTCAATATCTTGTTCAACCAAGACGGGTTCACCTAGTAGCTACAAAACATGTGATGAGATATCTGAAAGGGACTATAGACTTTGGTCTATACTATGATCGTAGCCATGAGTATAGATTGTATGGATACACAGATGCAAATTGGGTTGGAAGTATCTCAAACAGGAAAAGCACATCAGGTAGATGCTTTTGTTTGAGGTTTGCTATGAGTTCATGGTTTAGTAGGAAACAGTCCAGTGTTTCTTAGCACGGTTGAAGCAGAATACATAGCAGATTGCTCTACTAAGTTGTGAAGCTATATGGATTCAGAAGCTGATATCAAGTCTCTTTGACTTGAAGATGGATACTACAATGATTCTATGTGATAACCATAGTTGTGATGACAACGAACCATGTGTTCCGACGTAACACATAGAAATCCAGTATTTCTACATACAAGATAAGATGCAGATGATGGTGATTCAATATTTCTATACTGAATATAGAGATGATGATGTTTCAGTATTCCCATACTGAAGATATAGATGATGATGATTTAAATATTCCTATACTGAAGATATAGATGATATTTCAGTATTTACATACTGTAGATATAGATGATGGTGATTCCGTATTTCTATACTGAATATAGAGATGATGATGTTTCAGTATTCCCATACTGAAGATATAGATGATGATGATTTCAGTATTCCCATACTGAAGATATAGATGATGATGATTTCAGTATTCCCATACGGAAGATATAGATGATATTTCAGTATTTACATACTGTAGATGCAGATGATGGTGATTCTGTATTTCTATACTAAATATAGAGATGATGACACTTTCAGTATTTATATACTGAAGATATAGATGATGCTGCTTTCGGTATTCACATACTGGAGATACAGATGATGATAGTTCAGTATTCACATACTTAAGATGTAGATGATGATGGTTTGGATGATGATGTACTGAAGAAGCCTCTGCCTCGAGTAGAGTTCGAACACTTTCAAGACAAGCTTGGTGTTGTTCGGAAAGACCTTCCTTGAAAGGGGGAGTAGTGATGTTGTAGTGGGATTGTATCATCCCTGGGAATTTTCCCTAAAGTGATCCAGAGACCTCGGTCCTCGAGAATGAAGAGGGATTGTATCATCCTGGGACATTTTTCCACAATAGATCCGGTGACCTCAGTCCTCAAGAACATGGTGGGATTGTATCATCCCTTTGCACTTTCCCTAAAGTGATCCAGAGACCTCGATCTTCGAGAATGAAGAGGGATTGTATCATCCTGGGACATCTGCTCATAATAGATCCGGTGACCTCAGTTCTCGAGAATGTGGTAGGATTGCATCATCCTTGGACATTGTCCTAAAGTGATAGGGATTGATTCTCCCATAATCAATCCGGTCGATTCGGTCCTCAAGAATGTGGTAGGATTGCATCATCCTTGGACATAGTCCTAAAGTGATAGGGACTGATTCTCTCGTAATCAATTCGGTGGCTTCGGTCCTCAAGAATGTGGTAGGATTGCATCATCCTTGGACATAGTCCTAAAGTGATAGGGACTAATTCTCCCGTAATCAATTCGGTGGCTTTGGTCCTCGAGAATGTGGTAGGATTGCATCATCCTTGGAAATAGTCCTAAAGTGATAGGGACTGATTCTCCTGTAATCAATCCGGTGGCTTCGGTTGTCGAGAATGTGGTAGGATTGCATCATCCTTGGACTTAGTCCTAAAGTGATAGGGACTGATTCTCCTGTAATCAATATGGTAACTTCGGTTGTAGAGAATGTGGTGGGATTGTATAATACCTGGACTTTAAGTCCAAAAGTGATCCAAAGAATTTTTGTCTTTGAGTTGTGGATTACAGGTTGTAGCTAATGATGATGATGCCGTACTAATCGAAAGATCAGAGTATGATGATGATGACGTACTAATTGAAAGATCAGAGTATGATGACGTATTGATCGAAAGATCAGAGTATGATGATGACGTATTGATCGAAAGATCAGAGTATGATGATGATGACATACTGATCAAAAGATCAGAGTATGATGATGATGACGTACTGATTGAAAGATCAGAGTATGATGATGACGCACTATGATTATGATGTTTCTGATCGAAAGATCAGAGTATGATGATGATGTTTATGATCGAAAGATCAGAGTATGTTGATGATGTTCCTGATCGAAATATCAGAGTATGATGATGATGTTTCTGATCGAAAGATCAGAATGTGATGATGATTCTGATCGACGGATCAGAATATGATGATGACGATGTTGCTGCTGATCGAAAGGTCAAAGTGTTGTTGATGATATTGCTGATCGAAAGGTCAAGATGCTGAAGATGTTGTTGCTGAGTGAAAATTCAAAGTGCTGAAGATGTTGTTGATCGAAAGGTCAAAATGTTGAAGATGTTGTTGCTGATCGAAAAGTCAAAGTGCTGAAGATGTTGCTGATCGAAAGGTCAAAATGCTGAAGATGTTGTTGCTGATCAAACAGTCAAAGTACTAAAGATGTTGCTGATCGAAAGGTCCAAATGCTGAAGATGTCGTTGCTGATTGAAAGATCAAAATGCTGAAGATGTTTTTGCTGATTGAACAGTCAAAGTGCTAAAGATTTTGCTAATCAAAAGGGTCCAAGTGCTGAAGATGTCGTTGTTGATTGAAAGATAAAAATGCTGAAGATGTTGTTGATCAAAGAAGTCAAAGAATTAATGATGATGAAGACTGAAGATTGAAAATGAAGACTACATGATGTTGAAAAGCTTCCAATGATTTATAGATGTGTTACCCTCTTGATACTGATGATGCCCCTATCTCTACTCTTGTTCTTGTTGATGTTTTTGTAGAATACCCTTCTCGTTAAGGGGGAGTGTTGAAATATTGTAACTTCGAAGAATATTCTATATGTATCTTTTTGTGGTCCCCGATGGTCCTACCGGGAGAACCACTTGTATTAAATTGTACCCCAATGCTCATAATCAGAAGAACTAAAAGAGTCATGAGGTAGTCCCCTCTAATTGTAAAGGTGGGTCATCAGCACCCCAGTGTGGTTACTTGAGCCTACATGTGTAACTAAAGCCTACATGATTTAACTCGAGCCTACATGTCGAATGAGTTAACTTAAGTGAATGGATGAATATAAATAGAGGTGTAGTGCTCCTCATTTGAGATACACACTCTCTCACTTGTGTAGAGCATTAGTGGAGAAGAGAAGAGTAGCTGGAGAAGGAGTAGGATCAGGCTTTGATCTCCTTGTTGTTTTTATCTTTTATCTTTTTGGGGCATCTATATTGAGGAAGCTTTTGCTGGGTTTTTCCCATGATAAATCTGTGTTGTTCTTGTGATACTATTTCTTTTAGTGATCCTGTTTATATTCTTTAGCTATGAAAATGAAATGAAATACTGATGTTCTAGCTTAGCATATGAAAATTTAACAGACTTATGTCCTAAAGTGATAGGGGTTGATCATCCTGTAATCGGATCATGTGGGTTGCAAGTTATGTTGCTGCAGATGATGTTGCTAATCGAAAGATCAAGTGTTGTTGCGAATGATGACGTTTCTAATTGAAAGATCAAGTGTTGCTGCATATGATGATGTTGCTGATTGAAAGATCAAGTGTTGATGTAGATGATCGAGTGATCGAGTGTTGTAGAAGATTAATATCAAAGGTTAAGACTCAGTGCTGTAGAAGATGATGATCCAGTGCTGAAGATGTTGAATATATGCCAATAATTGTTCTAGTTACTGATGATTGTTGAAGAAAACATATGATGACATATAGATGTATCACCTTGATGTTGTTAAAATATGATCTCTCTCCTTTCTTCTACAGTTGATGTTATTGTTGTCAATAGAATACCCTTCTCATTAAGGGGGAGTGTTGAAATATTGTAACTTCAAAGAATATTCTAAATGTATTTTATTGTTGTAATCTAGCAGATATGTTTTATTCCTCTGTCGGGATGCTATTATTGTATTTGGTCATCATAGAGTCATGAGTTAAAACCTCTGTTGTAAGTTGGGTCAATAGAACCCTCCATAATATAATATTATATTGTTTTGTGTATTCCTAGGTGAAGTCGGCCCAATAAGTTTTTTGGGGCCGACCTATTAGGGAAAAAGTCAAGTGGAAGATACAATATAAGTAGAATAAGTGTGTTCCTTATTTGGACACACACACTCACTTGTGTATAACTCATAGGAGAGAAAGATATTTGCTACAAGAAGGAGCACCTGTTTGGGGTTTTGTCTTTGTACTTTTGATACATCTTTATAGAGGAATTTTTGTTTCATTTTATTCCCCTATAGGGCTTCCTAGGATAAATCTATGTCTATCTTGTGATTGTGTTTCTTTCATAGATCCTGCATATGCTATTGTTGTGAAATTGAATTGAATACTAATGATATCTAGCTTAGGATATGTGTTGATATTACAACATCAGGAGTCATTCTTCAGTCTTGTGAGTAATAACAAGACAATAGAATTGTGTGGTCTTACAAATATCCTCATCTGATAGAGGTGGTTATGTTGTAAATTTTTGTGAGTAATATAAAGACAGTAGACTTGTGTAGTCCTATAAATATCCTCATATGTTTGAGGTGGTGATGCAGTAGACTTGTGTAGTCCTACAAATATCCTCATATGATTGAGGTGGTCATGTAGTAGACTTGTGTAGTCCTACAAGTATCCTCATATGATTGAGGTGGTGATGTAGTATAATTGTGAGTAATATCAACTTCTACAAATATCCTCATGTTGTGAGGTGGTGTAATTTACTATTTAAGGTAGATATACCATGTGATGTATGGCTAGTCATGGTCAATAGGTGTTACAAGTCTCCTTACGGATTAGCTAACCCTAGAGTGATTTAATTTAGCATATGACTATATGACTTGGGGCAATACATATGATCATAGGTTCGGAAACGATATTATGAGTATGATATGATTAATTAATGAAAACACATATGGATCATGCATAGATATGTAATATAAGCACAAAGATAGAGAGAGAATTCAAATTGCATATGTTGCCACCAAGTAAACTAGAAATTGATTAGATATCAGTTGAGTATTAGTTATGGTAAATAAGTTCAGTTAATTAAGGAATCAACTCCGTAATTTATGCAAGTGGTTATTGAGAAATAAACACTGATGGAGATGCACTAGTTTTGTTCAGTTACATTCAGTTCTATTCAGTTAAATCCAGTTCTGTTCAGTTACATTTAGTTCTGTTCAGGTACATTCAGTTCAAGTCAGTTACATTCAGTTCAAATCAGTTAACTACTTAGTTATAGTTAGGAAAATATATTCTTGTGGGAGATAATTATGGAGTTCCATATTGACACCAGATCAGTCTGTGGTGCATGATTCAAGATGGATCAGTGTTCTAAGTGTCAACAAGTTGCTGCTACATGCAACCATTCTATTTTTGTTGTAAAACCTAATTTGACTTGTTATTAAAGTTCTATGCACTTGGTAATTTAGATACAGTGTTCCATTCGATCTCCTCTCTGTGGTGCTCTCCATGAAAGAAATATTCTATTGTGTTGTAAGCATTCTCTTATATTAATCTATCATACTCTAAAATCGTTTGTTGGGTTTTTTCATCCTCCAATTCAGTGGATGGTTTTACTAGGGTATGCCCTACGTTCTATGGTTTGATTTATATATTTGAATCATTGATGTGATTTATATGCACTGTTAATATGGATTAAAGTTTTAAATTTCAAGTTTCTTCATATTTTTCTCAATCACTAACATGGTATCAGAGCAAGGGTGGGAATAAGCTTAGTTTTGTGCAAACACTCTAAGCCTACACAGATCTTGAAGCATTGAGCAAAAGCGTGAAGCAATGGATTCTATATCCATCTGACTAGAAGATAGACTTGAAGGAACATCCAAATTCAATACATGGAAGGCAAGGGTGTTCAATATTCTAGAAGAACATGATCTATACTCTTTTGTGAATGTTGTGATCGAAGATCCCACTACAAATACATGAAGGACAAATTAAAAAAATAATCAAGAAAAGGAAAAGCATATCATATATGACTCTGTGAAGGACAAACTCATGTCAGTGATCATTCCATTGAAGACAACAAAGGAGTGTTTTGAAAGACTCACGAATATCTATGAGAAGAAGGCTCCTACTCAAAAGAGGGCTTTGAAGAATAAGCTATGCAACATGAAGATGGAGAAGGATGAGACTATGGAATATTTATTCACAAATATTTCACAAGTAAAGGATCGACCAACAAGCATTGGTGTGGAGATAGATGAGGATTATCTTCTTCAAACTGCCATTGATGGGATCCCTACCTCATGGGAGACTTTCTTGCCATGGTGAATGGAAGAGAATATCAACCCAACTTCTAAAGACTCTGGCATGACTGCATTCAAGAAGAAGGGTGCATCTAGAACAAAGCAGTGCACACTAAAAAAGAGAATCTAGCTCTCATGTCTAGGACTAAGAAAGGGAGGAATCCTTTCTCTCCCAAGAAATACTTTCATACAAAGAAGAAAGATATTACAAAGAACTTTGAAAAATAAAATTTTAAATGCTACTACTATGGAAAGAAAGGCCACTTTGCAAAGCAATAAAAGTAAGAAGGATGAAGGAAAGTTTCATGCCTCCACTGCCATAGAAGAAACTCTGCATAAGATTACACCCGAAAAGAAAGAGACTAGAAGAGAGTATTATCTTGTCTATGCTTTGTTCGGATCCATCATCACAGGAGAAGATACATGGTTGATTGACAGTGGTGCTTCCAAGAACATGTCAGGGTACAAGGATGCACTCTCCATTCTAAAGGAGAAACAATTCTCATGCATGGTGAAATTGGGAGACAATTCTACATATTCAATCCTAGGAGTTGGATCCACATCATTCCAGTTAAATTCAAGAGGCATGCTACATATGGATGACATTTTGTATGTTCCTGGATTGAAGAAAAATCTACTCCCTCTTTTTGTCCTTGAAGATAAAGGATTTCGTGTGATCTTCATGGAGAATCAAGCATACTTATGGCTGAAGAACCATAACCTTGATTCTGCTGTTATTTTATGAGTTTGAGAATGAGGAATATACTAGGTCCCAGGAATGATTATTTCAGCCATGTTACATCATACTATCATCCCATGCGATATTTGGCATAGGAGACTCGGACATCTCCACTTCATAGAACTTCATGGTTTACAGTGAATGGTGAAAGGTATGCCCAATTTCGATTTTGTTCATGATTCTATCTGTCATTGTTGGTCAAAGGTCGTCGTATGTGTTGGGTGCTCCTGCACTATTTTGGTTCTCACTTTATGATGCTCTAGAGAATAAAATAATGTCATGAATTCACGTGCATGGTACTCTTTATAACCTTCTATACTCGTAAACGCCTCACATCTTTATTTGCGAAATGATTTCTCACCATAGATCTAAACCCTTAACAATCTGAGCCATTGATCTTATATGCCTTGATCTCCATTTTGTAGAACCATTTCTTTTATTCCCCTTATCATATTAGAACTGCGAAACAAATCACAGCCATAGATATTTCCCATGATAGATCTCAACCATCTGAGGATGTGTCTTATACCCTATCATTCGTAATCCATCAGCTTGCCAAACCTTGTGCACTTTCTCATTGTGAAATAGATCAAGTCCATCAGTTAATTATCCTGCCAGATCTTCATCGTTGAAGGTGTGGGACCCCATGAGATTTCACATCGCTTCATCCTCTTAACCATCGTGCACCTTCTTTCCATGAAATCAACTAAGACTGTTGATCAAATCCCCGTCATATCACCACCATTTAAAATATTGGGGCCCTCCAGTTATCACAACCCCGACATGCCTTTATCTCTCCTACGTATTTCGCTGCAAAAAAAACATTTCCATCGTAGATATGGCCTGCTTAAAATCATGACCGTTGGAATACAGAATGTATAACGGATTTTGTACACCTCCAGGTCTAAATTCCCCACACATATTTTCCATTGCGAAATCCTCAGTTTCTATCGATATGCATTACCTACCCTTCTGACGATTGATCTTGTTCATCCTTTAACATTTCTCCACCCATGCAAATCTTCTTGAAAAACTGTGCCTCTTTCCTCAGTGAAATCCTTATCAACAATTGATATTCTCTGCCATTGATCTGCACCATTTGTTTTTGACCCTAGATAACTACAAGTGGATTTTCATATTTGAACCAGAATGCAGGGTCATAGCTCCAGGTTTTTTGAGTTTTCTCTCATGCCAGACCATAGGATAATCCATTTTGCTACTCAGGTTAAGGACAAGTCTCCCATGCAACCTCCAAATCACCAGACATGGAAAGTTTTTTTAATACCCCCTTCAATTTCACTCTTCTATACCTTAGTAGAGGAAATAGTGTAGTTTCCTATGTAGAATTATAAAATTTTTAGCAAAAGTCTTAACAATAACACTCCATCATTGACTGCATCATTGGTACTTCATGTGATTTCATAGGATATGCGACTGGAACTACCTCCAAAACAACATCACGGATATGTTGTAGCACACTATGAATTGCTGGATCATCATTTGTAAAGTTGAAGGTGTGATTGAAACAGATCTTCAAGTCCTCCTATGTTGTGATCTCTCTTCGATGTTCGACTAATACATACCACTGTTGCAACATTTCATCAAATGTGTGTACAAAAGCATGTACCCACTCATCCTTTTTTCATGACACCCACATGGTTTGACACACAATCAAATGATCATTAGGATCATTTCAGCCATCGTACTTGTCGACTTGATAGTTCTCTACTTCGCCGAAGCGGACTTCCATCAACCTACAACACATAGACCACCCATTGAACATGTTATTCTACGTTTGCCACAAACATGTTGGAGTGGCATTCAATGCTTCATCCAATTCCAATAGCCTCTTAGGTTTTGAGACCATGTCTTTGAAATCAACAAGAAATTCAGGAAAATCAGGCAATCCTTCATATGTCGGTAACTTGACAACCTCCGTTGCAACCCGATGTAGTGAATAAGTGATTCTTCCACACTTCCAAATCTATACCTCATGCATTCGATTCTGCTAATTTTCTAGTGCATCATCAGAATCCGATGATGCAAAGATAGAGCTTCGCCATCCCAACTCTCCGTATGAAGTAGAATGGACATAACCTTATGAAATGTTGTACTCATGGTCCCATCCCCCTACAACGTATTCCTTGACTGGTTCTACATACCTTCTTCCTTCACTTGGATCCATTGGGGCAATGAATCTGATATCATGCGATTCTTGAAGTTGATCACCGTCAAGCTGTTGTTATCCCATCCGATCCCCGATAGTGCAGGATATGATCTTCCTTCATCAACAATATCGATAACATCGAAATATGCATATGTCCTCATTCCTCTGACTTCCACCATTAAGCACGCTACTCATCCAATCGATGATACTCTGGCTTGGTTGGCTAATCATAATTGCACAAGGGACCAAATCAACTGTGGTTTCCCCATATTCTCCCATGTCTATTTCGTCATAATGTTGACGTCTGATACCAAATACAAAATAACTGAATCCACATCATAATCCCCAATATGGACATTCATCCTCATCTCCTTTCCAGTTTTCTTCTTATGCAGAGAATTCACAACAGAATCCTTTCGACCCTTCTATTGTAGATACAACAGAATTACGATCTCAGCTAGCGCATCCGGGTCTTTTTCTAGTGATACACAACATTCAAAGAAATTTTGCACTGTACCATGTTGCTGCGATGGTCCTGCTACTAGAGTTGAATACAAAATAGATGAAATTTCATAAATAGACAAATTACCTGGGTCTCTCTTGATGGTATTATGTGATTTAAAGAATGCATCCCTCTTAGTTTCGTCACTAAGCTACACCTTTTTACAGCCCTCCAATCGAACTTGTGGGATTAGACCATCGTCTTCTATTGTCTCACCTCCATGAGTAATGATGCCAACCACAGTAGGTTGAGTTAGACATTCTATTGAGCTCTTCCCAACTGTTGGTCCTTGGATTTTATTTGGTCATGGATTCACTTGCTGGCTCGCGTTCTCATTCACATTCTGATTTTGGTTCTGCAGTGATGGAACATTCTTTGCTTGCCACTTTATGATCAGCTACGGACAATCATCAACTGTGTGATCTACAGCAGTGAAATAAGTACATTGTGACTATAGGTTTGGAAAATATCGCTAATAATTCCCCAATACTCTACAATTGTAACATTGCACAAGTCCTCAACCTCATCCTCCTCCTCAGCCAAAACATCCACCTTTTCCTCCTCAGAATCCTCTGGGGAAGCCTTGTTGCTGTTGATACTTCAGTTGGTTGAACTACTGTTGTTGTGGTGGATTCGACTATGGTTGAACATACCGTAGTTGAGTATACTATGACTGAGTATATTGTCGCTGCTACAGAGCGTATGGATCTAGTAATACTATAGCTGCGTCAGAACAAACTATGGTTGTGGCACAAACTATGATTCTGGTACAAACGTGGCTGTGGCTGCACCACCTGCGGTAGCTATTATTCTCCCTTCATGTAATACACATCCATTGTCCTATATTGGAGTAAATAATATGCTCAACAGTCCTTGTATTTGTGACCAATAGATCCACAAAATGTACAATACAAATTTGTAGGATTGGATACGATCTTCCAAAGATACACACAATCTTCGTGTTGATGTTCATGAACTTGACAGACGCGACACCATGGAAAGCCACCTTGACTTAATGGATTTGGAGGTCCTGAAAACAAATAATTTTGAAAATATGGGCATTGATACTTAAGATTTCCCTTTGCATGACATTGAGTACACCATATTTACTCACGATGCTCTCTTCCTTTCTTGATATCTTACAATTGGATCCTCAGGTTTACCAGTTGCAATTGGATCTGATTCATGCCAACTCTAGTTTCTCCAATAGGTGAACCTTCCAGCTTCATTGTGATCTCTATAGCTTTGCTCTGTGTCGCAATATTATATTACATCAAGGACATCCTGATATGCGGTACTAATGATGCAATGAACTAGTCCTTGTGATGTACATCACTCATTTCAAAACTGACTTTCACCATCAGCGTCTTGAATCGCTGATCAAAATCCTATACCGATTGATTTGGATATTTCTTGATCTCCTTTAGCTCGATGAGATACTACGACTTAGACTTGGGATTTTGAATTCTTTGATCAATCCATTTCTAATCTCTACGAGAGTCTTCGTTGGGTTTCCTGTAGGAACTTGCATAAAATTCATGTACTAGTCTAGTGCATGACTTCAAAAAGTTCTTGCCAATTGACCTTTTTTGATATCCTCATCATTAGAGGAAATTTCAACTCAAAATGGGCCTCCTAAAAAAATTTAATAAAATAATAGTTAAAATAATAAAATAATATTTATTAATTTTGGATGAAGATATACGGTATCGTCCAGAACCATTTATTGTTGCAATCTATTGGAGATATCAGTTGAGTGTTAGTTATGGTAAACAAGTTTAGTTAATTAAGGAATAGACTCCATATTTTATGCAAGTGGTTATTGGGAAATAAACACTGATGGAGATGCACTAGTTCTATTTAGTTACATTTATTTATTAATAATAAGAAATATTTTATTGTTGTAATCTATCGGAGATGTTTTATTCCTCGGTCGAGATTCTATTATTGTATTTGGTTATCATAGAGTCAAGAGGTAAAACCTACATTGTAAGTCGGGTCAATAGAACCCTACATAATATAATATTATAATGTTTTATGTATTCCTAGGTGAAGTTGGCCCGGTAAGTTTTTTGGAGCCAACCTATTAGGGAAAAAGTCAAGTGGAATATAAAGTATAAGTAGAAGAGGTGTGTTCCTCATTTGGACACACAAACTCACTTGTTTATAGGACATAGGAGAGAGGGATATATCTTCTACAAGAAGGAGCACCTGTTTGGGGTTTTTTCTTTGTAATTTTGATACATCTATATAGAGGAATTTTTGCTGGATTTTCTTCCCCTATAGGGTTTGCCATGATAAATCTGTGTCTATCTGGTGATTGTGTTTCTTTCATTGATCCTGCATATGCTATTGTTGTGAAATTGAATTGAACACTAATGATATTTATCTTAGCATATGTGTTGATATTACATCATCAAGAGTCATTCTCCAGTCTTGTGAGTAATAGAAAGATAGTAGACTTGTGTATTCTAACAAATATCCTCATCTGATTGAGGTGGTGATGCAGTAGACTTGTGTATTCCTACAAGTATCCTCATAATATTGAGGTGGTGATGTAGTAGACTTGTGAGTAATATCAAGTTCTACAAATATCCTCATGTTGTGAAGTGGTGTACTTTACTATGTAAAGTAGATATACTATGTGATGTATGGCTAGCCATGGTCAATAGGTGCTACAAGTATCCTTTAGGGATTAGCTACCTCTAGAGTGATTTACTTTAGGATATGACTATATGACCTGGGGAAATACATATGATCATAGGTCCGAAAACAATCTTATGAGTATGATATCATTAATTAATGAAAACACATATGGACCATGCAGAGATATTTAATATAAGCACAAATATAGAGAGAGAATTCAAATTGCATATGTTTCCACCAAGTAAACTCAAAATTGTTTAGATATTAGTTGATTATTCATTATGGGAAACAAGTTCAGTTAATTAAGAAATCGACTCCTTAATTTATGCAAGTGGTTATTGGAAATAAACACTGATGGAGATGCACTAATTCTGTTTAGTTACATTCAGTTCTGTTCAGTTACATTCAGTTTTGTTCAATTACATTCAGTTTAGCTCAGTTACCTTCAGTTCAACTCAGTTAGATTTAGGTGCATATATTCTTGTGAAAAATAATTATGGAGTGCCAGCTTGACACCAGATTAGTATGGGGCATATGATTAAATATGGATTAGTGTTCTAAGTGTCAACAATTTTCTGCTACATGCAACCATTCTATTTTTGTTGTAAAACCTAATTTGAATTGTTATTAAAGTGATATGCACTTGGTAAGTTAGATACAATGTTTCATTCGATCTCCTCTCTCTGGTGCTCTTGGTGAAATCAATCTTCTATTGTGTTGTAACCATTCTCTGCTACTAATCTATCATACTCTAAGATCGTTTGCTGGGTTTTTTCATCCTCCGAATTAGTGGAGGGTTTTACCAGGGTATATCATGTGTTGTATGGTCTGATTTATATCTTTGAATTATTGATGTGATTTATATGAACTGTTATTATGGATTAAATTTTTAAAGTTAAATTTTCTTGATATTTTTCTCAATCACTAACATGGTATCAGAGAAAGGGAAATAATAAGCTTAGCTTTGTTCAAACACTCTAAGCCTTTGCAGATCTTGAAGCATTGAGCAAGAGCATGAAGCAGTGGCTTCTATATCTATCCGACCAGAAGATAGAATCGAAGGAATATCCAACTTAAATACATGGAAGGTGAGGGTATTCAATATTATAGAAGAACATGATCTAGACTCTTTTGTGACCACTATGATTGAAGAGCTCACTACAAATGCAGGAAGGACAAATTACAAAAAGAATCAAGCAAAGGAAAAGCGGATCATATATGACTCCATGAAGGACAACCTCATGTCGGTGATTACTCCATTGAATACAACAAAGTAGTGTTTTGACACATGCATCTCTATGAGAAGAAGGATCCTACTCAAAAGAGGGATTTGAAGAACAAGTTGCACAACATGAAGATGGATAAGGATGAGACCGTGGAATATTTCTTCACAAAGATTTTACAAGTGAAGGATAAACTAGCAAGCATCGATGTGGAGGCAGATGAGGATGATATTCTTCAAAATTCCATTGATGGGATCCCTGCCTCATGAGAGAGCTTTCTTGCTATGACAAATGCAAGAGAAGAGTATTCCAAATTAGAAATAATCTGGCATGACTGCATTCAAGAAGAAGGGCACATCCAAAATAAATAAGTGCACACTAAAGAAGAGAATCTATCTCTCATGGATATGACTAAGAAAGGGAGGAAGCCTTTCGCTCCCAAGAAATACTTTCATACAAAGAAGAAAGAGATTACAAAGACATTTGAAAAATCAAAGTTTAAATGCTACTATTGTGGAAATAAAGGTCACTTTGCAAGAGAGTGTAATAAAAAGAAGAAGGATGAAGGAAAGTTTCATGCCTCCACTTCCGTAAAATAAAATTCTCATAAGATTACACCCGAAGAGAAAGAGACTCGAAGAGAGTATTATCTTGTCTCTGATTTGTCCGGATCCATCATCATAGGAGAAGATACATGGCTGATCGACAATGGTGCTTCCAAGCACATGTCAGGGTACAAGGGTGCACTCTCCAATCTAAAAGAGAAACAAATCTCATGCATGGTGGAATTGGGAGACAATTCTACATATTCAATCCTAGGAGTTGGATCCACATCATTCCAATTAAATTCAAGAGACATGCTACATATGGATGAAATTTTGTATGTTCCTATATCTAAGAAAAATATAATCTCTATTTTTGTCCTTGAAGATAAAGGATTCTATGTGATCTTCATGGAGAATCAAGCATACTTACGGACGAAGAACCAGAACCTTGATTTTTCTGTTATTTTCAGAGTTTGAGAAGGAGGACTCTACAAGGTCCCATGAAAGATTATTTCAGCCATGGTACATCATACTATCAAACCATGCGGTATTTGGCATAGGAGACTTGGATATCTCCACTTCAGAGCACTTCCTTGTTTACATCGAATGGTGAAAGGTATTCCTAGTTTTGAAACTGTTCATGATTCTATCTGTTGAGGTTGTGCTTTAGGAAAGAACGTTAAAAAATAAATCTCTTAGCAGCCTTACTAGATCTAAAGGTATAATTGACTTAGTATATTCATATATGTGTGGACCCATGTCTACCCCTTCCCTCAGTGGGTACCTTTACAATTCTTTATTCATTGATGATTTCTTCTGTAAGGCCTGGATTTATTTTATGAAATCCAAAAGTGAAACCTTCTGTAAATTCCAAGAATTTAAAGGCTTAGTAGAAAACCAGACAATTAGGCATATCCATGCCCTAAGGTCTGATAATGGAGGAGAGTTTGAATCAAATACCTTTAATGAGTTTTGTAGTGATGAAAGGATATGTAGACAATTAATGGTTCCTTACAACCCACAACATAATGGGGTTGCAGAGAGAAATAATAGAATTGTTTGTGAAGATGCAAAAGTCATGTTACATGATCAGAATATTTCTACTTATTTATGGGAAGAAGATACTAGTACAATGGTGTACATTCAGAACAGAAGTCCGCATGTAGTTCTTGATGATAAAACACCTGAAGAGGTGTTCACTTTTGAAAAACCAAACATATCACATCTTTGGATTTTTGGATGTCCTGTGTATTCACATTCCAAAAGAAAAGAGAACTAAGATGGAACCTTCTGGAAATAAGGGAACTTTTGTTTGCTACATTGAGACCTCCAAAGTATTCATAATTTATTTACCTGGTGAGGGACATGTTGAGGTAAGTCTGGATGTGACTTTCCATGAGGAGGCAATATCAATCAATCAAAAGAGCTTGAATGTGATCCAGAGACAGAGGAGACTAAGAGTCCTACTTCAAAAAATCATGAGAATGATTCCTCCCCTTCTGAGATTTAGAGGGAGAATCTAGCATAACCTACATAGTTACCTACCATTGATGAACCGATTGAACTGGTTAATGAACCTCCTACAAAGAGGAGAGAAACATGGTGTCGTGATATATTGAGAGATGTTGAGAAGCATGGAGCACCAGTGGGAACTTCCAGAAAGCACATACATCCTGATAGATATTCAGGATATGTTTCATTGATGAGTAACATCAGTGACTTTGAGCCTTCATCATATGAAGAGGCTGTCGAGAAACGAGTATGGAAAGATTCTATGACATAAGAGTATCATTCTATCCTGAAGAATGATGTTTTGGATATTGTTCCCAGACCTAAGAGGAAGTCAGTTGTTACTTCTAGATGGATTTACAAGATAAATCATGCTACATATGGTAGTGTGGACAAGTTCAAATCCATATTTGTTTCCTGAGGATTCTCTTAGAAAGAGAGCATTGACTATGAGGATACTTTTGCTCCAGTGGCCAGGTATACTACTATCAGATCTATTATTTCACTTGCATCAGTATTAGGCTGGAAGCTTCACCAGATGGATGTGAAGACTCCCTTCCTCAATAGTGAGGTTGAGGAAGAAGTTTACATTGAGTAGCTTGATGGTTTTGTGATACATGGGAAGGAATCTTATGTCTGAAAATTTGAAGAAATCCCTGTATGGGTTAAAACAAGCTCCTCGATCTTGGTACACTAGAATAGAAAGTTACCTTTAGAAACTGGGTTTCTTGAAAAGTGATGCAGATTCCAACTTGTTCTTCAAAGTAGTGGAGAACTAGCCTTTGATCCTGGTTCTATATGTTGATGATATTTTCCTCACTGGATAGGAAAAACTGATTGCTGAGTGTAAGAGGGAGCTTACCTCATAGTTTGAGATTAAATACTTAGGTCTTATGCACTACTTCCTAGGTATTGAGATTTGGCAGAGGAATGATGAGATATTTCTATCTCAAGGGAAGTACAAAGTGGAAATCTTGTGAATATTTGGCACGGTGGATTGTAAATCCATAAACACTCCGATGGATTCCAATTTGAGGAAAATTCATGAGACTAAGACTGGATCGGATCCAATGGACACTGCATTATACAAATAGTTGATTGGCTCATTGATGTACTTGATACATTCAAGGTCATACATTTTCTATGCAGTTAGCATCTTGAGTCAGTTCATGACTGATGCTAGACACAAACATTGGGTTGAAGGTAAGAACATCTTGAGGTACCTCTACGGTACAATTACTTATGGACTCAGGTATGCATCCAATGGAGGAGTTTTATTGCTTGGATATCCTAATTCTGATTGGGGTGGAAACATTGTTGATATGAAGAGAAATTTCGGATACCGTTTCAGCTTGGGTTCTACTATGATTTCTTGGTCCAGCATAAAGCAGGGCTCAGTTTCCCAAAGCACAAACAACAGAGGCCGAGTACATTGATGCTAGTACTGCTTGCAGAGAAGTAGTGTGGCTAAGAAAGCTACTTGGAGGATTACTTAGTGTTAAGCTAGAACCTACAATGATCAGGTGTGACTACCAAAGTTGTATAAATATTTACGATAATCCTATGTTTCAAGACAAGTTGAAACACATAGAAATGAAGTATCACTTCATTCGAGACATGGTCTAGAAAGGTATGGTAAAACTTCAGTATATATCTACTGAGGAGCAGATTGCAGATGTGATGACAAAGCCTCTATCTTTGACGCAGTTTAGACACTTCCGAGGTAATATTGGTGTGGTAGAGAATGCCTCCCTCGCTGAGAGGGAGTGTTGATATTACACCATCAGGAGTCATTCTCTAGTATTGTGAGTAATAACAAGACAATAGACTTGTGTAGTCCTACAAATATCCTCATCTGATTGAGGTGGTGATTTTGTAAAGTTTTGTGAGTAATATCAAGACAGTAGACTTATGTAGTCCTACAAATATCCTGATATGATTGAGGTGGTGATGCAGTAGACTTGTGTAGTCTTAAAAATATCCTGATATGATTGAGGTGGTGATGCAGTAGATTTGTGTAGTCCTACAAGTATCCTCATATGATTGAGGTGTTCATGCAATAGACTTGTGATTAATATCAAGTTCTAAAAATATCCTCATGTTGTGAGGTGCAGTACTTTACTATGTAAAGTAGATATACTATGTTATGTATGGCTAGCCATGGTCAACAGGTGCTACAAGTATCGTTTAGGGATTAGCTACCCTTAGAATGATTTACTTTAGCATATGACTATATGACTTGGGGAAATACATATGATCACAGGTTCGAAAATGATATTTTGAGTATGATATGATTAATTAATGAAAACACATATGGAGCATGCAAAGATATTTAATATAAGCACAGAGATAGAGAGAGAATTCGAATTCCATATGTTGCCACCAAGTAAACTTGAAATTGATTAGATATCGGCTGAGTATTAGTTATGGTAAAAAGTTTAGTTAATTAAGGAATCAACTCCTTAATTTATGCAAGTGGTTATTGGAAATAAAAACTGATGGAGATGCACTAGTTTTGTTCAGTTACATTCAATTCTATTCAGTTACATTTAGTTCTATTCAGTTACAGTCAGTTCTGTTCAGTTACATTCAGCTCAGCTCAGTTACATTCATTTCAACTCAGTTAACTACTCAGTTAGGCGCATATATTCTTGTGGGAGATAATTATGGAGGGCCATCTTGACACCAGATCAGTATGGGGTGCATGATTAAATATGGATCAATGTTCTAAGTGTCAACAAGTTGTTGCTGCATGCAACCATTCGAATTGTTATTAAAGTGCTATGCATTTGGGAAGTTAGATACAATGTTCCATTTGATCTCTTCTCTCTGTTTCTCTCGATGAAAGAAATATACTATTGTGTTGTAATTATTCTCTGCTACTAGTCTATCATACTATAAGATCGTTTACTGGGTTTTTTCATCCTCCAAATCAATGGAGGGTTTTCCCAGGGTATATCCTATGTTATATGGTTTGATTTATATCTTTGAATTACTGATGTGGTTTATATACACTTTTATTATGGATTAAAGTTTTAAAGTTCAAGTTTCTTCATATTTTTCTCAATCACTAACAATATGGAATCTTAAGAAACAAAGGGTATCGTTTAGTTTGACATCGATGGGATTGAAAATGTAAGATGAAATATTTGTGAATGTGAAATTGAAATGACAAATGGGTTCAAGTGGTGCATTTGGGGGTTTTATACTTATGTCGGGGATGTGTGTATTTCCTAGGAGGTAGGAGATTTGGATGTATGTACATGCTCCAATTGTAAATGGAGGACCCATGTTTGACTATTTAGGTGATAGATGAGGAGTATTGTCATTGGAGGATAATGATTCCTCATCAGAAGATGTGAATCCTCACTAGTGAGTATCCCAACTAGGGGGGATATGTTTTCGATGGTATATACTAACATGGAAACAATTTGCTCTAGTGGTGTGTCTTGTGGGGAGACATTTAGTTGACGCAAATGGTCTTATAGGCACATATGCTCAAGGATAAATTCTCATTCAATAAGTAAAATGGGGCACTGGAAACAATAGTGGGAAGTGGCATCACATGTTTGGCATGGGAATGATCCCATGATTGGTATGAGTCTTGGTGTTAGGAGGCGTGTCGTAGGTATATGAGAGGTTGGACTACTATGAATGGGAATCATATGATTGTGGTTCTCGCAAGAGGTGCACTCGTTGGCTTGGATGTCATGGTTGACATGAACGTGTTGTGATTGTGGAAATGTAGGGGTCTCAAGAGAAGGTAAAGAAGGGGCCACGATTTGTGTGACTACATTAGTGGTAACCACATTGATGGATGTCATTTCAGTTAGTGGAGAAAGAGAGAGTTATACCATGGGTTTTGTGAGATGTATATTTTCCAGTGCATTTCAAAATCATGGAATATCGGGGAAATGGTACGTATAATTCCCTAACTGAGAACATGTCAAACATGCTTTGTTTGTGCGTAATGAAATGGAATTAGGATTGTAGGAGGTGGATGTGTCCCTAGTCATGGATTGGGGTGCATGCATGATACTAACTAGTGTCTATATCTTGAGTTATAGGAGGGTAGGGCACAAGTTTGTCACATGACCTTGCTATACACAAAGAGGGCATGAAGGAGTGAATCACATGGTAGGTGTGTCATGCATGATGGGGCATTTAAAGGGTGGTTGAAGTATTCCCCCTTCTTTATGTTTATCAACTCTCGATTAATATTCAGGATGTTGGGTGTTCATGGATGGGGATTTCAACTTGGGTTGATTAACGCTTCCATTAGTAGGTTTTTTTAGCTTGGGTTGAATGACACTCCCAATTTGTGTTTTTGTGATGGTTGGTGGTGGCCTTGTCACTAGTGGTGTAGGTTCAACAGGTGGTACCATGGGGATTACTCATTGTACTGGCACCATTTCATAACATGAAATGGGTTTTAAGGCCATCTTAGGGAATGGTGGTGCGAGGTACTACATAAGAATTCCCAACATGATCCCTGGGGGTGTTAATTGAGCCATAAATTGTGTTCCTTTCACTCCTGTTTGGGGTAAACAAATGGTATCTAGAACATGGGGTGTACCAAAGGGATCGATACTTTCTCCATTACATGGTTGGTTGGGGTTGTTGATGATGATGTTGTCCCATAGGGAGACTCATTTTCAGTAGTTAAAATGGTATACCTAAGACCATCCTTCAAGGTCAGTATTTTAGGTGGAGGTATTGAATATGCCCCTAGGGGATTATAATTTATATACACAATGAAGAAAATTTCAACATACATGGCTTATTAACTTATCCTACTATGGGTAGGAAAATTTTAGGATTGGAAGAGGCATGGGGGTCATAGTAATTAAGTTGGTCAAGGGTGACCACCTTCCTATTAAAGGGAAACATCACGATACAAAAAATATAGGAGACCACCTTCATGGTGTACATGTAACTACGACCCAAAAGGATATTGTAGTCAATCTGGGCGTCAACAACTTCAACATCGGTCATTACCATTCCCCCCCTGTCTCAATGGGGACATTCTGGTACAATCCATGTGGTTGGTATGGTCACCCATCATATGCGTGAAGAGCGATAGAAGACAAGACTAACTTAGGTGATTCCAATTATTTCCAAATATTTGAGGATATGATGCATGTAGACACACGTTCAACAATGATACACCGATGAATGATAATGTTTTTCACGGTGACTGGGACTTGGAAAGCGAGAGATAATGGTAGTCTTGGTTCTCATTTTTCAATGTTGGAATTCACAAGGGGCGATTATAAAGGGTCGAGGACACCAAGAGAGTTCAATAGTTCTTTGCGTTTTGTGGGGAAATATTGAAGCACTTCAAATGTGGACATGGTGACTGGTGATTGTGAAAAACCATCCACAATATTGTAATTGTTGGCACCCTTCATGTGAGGGTTATGAAGGGTATGCCTGCGTGGTGCTTTAGGTATCCTAAGAATTTGTTATGTGCTAGGGTGTAGAATATAAAAATGACCTCCTTAAGGGACATAAGTCTCTTCTAGGATGGGTGAGATATCAACACTAGTATAGCCTTTGGATCAATTTTGAAGGTGGACAGATGCCGATTTCATAAATATTTTTTGGAAGGATCCATCACTTGGGGAGGAGGGGATCTGATTGTTGGGTACAAAATACTTGATAGGAAAAGGGTTGTTCCAAAATGACTTGTTTGGGTTGTGGTTTAGGAGGAGACTTAGGATGGTTTGCTTGTGTTTGTTTATTTGCTTCCACCAACTATTGGTAGTCGGGGATAAGCAAACAATGGCGAGTGTAATAGACATACTCCCCACATATTGAGCATGGGTAATTGGTCCTCATGTTGGTATTTTTTCCTTACTTGGGTAGGTTTTCCCCTGTACTAGTTGGTTACCCTAGTTCAGATTCTACCAGGGAACTTGGTTTCCCCCCTGCCCCTATTGTTGGGGTTGTTTGTTCTTTCCCTTATTCTTCCATTGATTTTGAGGATTTAGGGGATTGAATATGTTCAAATACTCAAACTGTTGAGTTCTTTGTTGCATAGAAGGTTGGAAAAAATTTACCCCCATATGTGGTATGGTAGTCATTCTAGGGGGACATGGCTATGGATAGTAATGGTTATACCCTGGTGGTGGGTTATAGGCTGGTTGCACTACATACGATGTGGATGTAGGTGCAAGTGGTGCGATTTGTGATTGGGAAACCATTTGTACTTGGCTTGTGTTTGGGTGGGCAGGGTTGTATGGTCTGTACTAGTCCTGTCCAAATGAAGGATGTGGAACAACAATAGGGGAAGTCAACACAATGGGGATAGTTGGGTATTGCGCCAACATGGGGGGTAGTGTAAGATTTGGTTGGGGGAGAAAATTTCCATGGGAGGAATTGGACCTGATAATCCCATCCACGAAATGTGACAACCATCCAACAAGAGGATATAATGATGGATTCCAAGGGCAATTCAATAGTACGATATTGTATAAATACCCTAATTGGGCATAGATGAGGTCAAAGTGTTGGGATTTGAGAATTGATTCCTCCTCATATTGAGGCATGTATGTATCCACCTCCTTTGCAATAGATGGTTATAGATATCTAAGGAACCAATCCAAAGGAAAAGGAGGCTAGAAGTTGATTTCTCATTAAGTACAGAGAAAACAACATTAATGGATGTGGTCCGTGATGTGCATCGCAGTGTTTTGTCAAAACTCTATGAGAATTTTGAGGCCTAATTCATTTCATATTGGTGACTAAAATTAGGAGATAAATGTTGTAGCAATGGTCTCAAATGTGGTATGAGAATCCCTACCGAGGTTCACATATCACTTTGTAGCTGTGCCAGTGAGTGTTCATTGGAAGAGAAGGAGTTGTACCAAATATGCCACTATCATGTTTGAGGAACACCATAGATGGAATGATATGATATGGTTGGAAGGATTGTCTCCCTATTTCCCTTTGAACTTATGGATTCCCAATGGGATATTTTCAGACATATTGGGCGAAGTGGGAAAAAGAGCGATGGGATCATTGACCAATTTATCTAGATCAGGGAGATTTAAACTTGCCATGAATGGTAGGTCTGGGTTGGGGGTCACCATTGTATTCTGTGTATTTTTTATGCAAGGGGGAGAACTTGGAATATGTGGTGGTGATATTTGTCTCCTATGAGAATATGAATATGCAATGTGGCCTCTTCCCAAAGGGGGGGAAGAAGAAGGGGTATTCCTTGTTGGGGAAGTAAACAAAGGTGAGCCTCTTCCACGAGAGGAGGAAAAAAGTTCCAAACTTTTTCCTAAGGGAGAGAATGAATTAATAAAGTTATTTACTTTCCTATAGGATCCAATCAATGTGGCTTAGGAGTGACCCCGACTAGGTGATCTCCCTCATGTACCACAGGGAGAAAATGGGAAAACACCCCTCGAGAGAGGGTAAAGGCCTTGTAGTCGACGAGACTACCTTGGGGGGGGGTAGGGTTTGTTCCTATATAGTGGAATTTTAGTATCAAAGTGAGAGTGATGGGTGGTGAATAAATACAAATGGACAAATGAAAAAATATTCCTACCATAACAGATGAAAAATGGTGCAATAAGTGAGTGATATGTGAAAATATGGATTAGTGCAAATGTGTCCACATGTAGGTTGTTTTTAAATTATGAGTTAAATGAACTTGTATTTAGAAAGAAAAAACAAGTGTAAATTCCTTATAATACCTAACATACTTCCTCTAAAATGTAATTAGGTCTCCCAAAAGCACAATTGTTTGTGATAATGGAATCCACACAACAACTGGCTAGTGGAGGTAACAAAGAGCTAGTTCTACTGACGATGGGGACAATGTTCCAATCAAAGAGACTTGGAAACACCTCCCAACAAAAACAACTGACTTTAAGAGTCACTTGCACTCACTGATGATCCTTGGTGATGCCCTAAGTTTTGGACATTAAGTTACCTTGCGTCAGGTGTGGATCAAATGTTGGGCCTGAATGGTATAGTGTCATATCCCTACAACGAGCTGAGTGACATGTAGGGGAGAGCATGGAAGTTGTACCTCATATTTTACCTCCTTGGTCACAATACACTTATGATTTGAGATTTATTTAAACACTTTCTTATAAAAGGATTTGATAGCACCCTAAAAGACAACAATACTATGTTTCAAATAACACCTAATTAAACTAGATTGGTGGGAATTGTTTGGATCCCTATCCCACTCAATCCTACCAAACTAAAATGTTTTTTTGTGATCTCCTATGGAGGATTTTAGTTAGTTAACATTTTAAAATGGTTGATTTATGGGTTTTCATTGAATTAAGGTGTGTGAGGGAGGTATTTCACAATTCCCTTCCTTTTTGAATCACTAAGATTAGATGGAATGTGCGGTGAAGAGAATACTCAGATTGAAATATTCTTTAGGTCCCTTACTATGTGCAAGTGAAAAATCACATGTGATGTAAGAAAATTGTATTATTGAAATTAAATTTCTAAAATAAAATAAAATGGAGATTGTAACTTGAGCTCTAAAGATGATAGTGATGCTTGCAAAAAGAAACAAAGTGCTAAGTGTGCAATGGAGGAGAGTGTTAAGAGAATACATTTGGAGAGGAGAGTGTTCAGGTCCTTACTTGTGTGAAAAAAGTGGATTTTACACTACTTTAACTAAATATGTTAAGTAAAACAAAGAAGCATAAGATCTCTTGAATACTAGTGAAGCCAATAAGGATCGTTGGAATCCTAAAGGGTGATTAGAAAATTAGATTCCAAGGGATGACCCCTTTACTTCCTAATATTAGTCTATATGGGATAATTACTAAAGCAACAAGTAACTATTGCAAGTTTACTTAGTCCTTGTTAACTAGTGAGCAACGATTGAGATGCACAATTGTTGTTGAAAACATGTGAAAAGAAAAAAAAATACAACAACACGGAAAAACAATTAACAGATGCATTGTATCATGAAAGAAATACTCACTGGCGTGATGCCACATGGTTACAATGCAAGAAGGTAGCACTATCATGAGAAGGAAATCTGCATGGGCTAGGGTATGTTTATATGTACATGTCATGCAGCTATTGAATGTGTATCCATGTTGTTAGCATGATCGAGACTTTGGGAGCTGTGTATCCGATAAAATGGATGAAAAGGATTCTTGGGGCCGAATTAATGGGATGAAAGGGATGGTCCTCTTCACCTACAAGCTATAAAAAACCAAAAATTAGCCACTTCACAAATAACAACCTAATAGAATAAAAATGAACTAAAACAAAGTGGATTCACCATAAATATTATGGTGGGAATAATGGCACAAGGGTGAGAAATATTCCCTATTATCCTTGAACTTGCAGCCAAGAAAATAATAGTAGTTGTGGGTTAGGAAATCCAAGCACTCACAAGCTATATCAACTTCAAGAAGCCTAAAGTAAGCTAAAAGAATGGAGATATTGCTCCTTGAGGAAGGAGGAATGTAATAACCCAAAAATTCGTAAACATTTAAATTTTTTTAAGTGACATAAAATGTCTAAAGTCACAGGTAAGTAACTGCTAATGGTTAGCGGAAAATGAAACAGTTTATAAAAGAACATGGGATTGCTTCTTTAAAAGAACCTGTAAACTAGTGGATGTAATCTTAAACACCTGTGTTAGTACTATTAATGACTTAACAACTTTAATTCTATCAGAGTTAGAAAAGGAATTGCATTTTGATACTACTAGATATACTGATGATTAAATTTTGTCAAGTAGGTAAGAATTATTGTATGAGATCGAGGCTTACTTAGCGTTCTTCTAACTCAATTGGACTGCTGGTTCCTTACAGGTTTAGCAGGTAAGCGTAAGATCCAGTAGGTGTTATTTAAAATTACGTCGAGAAACTACTTCCCTAGCATGATTAAGAAGCTAGTTTTAGAAAAGGTTTAAATATGCTGCTTGTCTTCAAGGAGGTAATGTCAATTATTTTTCCGTTGTTATAAATCCATAGTTGTATTTATAACTAACACCATAATGAATTTTTACCAAAAAAAACATAAACAAGGGTTTAAATTGCAAGAACAAGTACTTACCAAAGTTCCTTCAACCGTCTAAAGATTATACTCTAAAAATCTAAATAACACTGTTTTATTTTCTTGTGTTTACCGTAATGGTTATTTATAAATTTTCTTAGGGAGAATAGAGCTCATGGTTTTGGGCTTAAGTTCACTTCAAACTGTTTGGTGTTTCTCGCATCTATTTTCACTTCAATACTCTATAGACGTCCTTCTCTTAATGAATGATCAAGTTACCTATCTTGTTCAATTATAAATTTATCAATGAGTTGTTAGAATTTTTAACGGGATTCTTCAACGTTTTTAGTCTTCAGTATCTCGAACACTTCTTCAACAAAAAAAAATAAAGGCTAAGTTTTCAGAAGTTCATGGATTTTCTTTTTACTATGGTCATAAGTTATAATATGACCTTCTCATAAATATTTTACTATCTTAAATAATACACAATCTATTAGACTTGTTTGGTTAACATGAAAAACTTCTAGAATAACAAGAGTATCCAAGTTGTAACCTAAGGTAGAATTTCTAAGCATCAAACCTACCATCATAAAATCAATGATGGGCAATCATAAGATGTATAGTTTTGAAATGATTGTTGGTTTTGGAAATGCAAAATGTTTGATGCAGCGCTGACTATAGAACTCAAACCACGCTTGAAGAAATATTTGGAGGGACACATGGAAAGGTTACATCCACTCAAGGGTTGACTTAAAACTTCAAAACCCTATTCATTTTCTTTGCATAGCAAGATTCCCTCCTTTGTGTTGGCCAAGCTGAGAGCTCACAACCATGGGAGACCTATAACCTCCTTCAAAATTTTGGCATTTCACCTCCATCTTCTACACTGTGACTGTTGGGAGAGGTCGTTAATGGTTTTGGTCTTTCTAAAGGTTGAATTGTTACAGTGAGAGTGGGTATTGGATTTTGTTTGTGGCTCGAAGGTTGTGCTTGTATTTAACCTGCAACTAAACAATCATAACTTTGGCCTTCATCTGGTTGAGTTGATTTTATTTCTTTTTCCTTCGCAGAGGTGACTTCAAGTCTCCTTGCCTTTCGACACGGTGCCAATACGAACTGGGGTGGCCATCTCTCCTCAGCTTCAACTCAAAACTGCAATAGGTAAAGAGTTACCCTTAAATAAGTTTTATATTAGTTTTCTTATAAGGGATTTTACAAATTTTAAAAACAAAGGATTTGTAATAACACGGTTTGGAACTTGTAGGTCCTTGCTATCGGTTCCAGCTCTGTAGGTGAAAATGAGCTCACCCTTCAGTTCTACATGAGCATACAAATTGGTAAGCCTCAATTTCAATGAGGGTTTCTTCCTGCATACAGTTGTGGTTGTTGGAAGTTTGGTTCTTGTGGTTGAAAGGCACGGCCTTGGTTCTCTGTTAGCTTAAGGTTCCATTGCTTGTTTGTTTATGTAAAAGTTTGAAACCCTTAGAGGGTACTTTGTACAAGGATAAAGAACGCTTTGGTAGCTGTGATGGCAACTGGTTTTTATTTTTGTCTCTATCTTTATTGCATGAACAATGCAGCTTCTTTTACTATTTTCTAAAGAGCTCAGATCTAAGCCCTTCGAGGCTGTCGACCTTTGTCTAGTTTATTTTTAGTTTTACAATAGATTTGAGTAGGTGAGAAAGGGCTATGAATCAGTCATGATTTGTAAAATGAATTAAGGTTCTTATCTGTCAGTAAATAATGGTTACTGTTCGATGTATATATATTTTGCATAGTTTAGTTTTGTTAATGGGCCTGAGCCTCGACCTTAGTTCTAAATATTGTAAGCCATTTCTTATTATTTGATTATGTTTTTAACAAATTGTTTATGTAATATTTTAATTATTATCCTGTATTTATAAGGATTTCCAGTGCAAAGTTTATGGGACATTTTACTGTGTTTAAGAGTAATATTTTACTCCGCTTTGGCTCAAAAAGGTTAATTATTAAGTGTATCCTACAGTTTGGGAAAGAATAAATTTTACAAGGAAAGATTCAAAGCTCTGTTTTATTATTTTCTTTTAATAAATTTTACAGCTGTTTAAATTTTATAAAGGAAGTTTTTAGGGTAAATTTTGCAAAATTTGAGAATAGGTTATGTTTATCTTTCAATAACCTCGGTGGTTCTATTTAGGTTATAGTAGAACCTTCTGTCTTAAAACAAAGACACATATTGTCTGGAATCAAATGTTATAAGATTGTTTTGAAAAATATCTTAACCTAAACATACCTATACTTATTTACTAAACTGTAAGCTTTGTGTTTTGTTAAGAATACTAGTATAATAAAAATAATTCTATAATAATATGATTACTAAATGTTTTTACATACCTATCTTTTAGTTCTTATCTGAAGTAAATACATTTAATGCAGACATTATTTACTACTTCTTTACAGAAAAAATCATAAGCAAACTAGAGCAGAATGTAGTTACATTTTTCATTTAAAGTAAAAAGAATCATCATTTTTACCTAAACACCCAGCTGTACTAGAGTACTGCCTGAGCCAGGCATGGAAAAATACAGTATGGAATTCTAATTCTATCTGTTTCTCATTTTGCATCTTTATTACTATTTCTAACATAATCTGCAAATTAGCAAGTCTAACATTACACAGTTACTCCTTTCTTCATAAACCCTAATTAAATACTAACATGCATGTATTTAAAAACTAGTAAACATTTTACTGAAGACTGTAAATAAATATAATAACATGAATACAAATAGAACCTATCAATGATAAGGAAACAACAGCTTAAGGAGGTTGTTGCTCCAAACCAACTCCCGGATAACACTCACACAGTGCTTCCTCGGGACCCTCAAGCATGTTCCCGGTCCTCTTGGTAGAGTACTGGGTGGAAAATATGACCTTAAGACCTTCTGTCACCTGATTGGTCCAATTACCTCAGTAATTCAAATTTGCTCACAGTAGTAAGAACTTCAGCCTAATAGCTGCAATAAGTTCACTCTCAACAGTTAACCCCTCAAAATCACTTCAGTAATCCCCTCCATCGAATTTCTCTTGAGTAAATTCATTCACCCTGAATGATTACCTCTCAGAATGAGCAGCCCCAACTGTCTTCAATGGGAAATTTTATAGAGATGCCTAGGTCTTCTGGGTTAGTTTTCATTTAATGAGCTACCTGCTCCAATTCCACTTTCTTGGGGAATCATGACCATAGATATAGGGAAGTTGCCACCTGCAACAATTGGAAGTAGTTTGAGGATGCTACCACTTGTTAGTGTACTCTCCACCAAGTCTCCTCCACCAAGTGACTAGTAAACACTCTTTTAACAGCTTCCCTAAGCTGTTGTCTCATAATTTATTTATTTATAAATAAAATATTCTGAATTACATTAATTATTCTTGACCCCACTTGGTCATGAATTACAAACTTAGCATATAATATAACACAATGTTCCTCAAATAACATTAAATTGTTTTTGCAAATTGGGGCATGTGACATACACACCCCCTTAAATTATAACATCGTCCTTGATGTTATTTATTCGTCATCCTCAGAGTTCCCCTGAAATAGAATTGGATATTCATCCCACATATGACTTTCCAATTCCCAGGTGGCTTCCTCTGGACTAAGGTGCTTCCATTGCACCTTCACCTGACCAATGGTGTGTTTTCGAAGCGAGATGTCCCTTCGCTCGAGGATACAATCCGGTTCCACTAGAAAATATCCTTCGGGTTCCACCTGCACATCATTCCAGTTAATAACATGACTAGTATCATGTACATATTTTTTTAATACAGAAATGTGAAAAACATTGTGAAGTCTTAAATTCGGTGGTAGAGCTAACTGATATGCTACCTGTCCGATCCTGGATAGTATTTCAAAAGGAACACAATATAGATGTGCTAGCTTAGCACATCTACCTAGCCTCAGAGAACTCTTTTTGGGTCCCACCTTAATGAAAACATGTTCTCCTAATTGGAACTCCTTTGGAGTTCGTTTAAGGTATGCTTGACTTTTCTGTCGGTCTTGCACAATTTTCAAATTACCTTGTACCTGTTTTACAATTAATTCCATTTCTTTCAATAATTTAGGTCCTAATACTAACTTGTCCACTAGATTACTCCAAGAGATGGGAGTATTTCATTTTCTTCCATACAGAATTTTGAAAGGACTATACCTAGCTGAAGCTTGATAATGATTATTGTTAGCAAATTCTACCAGGTGTAAATAATCTTCCCAAATATCTGGCTGATCCTTTACATACATTCTGAGTAGATCCTCCAATACCTTATTTATTCTTTCATTTTGTCCATCGGTTTAAGGATGGAAAGAGGTACTAAAGTTTAACATAGTATTTAATCCTTTAAACAAAGATCTCCAAAAATTACCTTTAAATTTAGGGTCTTGGTCTGAAATTATCACCTTCGATATTCCATGCAACTGAAAAAATTGTTTTAATAAAATATCGGCAATATTTGTAGCTTTATAGGTAGTTTTTACAGGTATAAAATAGGCTGCTTTACTCAATTTGTCAACCACTACCATTATTGAGTCATTTAAGTTCTGATTTCTAGGTAATCCAGTAACAAAATCAAGGCTAATTATATCCCATTTCCAGCTAGGGATAGGCTATGGCTGAAGTAGCCCAGCTAGATGCTGATGTTCAATTTTTACTTGCTGACATTCAAAGCATCTAGCAATATATTGTGCCAGTTCATTTTTCATGTTTGGCTAGAAATAATCTTTTCTTAGCATGGTTATAGTTTTCTGATAACCTGGATGCCCTGAATAAGGAGTTTTATGAATTTCGTTTAAAATTAATAGCTTAATATTAGGTACATTAGGTACGTATAATCTGTCTTTATACAGTAATAATCGTTTTTCATTCAAGATGTACCCTGTACTTAGACTTTCTATTAAATTATCTTTTACTTTTGCTTGTAATTTTCGGTAATTTTCATCTTGTTCTATTCCAGCTTCAAGTTGTTCTTCCAATTATATTGTATAAGTGATGATAACTGCTGTAAAATTCAGCTTTGCATTTCTACTTAATTCATCAGCAACCTTATTCTCCTTCCCTTTGATGTGTTGAATTTCAAAATCGTATTCACTTAGAAAAGATAGCCACCTAGCTTGCCTAGCATTCAAGTTAGGTTGATCTAACATGTATTTCAATCCTTTATTATCCATCATTAAGATAAAATTCCTTCCAATTAAATGATGATGCCACATATTTAAGGCATGTATGACAGTAGCTAATTCCAAGTCATAGGTTGCATAATTTTTTTCATGAATCTTCAGTTTCCTAGACTCATAAGCAATGACATGTCCTTCCTGAGTCAATACTCCTCCTAAACCATCATTGCATGTGTCAGTACACACTATAAAATATTTATTAGGGTAAACAATTCTTAAAATTGGTGTAGTGGTTAATGATGTTTTTAACTTTTTAAAACTGTCTTCGCACTTCTGATTCCAATCAAATTTATTCCCCTTTTTCTGCAAAGAGGTTATAGGATTTGCAATTCTTGAAAACCCTTCGATGAACCTCCGGTAATAACCGGTAATCCCCATGAATGATCGGACGTCAGTTACATCTTTTGGGACTGGCCAATCTTCGATTGTCTTTATCTTTTTGGGGTCAACCAAAATTCCTTAGCCCTTTCCTCATAGTACTGTTTAGATAAAAATTTCTTTTTGAAATATTTCTTGAATGTGCTCCAATTTATGTTTTTCTCCCTTATACCTTTTACTCTTTTTAAATCTTGCCACCATATATGAGCTTTTCCCGTAAGATTATAAATAGCCATCCTGGTCTTCAGATGATTAGAATAGTTATAAATTTGGAAGTATTTCTTCATCCCAGATAGCCAAGATTCTGCTTCTTCCCCCTTCTCAGTTTCTCTATTAAATGTTGGTGGCTTGATATTCTTGAACTCCCAAGAGATTTCTTCATAAGGTTTATATTTTATTTTCCTAGTATGGTGGTTATCTTCACTACTGTCACGAGTATAATGAGAGTTTTGTTTATATAAATCAGCATATACTTTGAAATATGAGCTACTTTCGTTTTTAACTTGTTTAGTCTTTTTATATTTATGTTGATAACCTATATCTTCATACTCAATTCTTTTACCCTTTCCCTTAGTATGAAATATTTCTATTAAGATCTGCTTTAGCTCCTCTTGAGCTCTCAGAATCCTCTCATTTTCTTTCTTAAATGATTCCATCCCTGATTTTAATTCTTTAACTGTTTGTAGTAGTTCGGAAGAATTATTGGTTATATCTTCTTGTATAGGTTCTTTTTGAAGATTATTTTGTTCAGTGTAAGGAGATTCCTCATCCACATATTCTTCCAATCTATCCATACCTGTCATTAAGTCAGAAACAAATTTCTCTGTGTGTATCATTCAAAGAAAACAACATCATCATATTTATTTAAATTTATTGTTCCACATAAGCAAGTTGAGCTTCATTAAGGCCTAGTGTTTGAACCTTGTGCTCTGATACCACATGTAATAACCCAAAAATTCGTAAAAATTTAATTTTTTTTAAGTGACATAAAATGTCAGTCACAGCTAAGTAACTACTAATGGTTAGCGGAAAATGAAACAGTTTATAAAAGAACATGGGATTGCTTCTTTAAAAGAACCTCTAAACTAATGGATGTAGTCTTAAACACCTGTGTTAGTACTATTAATGACTTAGCAACTTTAATTCTATCAGAGTTAGAAAAGGACTTACATTTTCCTACTGCTAGATATATTGATGATTAACTTTTGTCAAGTAGGTAAGAATTCTTGTAAGAGATCGGGGCTTACTTAGCAATCTGCTAACTCAATTGGACTGCTGGTTCCTTACAGATTTAGCAGGTAAGCATAAGATCCAGTAGGTGTTATTTAAAATTATGTCGAGAAACTACTTCCCTAGCATGATTAAGATGCTAGTTTTAGTAAAGGTTTAAATATGTTGCTTGTCTTCAAGGAGGTAATGTCAATTCTTTTTCCGTTGATGTAAATCCATATTTGTATTTATAACTAACAGCATAATGAATTTTTACCAAAAACAAAAGGGTTTAAATTGCAAAAACAAGTACTTACCAAAGTTCCTTCAATCGTCTAAAGATTATACTCTAAAAATATAAAGAACACTGTTTTATTTTCTTGTGTTTACGTTATTTATAAATTTCCATAGAGAGAATAGAGCTCATGGTTTTGGGCTTAAGTTCACTTCAAACTGTTTGGTGTTTCTCACAACTATTTTCACTTTAAGACTCTATAGACATCCTTCTCTTAATGAATGCTCAAGTTACCTATGTTGTTCAATTATAAATTTATCAATGAGTTGTTAGAATTTTATCGGGATTCTTCAACGTTTTTAGTCTTCAGTTTCTTGAACACTCCTTCAACAAAGCAACATAAAGGCTAAGTTTTCAGAAGTTCATGGCTTTTCTTTTTACTATGGTCATAAGTTATAATATGACCTTCTCATAACTCTTTTACTATATTAAATAATACACAATCTATTCGACTTGTTTGGTTAACATGAAAAACTTCTAGGATAACAAGAGTATCCAAGTTGTAACATAAGGTATAATTTCTAAGTATCAAACCTACCATGATAAAATCAAATGATGGGAAATCATAAGATGTATAGTTTTGAAATGATCGTTGGTTTTGAAAATGCAAAATGTTTGATGCAGCACTGACTATAGAACTCAACCCACGCTTTAAGAAATATTTGGAGGGACACGTGGAAAGGTTACATCCACTCAAGGGTTGACTTAAAAACTTCAAAACCCTATTCATTTGCTTTGCATAGAAAGAGTTCCTCCTTCGTGTTGGCCGAGCTGAGAGCTCACGGCCATGGGAGACCAGTAACCTCCTTCAAAAATTTGGCATTTCACCTCCATCTTCTATGCTGTGACTATTGGGAGAGGTTGTTAATGGTTTTGGTCTTTCTAAAGGTTGAATAGTTACAGCGAGAGTGGGTATTGGATTTTCTTTGTGGCTTGAAGGCCGTGCTTGTCTTTAACCTGCAACTGAACAATCATAGCTTTGGCCTTTGTCTAGCTGAGTCAATTTTATTGCTTTTTTCTTCGCAGAGGTGACTTCAAGTCTCCTTGCCTTCTGGCATGATGCCAATACAACCTGGGGTGGACATCTCTCCTTGGCTTCAACTCAAAACTACAACAGGTAAATACTTACCCTTAATCAGTTTTAGATTAGTTTTCTTATAAGGGTTTTTACAAATTTTAAAAACAAAGGATTTGTAATAACACAGTTTGGAACTTGTAGGTCCTTGCTCCAGGTTCCATCTCTGTAAGTGAAAGCGATCTCACCCTTCAGTTCTACATGAGCATACAAATTGGTAAGCCCCGGTTTCAATGAGGTTTTCTTCCTGCATACAGTTGTGGTTGTTGGAAGTTTGGTTCTTGTGGTTGAAAGGCACGACCTCGATTCTCTATTAGCTTAAGGTTCCATTGCTCGTTTGTTTATGTAAAAGTTTGAAACCCTTAGAGGGTACTTTGTACAAGGATAAAGAAGGCTTTGGTAGTCGTGATTGTAGCTGGTTTTTATTTTTGTCTCTACCTTTATGACCTGAACAATGCAGCTTCTTTTACTGTTTTCTAACGAGCTCAGCTCTAAGCCATTTGAGGCTGTCGACCTCTGTCTAGTTTATTTTTAGTTTTACAATAGATTTGAGTAGGTGAGAAAGGACTGTGAATCAGTTAGGAATTGTAAAATGAATTAAGGTTCTTACTTGTCAGTAAAGAATGGTTACTGTTCGATGTATATATATTTTACATAGTTTAGTTTTGTTAACGAGCTTGAGCCTCGACCTTAGTTCTAAAGGCTGTAAGCCATTTCTTCTTATTTGATTATGTTTTTAACAAATTGTTTATGTAATATTTTAATTATTATCCTGTATTTATAAGGATTTCTAGTGCAAAATTTATGGGACATTTTACTGTGTTTAAGAGTAATATTTTACTTTGCTTTGGCTCGAAAAGGTTAATTATTAAGTGTATCCTACAGTTTGGGAAAGAATAAATTTTACAAGGAAAGATTCAGAGCTTTGTTTTATTATTTTCTTTTAATAAATTTTACAGTTGTTTGAATTTTATAAAGGAAGTTTTTAGGGTAAATTTTGCAAAATTTGAGAATAGGTTATGCTTATCTTTCAATAACCTCGGTGGTTCTATTTAGGTTATATTAGAACCTTCTGTCTTAAAACAGAGACACAAATTTTTTGGAATCAAATTTTATAAGATTGTTTAAAAAAAAAAAATCTTGACCTAAACCCTAGATGATAGTCTGTTTACTATACCTATACTTATTTACTAAACTGTAAGTTTTGTGTTTTGTAAAGAATACTAGTATAAGAAAGATAATTCTATAAGTAATATGATTACGAAATGTTTTTACATACCTATGTTTTAGTTATTATCTGAAGTAAATATATTTAATGCAGACATTATTTACTACTTTTTTACAGAAGAAATCATAAGCAAACTAGAGTAGAATGTAGTTACATTTTTCATTTAAAGTAAAAAGAATCATCATTTTTACCTAAACACCCAACTATACTAGAGTACTGCTGAGCCAGGTGTGGAAAAATACAGTATGGAATTCTAATTCTATTTGTTTCTCATTTTGCATATTTATTACTATTTCTAACATAATCTGCAAATTACCAAGTCTAACATTACACAGTTACTCCTTTCTTCATAAAACCTAATTAAATACTAAGATGCTTGTATTTAAAAACTAGTAAACATTTTACTGAAGAGTGTAAATAAATATAATAACATGAATACTAATAGAACCTATCAATGATAAGGAGACAATAGCTTAAGGAGGCTGTTCCTCCCAACCAACTCCTGGAGAACACTTAGACAACGATTCCTCAGGACCCCTGAGCTTGTTCCTGGTCCTCCTGGTAGAGTACTGGGTGGAGAATATGACCTTAAGACCTTCTGTCACCTGACTGTTCCAATTACCTCAGTAATTCAAATCTGCTCACAGCAGTAAGAACTTCTGCCTAAGAGCTGCAATAAGTTCAGTCTCAGCAGCTAACCCCTCAAACTCATTTCAGTAATCCCCTCCATCGAATTTCTCTTGAGTAAATTCATTCACCCTGAATGATCACCTCTCAGAATGAGCAGCCCCAGCTGTCTTCAATGGGAAATTTTATAGAGATGCCTAGGTCTTCTGGGTCATTTTTCATTTAATGATCCACCTTCTCCAAATCCACTTTCTTGGGGAATCATGACCACAAATATAGGGAAGTTTCCACCTGCAACAGTTGGAAATAGTTTGTGGATGCTACCACTTGTCAGTGTACTCTCCTCCCAGTCTCCTCCACCAAGTGACCAGTAAACACTCTTTTAACAACTTCCCTAAGCTATTGTCTCTTCATTTATTTATTTATAAATAAAATATTCTGAATTACATTAATTATTCTTGACCCCACTTAGTCATCAATTACAAACTTAGTATAGAATATAACACAATGTTCCTCAAATAACATTAAATTGTTTTTGCAAATTGGGGCATGTGACAAGGAAAAATGTGGAGAACACTTGCCCCTTGGAGGAAGAAGGAAATAGAGCTTGGTGAATGATAGATAAGAGGGAAATGATGAGCTATAAGGGATATCAAGCACACATCCAAGAAACACCACCTTGCTCTAAATTTTCTCTTACAAGTAGCATGCCCATGGATTTATTTTATAGGCCAAGAGGTGACTAAGAAATAACAAGATCTCAATGTGAACCCAATGCTAATGCATGATATGGCTTAAAAGTAGACAAGAGAGGCCATTTAACGCAACTAAGTGTGTGAAGATCCAAAATTTGAATTCTTGGAATAAATTGAGCTTTCATGATCCTTTAATGCATCATTGGTGGGTGAGATCTATAGAAGGAGCAAGTCGACATAAGTTGATTTGAACGAAGCCCGACTTAGTTAGCCGACTAAGTCGATGGGCCGACTAGTCGATCAGCCGACTAAGTCGGTCGGCCGACTAAACTAAAAGATTAGTCGACTTAACTAACAGTCGTGTCGGTTCACCGAACTGATAGGTAGTTATTTTTTGTAACTGGTATATATTAGGCTGTTGAGCCAAGCAAGAACTTAGTTCAGTTCTGTGCCTTGTATGAACTCACTACATTAATATAATCTGTTTTCCTATCTGTTCTTGTCTCTTACTTATGGTTATGTTTTAGTATGTATTATTGGTAACCTTATGTGATATGTGAGATTACAACATTGGTTCCGTTGCTGGTAGTACATGTCTAAAATATAGGCTCACATATGATAACAGAGTAGGAGATCAAGGACTGGTGGAACCGTAAAGTTGAAAACTACTTGCAAAATTATGCAAGACGAAACAGATTAACAGTCACTGAAGCTAGAGCCAAATTTTTCACAGAGACACATGAAAAATTTGTCGAGTCTGTACCACAACTGTTGAAGCAACTTCTGGATGAGAAGACCGGATGCGACTAAAGAACAACAGTTTCTAGATAAACTATTCCAAGGGGGACATACAAATCTGTCGGAGTGGTTTGAGAAAATCGCCGATGACTTCTGTGAGGAGCGAGCGGTCGAAGACAGGACGTCAGTGGAAAATGTCAAAGCAAAATTCTACATAGATTTCACCGAACAATTCTTGTGCTCCCTATCAACCTTGCTGTTCAAATTCTTGATAGAGAATGGAGCAGGCCAGATCGTCGAACCTAGACCACCCCTGTCCACACAGCCACCAAACACCAACTGGGCGGAAAAGTAGAAGAAGTGGGAGAGATTTATTGCAGAAAGGGAGTGGGAATACTTCTTGAGCAAGTGATTCGAACTATCCAGGATTTCTGAAAGCGTCGGGTAGGCTATGGGGGGGTAGCTGGTCATGTGTCGGAGGTAGAGTATAGTGGATCCTAGTCGACCTAAAGCCGATAGTTGTCACCAGTAATGAAAAGTAGACCGCAGGGAAATCGAAGGTATAGAATTGTAGGAAAGTATGTCAGACATTAAGAAAATCGAAAGGGACAAAAGGCAGTAGCGAAGGGAAGCCAGACAAGAAAGAGCAGCAGAGCTGCATCAAAGACAAAACCCTAGGGAGACCAACATGAGGAGATTCCGCCAGAGTCGGGTCATGACCGACATGGAGAGGGTGTAGAAGAGGAGGCGGCCCCTAAGGAAGAAGAAGTGTGGATAGAGCAGCCTGAAGCTCTACAAATAACTGTCCCCGACCAAGGAGTAACCCTTTCCCCAGTAAATCTAGGTACCACAATACAAACTATTATTGAAGATGACCTCTGACTGCGAGCTGGTGACATTACTATCTGGAGCCAACTAGGTGACGAACCATTCTCGGGAAGACATCTTGTTATACGTCGACCGCTCGAAGGGAATTGGGTGACCTTTCAAACAGCACCATCCATTCAGAGTATCCACTTTCTCTTACCGACACATGAAGGAGCACCCCCCTTGCCACATACAGCTTTCAAAGAAATACAAGAGTCAGACCTGAGCACGCAAAGTTCCAGTGGACCATCGACAATACAAATCCACAACAATCCACTGTATGACGCAAAATCAACCACCGACGGAGGCACAAGTTCCGTTGACCAAAACTCCTCAGGCTCGACTATATCGTCGACCCCACCTCTTTCACCACCACCCACACCCCCACTTCTGCCGCTGTCAGATAGTAGAGACAACGACTCAGACATGGGTCACAAAACTGCCCACATTCCTCTATACAAGGGGGATGAAGACCCCAGACGACATTGGTTCGTCTGCGAGTCCATCTGAGATGCAAACCAGGTGAAGGGTGAAGACCGACAGATGGCTCAGTTCACAGGAGCCTTACGAAAAAGGGCTCTGACTTGGTATATGACCTTTTCAGAACGGCAACCCAGAGCAACGAAAGATGAAATTAAAGCACAGTTCTTATCCTTTTTCAAGACCCCAAACGCTAAGCACCTGGCCGCCAAAAAGCTCAAGACAACGTAGCAAAAGCCAGGGGAAACTGTCCGTGATTATGACAAACGCTGGAAGGACCTGTTGAGTCAATTAGATTATGTTATTGATGAACAATTGCTAATTCAATGGTTTCTTGCAGGCTTATCACAAAAAATCCGTAGACACATCAGTCTGGAAACCTTCAAGACATATGAAGATGCGCTGACCAAAGCTCTACAGGTGGAAATGGACGAAGATATACCTGCCTATCCGACGGATCACAGGATCGAAGAACAGCTGGAAAGTGTCCAGAAGTCCTTGAAAGAATTGTCCCTCAAAAATCAAGAAATCTGGTGTACAAAATGTTCGACGGCTGGGCACACGAAAGATAATTGTCGACATGAATACAGCCGACAAGACATCCGATTTGTGCAAACTAAAGTCTTTTGCGATATTTGCCAAGAGACTGGGGATCATTCTATGAAGGAATGTGCGTTTAACATGAATAATGCAAAAGCTTCCTGGTGCGCCATCTGTGAGACAAAAAGTCACAATACGGCCGACTGTCAACTAAACCTAAAAAACAGATAGAACTATCAGGCGGTCTACCAGACGAATGCAGTGGCGTAGAGCAATGAGCAAAATAATACCAATGACCAGAACGGGCAACGATACGAAGGCTGACGATATGAGCGCCGGTACGACAATCGACGACAAGGGTTTGGAGGAAGAGGTCGATTCGTCGGGAATCGCGACAACCGACCACATTGATCTAGCCAGTGCTTCATCTGCTATAAAGAAGGACACAGATTTGCAGACTGTCCTTACAAGGACAAAACTGACCTTAAATTCTGTACGCATTGTGGGGTAGGCGATCACTCTCTGGAGGATTGTCCTACCATGTTAGAAAAAATCAATAATAAGAAGAATGTTAATGTCTTGTCTTGTGTACAAAAGCATGATATATTAACCACTAAAAATCTGCATATTGTCACTAGTCAAGGCACGAAAACAGGCCCTGATAACCCACAAATTAGTAATATTAAAAACACAGATGGTTATCCGGATCCTTTGAAGGAAAAACAAACTTATCAAGAAGTCACACACATATTTCAAGACATTGCACAGCAAGAAGTTATTATTACCAGTCGACTTAGCATGACACAGCAATTAACACATCTCATCCAAACCAACAAATCCGTAACCCAGTTTATTGATTTATTACACAAAATAAAAAGCACTAACTGTGGAAAACAAACTAAGAACATTTGTAGCCTCAATCAAAAAGACAAAAACGATGTCGACCCACTTGTCGACCTGGAAATCGAAGGTTATCACGTCCGACAAGTGGTGCTCGATTTTGGGTCTCAAGTAAATATCATGACCAGAGATACATGGGAAAAGATGGGCTGACCTCGACTCTATGAGTCATACATTTACCTAAAACTCACCGACCAAGGCCTTATTGAACCCATTGGGGTTTGGAAAGATGTCGACATGACCATCAAAGGAATCTCGACTAAGGTTGATTTTGAAATCATCGACCCAAAAGAAGGATCTAGCTCCTTCCACGCCCTAGTTGGTCGACCTTGGGGAAGAAAGATGAAAGCCTCCATATCCCTAGACAAAGAACACATTAAGTTAAAAGGAAATGGTCAAAAAGTCATCGTACCCATTAATCCTTCTCAAGGAGCACCTTGGACCGAACCGATTGATGAGGAAGTCGATGTCTGACAGCTTTACCAGATTCATAATAATACGGACTATACCGAGCCAAACATTTATGGGGAACTTCACTTAGGTAACCAAGACTCAATTGGTTACAATTCAGATGCTGAATTATATGACTGGGAGATGGAAAATTATGAAACACAAGAAAGAGGGTGCTGGACTATAAAAAAGGTACAGAAAAACCCCACCCGACAATGCTTCACTGTATCGATTATCCCCAAAGTATTTGAAAACAAAATCAGGGAACGACCTACATTATAACCGACCAATTTACATAATACCCAACTGCCCAGGTATAAGGAAAGAGAATCCCCAATAATGCACCTTGAACAAGTATTTAAAAATATTGGAGAACATGGCAGACTTCAAAGCTTAGTGGAAACATTTACAGGTCAAGCAGCTAGATGGTGGAACACCCATCAGACAAAATTGCAGACCTGGACAACTGCTTCAACTTTCTTTGTCGAATGATTTGGTGGGAAAAAGTTAACTCAGGAAGCTCAAATCCCTAGCTTTGTCCAAGGCCAAGACCCAACAGAACACATCAAGCTTTGTGAAAAGGAGTGGAGATGGCTTGGACACAAAGATGAGCGAGCCTGACCACATTTGCTCCCTTCAACCCTAGCTGAATTGCCTACTAAATGGTATAAAATGGAGGAGGCTATAGGAGAAACATTTTTTTGGCCTGAACTTAAAGCAAATTTTATTAAGGACTTCCAGTTCAAACCTCAAAACAAAAAGTTGGCTGATCCAGTACACCAAATCAAAAAGTTTCTTCAACCGACAGATAAACAATTCAACCACGACCATCGACAAATCAAGGATTGTAACAATATACAAACTGATTCCAGGCCACAGTTGACCCGATTGCAATTAGAAAATGAACACACCACAGACAAGAGCTTTAGATGGAAACCTGACCACATTGAAACAACCAAACCAATATACTCAATACTGAAAGTCGATACCACCGACAAACCAGACCTAGACAGAATGACTGCAGCCGACTTTCCGGCGACATTCTCACAATTTAAAGAAGGAAGTCGGCCGATCAATGAAGCTAAAGCACCAGAGTGGCTAGACGCCAAAGTGAAAACTAAGGAGGTCGACATTTCAAATGACGACCATCCAAAAATAGCTAAGATTGGAGACTACTGGAACGAACACCAAACCACCGAAATCATCAACTTACTGAAAGAATTCCGAGATGTCTTTGCAAGGGATTACAAAGACTTAAAAGGGTTAGTACAAGAAATGGGAGAAATGAAAATAGATACTAAACCTGATGTCCGACCTGTCAAGAAACGACCTTACAAACTATCTCATAAGTATAAAGAGATAGTTAAGAAGGAAATAGACAACATGTTAGCAGCAGGAATTATTTACCCCATCGACCAGTCGGAATGGGCAAGTCCCATGGTCGTACAACCAAAGAAACATGACCCGACCAGGTTAAGAATTTGTGTCGACTTTAGGGAGATCAACAAAGTTACACTCACAGATCCATTCCCCACCCCCTACGCTGACGAAATCCTGAATGAAGTTGCAGGCCATGAATGTTATTCTTTTACAGATGGATTTTCAGGATATAACCAGGTACCCATAGCAAAAGAGGATCAAAAGAAAACAACATTTGTATGTGAATTTGGGTCCTTTGCATACAGAGTTATGCCTTTTGGGTTGAAGAATGCACCTACAGTATTCTCACGAATTGTTGTCAAAACATTCCAAGAGTATATCTATAAGACCATGGCAGTATACTTCGAGGACTGGACCATATATTCCACCCTAAAGGATCACTGCACATGGATCTGACTTATGCTGGAGAGATGTCGACAGATACAACTCTCCTTAAATATTAAGAAATGTACTTTTATGACTCCCATTGGCATACTCTTAGGGAATATTGTCTGCAAAGACGGTATAAAGGTCGACTTTGCCAAAATAAAAATCATCCTCGACCTAAAACCCCCAATAAACCCTAAACAGGTCCGGGTGTTATTGGGCCATACAGGATACTACAGGAAATTCATCAGACATTATTCTGATATGACTTACCCTCTGGAGGAACTGCTAAAAGATGATCAAGAGTTTATATGGACGGAGGAATGCCAAATATCCTTCAACAAATTGAAAAGAAAACTGGTCGAAGCGCCCATACTTAAATTTCCAAACTGGTCGACTAAATTTCATGTACATATTGATGCATCAGGCATTGAAATTGGAGCCATCCTTACTCAACCAGGGGATGATGGGATGGATTACCCTATCGTATACAGCAGTCGAAAACTAAATAAAGCTGAAAGGAACTACTCGACCACTGAACGAGAAGCCCTAGGTATGGTCTTTGCTCTCCAGAAGTATCGACATTACCTATTGGCCAACCCTTTTATATTTTATACTGACCATCAAGCTTTGAAGTACCTTGTTAATAAACCCATTCACCATGGATGAATTTGTCGATGGTTACTTCTTTTTCAAGAATTTGAGTTTGAAGTAGTGGTCTGACCAGGAAAGATAAATGTCGGACCCGACCACCTATCACGTATCGACACAGGGGAGGAAGCGACCGGAATCGTTGATGATTTGCCAGATGCACATCTATTTCGCATAGAAGCAATACCCGAAGAACTAGAAGAAATCACTCAGTTCTTGGAGACAGGTCAGGCACCTGAAGGACTGAACACCAAGAAGAAACAAATCCTAGCTATGAAGGCTGCACCCTACATCCTCATCAATGGATTTTTGTACAAAATGGGGTTAGACGACATTCTAAGACGTTGTGTACTCGACCATGAGAGAGAACAAATCATGCATGAAGCACACTATGGACCTGCAGGAGGACATTTTCAAGCGGATACAACTGCAAGAAAAATCCAACAGTCAGGCTTATGGTGGCCAACCATCCACAAGGATTGTAAAAAAATTGTTAGTCGATGTGATAGATGTCAACGACTTGATCGACCTCTACCGAGCACAGAAATGCCCTTGATATCTGTAAACCCTAGTCTCACATTTGAACTTTGGGCTATAGACTTCATAGGACCTTTTCCTATCCCAGCCAAATGATCAGGTGCCAGATATATTATCACGGCAGTGGAATATGTCACTAAATGGGCAGAAGCTGAACCCGTCGATACATGTTCAAGTGAGGTAGCTGCTAAGTTTATCTACGAAAACATTATCACCCGATTTGGATGCCCACTCACATTGATCAGCAACCAAGGATCACACTTTATCAACAAAACCATCAAAAACTTGACCGACCAGTTTCACATCGACCATCGACGAAGCACTACATATCATCCTTAGTCGAATGACGCCATTGAAGCTTTTAACAAAACACTAACCAAAGGGCCAACCAAAATATGCAGCACCGACAAAGATGACTGGGATGAGAAAATCCCTGCGGTTCTCTGGGCATATAGGACAGTATATAAGCGGTCGACCGATCAAACACCCTTTCGACTAGTCTACGGGCAGGAAGCAGTCGTCCCCCTACATTTCCGACAGCAAACACCTATTATTGCACAAATACTGCATGTCGATGTCAAATAGGAAAGGAAGGACCGACTATTTCAACTCAGTAAGCTAGAAGAACATCGAATCATGTCTATTCAGCATCAGGAAATTCACAAACAACAACATAAATCTTGGCACGACCGTAACATCAAAAACAAAAACCTCTCGATCGGCGACCTTGCTTTACTGTATAACAGTCGAGTCAAAGGAAAACCCAAGAAATTACACATAGAATGGATGGGACCTTACGTTGTCGAAGAAATACATCCCAACGGTTCAGTTCGATTGAAAACGTTACAGGGCCTAGTATTCTGGAATCTCGTTAATGGAGCCTGACTCAAACGCTATAAAAACTGAAAAAAAAAATAAAAAAAATCAAATAACGACCTTAACCGTCAACCAAAACCTATAAAAGGAAAGAAAAATTCCAAAACAAAATAATACATCTGACAACAAGCCATGACAGCGAATCACTACCTCAACCACCGACATCACCACCATCGACCATCTTCATCAACCAGTCAGGCCGACCGTTTTCACCCATGACACCGACTATCGACTTGGACAGTCCCATCACGCATTGATGGCCTCGAGCACCGAAACAAATCCTCCATTAAGTCGCACTCGAGTATTGCAGTTGGACTATCAAGTCCGCCATTAATACACCCATTTTGACACTCAACCCCATCCACGCCTATAAATAATGGACCGTCGAAGGTTCATTCACCACACCCATTTTCATCAGAGCACCTGCAATCTCAGTCGACCAAAGCACAAGAACCCTGTCAAAACTCCGACCAGTCCGACACAATGGCACCGAAATTAACTAGAGCTATAGCCAAGGCAAAGGAGTTGTAAGCTGAGGACACCCCCTTGCTCAACAGACTCAAGAACATCCAAAACGCAAATGTCCAGGAGGGCCCATTTCAAAAACTCTGGCAAGAGATCCAAGAGTGGGCCTTTGTTGACAACCAAATGACCCAGGTTGCTGAGAAAATTCGGAAGAGCGGAATTTTCAACTATCCTAACGCACCACTGATGGCAAGCTTCGGTGGGACGAAGGAAGCCGCCGTTAAATTCATTACCAGTCGCTACCATAATGGCCGGTTTTACTTCAACCAGCCGATTGATATCACCAAGGATGTTATCTCCAAACTTACGGGTCTTTCCAACCAAGGAAGCCCTGTACCTATTGGTATCAAATATGGGTTAGTCCAAGAACTTACGAGCTCACCGTCGGGAAAAAATTCCAAAGGGCTGATGATCGGCTAGATTGCGACAAGGACGCCACAAATCATGGCTAAAATTATAGCAATCACCCTTACCTTGGTAGGTCGGGGTAACAACCTTAAGCTGGAGATGTTGGAAGCGGTCGACACAATCGCGACCGACAGACGTATCTACCGATGGGGAGATTATGTTGTGGACATGATCAAAACCATCTGTGAACACTGCCAGGAGACGGGAGGTATGATCAAGTTCCCCTCTCTCATTATCTGGATTGTTATGTATCACATTTGTCCCGAAGGAAGTCCAGTCTTTCGGGAGTCGAACAGGTTCCAAATGCACAGATTTAAGCCCTTTTCACAAAAAGGCACCCTACATGAGCTGGCCCAGGGGAAAGTCTTCCTAGAAAACTGGTTCCAGCAACTGAAGGACCGCATGACGAGGTGGAGGGTGCCCCAGAACATCTGACGAAACCTCCTTGCTAAGTCTCACATTCAGTTGGAACTGGACCATACCTCAGTATGGTATATGCGCGGTCAAGACCCCAAAGCACAGGACCTCGACTACTATCCAACGGTCGAGCAGATTTTCCGAGAGTTGACCAGACAAGTGTAGACAAAGATACCCATCCCAGAGGCTGCCAAACAGGTCAACTTCTCCATCATTGAGCCACTTATCAACCAGGAGAAGGAGGAGGACTACGAACTTAATCTATACATCGGCACATTTGTGTCGGAGGATACCCCGACCGTGCCCACTAGTCGGGTACACATCACTGTTAAACCCCTGACTGTAAAAGTAGTCGACCCTTGGCCGACAGAACAACAACAACCAACAGTAGAACCACAGCAATAGACAACTCCTTTGGCTCCATCAATCATCGACCCCACTCAAGAACCGATCGAAGAAGTCGAAGCCGACGACCCGGAATATGCTTTATCCCGAAGCATCATCAAGAAGCTGGCTAAGGAGATAGCTGTCACCCGGAAGAAACTCAAAACCCAAAAACAACAAGAAGGGAGGGGTAAGCGTAAGATTATTCTGGCTGACTCGTCCGATGATGAGGAGGAACTAGCAGCCGCGGCCGTCGACATTGTCGAGGATTCCCGTGCTAATAAAGTATCCGTTGAAGTTCAGTTTCAACGGTATCTGGAAGCAGGAGCTCCGGAGGGTCGGCCCAAGAAAGCAAAAACACAAACGACGCCTGAAAATGTCGTCGACCTTGTGTTGACCCCCCCACCCCCATCTTCGACGCCCGTAGTCGAAGAACAAGCACCAGTAGAACGATTGGGCAGCCCCAGTGAAGAATATGAACTCGCAATCCTGGAAGCACTCAGAGCCAGGGTCATCCAGGACGCTGAGCTTAAAGCTTTATTTGTGACACTACCTTCACTGTTTAAGTCGGCCTAGAAAATAAAGACAACGGCTCCTCTCAAAATACACAAACAGATTTATGCCTAGGAAATGACAACCTTTACCAGGATCAATGAAGAGGGTGACATCATAGGAAACAGTCAGTTTGTCACCGAGCAGGTTGATCCCGAGACACAGAACGACCCACCCACATCACCGTCCGAAGCAGCGATCTCTTTCGATGGCAGTCTTAAAAATATTCAAGCCACTCTCGCAACTCCTGTCCATACCCCCACTCCGTCCCCAACACCACCATCATCCCAACCTCCTTCCCCACCACCTCCATCGTCGAAATCCCCACCACCAGAATTACAGCCAAACCCATCACAGCCACCATTATCTTCACAACCAGAAGCCGACATCCCACCTCCTCAAATAGAAAAACCCCCGTCCCCCATACCCCCTCCTCAAAAAGAAACACAACCATCTTCTATACCACCTAACCAACCAGAACAACCCTCGACCTCCAATCCACCAACCACAGAACCAACTTTCACTACTGCAGGTACCCCGGAGCAAGAACAACAGCCAGACAAACAGCAGAAAAAGAAAGAGAAGCATAGACCATCCGGCCTCCACATTACCCTAAGGGATGCAAGTTCCTTGGATGACACAGAGGTCAACCAACTCCTAAAAACAATGGCCAAAGAGTCCAAGAAAAGGACAGATCAGAAAACTAAAGAGCTGGTCACCAAAAATGTAGAAGAAGTCGAGTTTCTCGGCCGATGCAGAGCTCTAGTCCAGACCGTGATACCAGGCCCTATCGACGTCGACACAGATCGACCACTTGAAAGAGCATATCAGCTCTTCGAGACAATGGTATCGACCGTCCAGACCCGACTGCAAGAGACTAAAGAAGGACAAAAGGAGGAGACTGTTCGACTGCTCCTGGCCCAACACACTGCATTCTCGGAAGCTTACAAAGTTCTCCAGGATCATATGAAAGAATCAGTGGTCACTGAGGAAGTATTACGAGACTAGCCTACTCACTATGGGCAAGTCTATCAACAGACCAGGCAGGCAAGGCAAGGCATTCAGGCATTGGAAGGTCGGAAGTCGATAGAAGCAGAACTGAGGTAGACCATTGAAGAACAAATTGTGATGGAGACCAACAAACTGTAGAAGCTGGAACGAGAGGCACATCGGTGGGTTCAACAGGCCCTTCCCAATTTAGAGTGAGTCGACATCATCTGTCCTCAGATGAAATGACTCATCACTACTGCAGAAGAACAAAACCAACTGTTGGGTCCCAACATGGAAAACATAGTAGAAATGACCATGTCCGAAAAGATGTCGATCCTTTCAAGTCTTACAACCTTAACGATCGATATCCAGAAGGCATTACAGAGTTGGACCGACTTTCAGCATCATCTGGCCATCACAGCTCCAGCTATCGTCGAATTCTGTGTCCAAACGAGACCGACCATCTGGCTGCACAGTCCCCAGCATGAGCAAGTCTGACTACATCCGCAAGAATTCATTTTTGTACCTCCCTATTTCTTCGGGACGAAGAAATGTTTTGTTCGTGGGGGAGATGTAGAAGGAGCAAGTCGACATAAGTCGATTTGAATGAAGCCCGACTTAGTCAGCCGACTAAGTCGATGGGCCGACTAGTCGATCAGCTGACTAAGTCGGTCGGCCGACTAAACTAAAATATTAGTCGACTTAACTAACAGTCGTGTCGGTTCACCGAACCGATAGGTAGTTATTTTTTGTAATTGTTTGTAACTGGTATATATTAGGCTGTTGAGCCAAGCAAGAACTCAGTTCAGTTTTGTGCCTTGTATGAACTCACTACATTAATATAATCTGTTTTCCTATCTGTTCTTGTCTCTTACTTATGGTTATGTTTTAGTATGTATTATTGGTAACCTTATGTGATCTGTGAGATTACAACAAGATCCGATCGTTTCCTATCAAAGGAATATCTGCATTGCCGTGAGGGAGTTACACCGGTAGCACACGCTTCTGCGTGCATAAACATGTTATTACCCATGTGGTTATGCATTTTGGTTGCTTTGGGGAATTTTTAATATAGGATCCTCTATGAGTTTAGTGAAGGTGTATTTGGTTGGATTCATGTTGTATGTTGATGATGATTTACTGTGCAAATTGTGAAAATGTCGCATGTGTGCAAAATTTCTTTGATAATAGAGAAATTGTCCATGATGAAGAAATATACAAAGAAGTTAAGACATTTCATTGAATAATTCCTAAATAATGTTGAAGAATAACTTTTAGAAGAGAATCAGTGTTGAAGAATAATCTCTTCCTCACTAAGAGGGAGTGTTGATGTTAATGTAGGATAGAAAAATATTCTTACGAAGTCCCAGACAAAGCGGAAAGAAATGAAGAGAACATATGCTCCAATGAAAGGGATAAATTGACCCTATAAGACAAAATGACAAGTTGGAATGGAAGATAAATAAAAGATAAAATAAAGTATAAACAAAACTACAATCCAACCTAATTGTGGAAAGTTCTAGTGAAAAGAAGAATATAAATAAAGTTCCTTCACACTTCATTTTGAACATAAACAATAGATATCACTCTCTCTAGTGGTGCTCACTTCTTACGGAGGACAAGTGAAGATAAAGTGAGGAACATTTTGTGGTTAGCATATTATATTATCTATCTCAGGGTTCTTGTGGAAGAAGAGCACATTCTTGTGCTATGGCTTAATCTTAAGGATTGGTATTGTTCTTGTATTGGATTGAATATTTATTCTATGAAAAATTTGCTAGTTTTTCTCCCATTTGGGTTTCCCACGATAAATATTTGTGTCTCTTATGCATGGATATATTTCAGTTATCCTTACTTTTACTTACATTGAAAATGACTGTGAATAGATTCCATTGTGAGAGACTATTGCTACCTTAATATGGAAACTAAGGATTCCTAGTTTGGAGACTTCTCTCCATAGATTGGGATTGAAATCGATGAACAAAGCATCAATGAAAGCATCAGAGGTAAATATAAATACTAGACACCACTTTTTCTTTAGTCGAGGTAGGTTCTAATTCTTTCAATCCCAATATAGAGAGATCACTAAATAAATCATTAGAGGTAAATATAAATACTAGACACCACCTTTTCTGTTAACATTTGAGATCTATAATTACAATGTGCATAACTATCTGGTTGATTCTGGAGTATCTTCTAATGTGATTCCTTATTCAGTTTGTAAGAATATTAATGGAAAACAAATCCCATGTGCTTCTCATAGTATAAAACTCAATAAATATGATGTTAAAGTGATTAGCGATCTAAAAAGCACTTTAATTAGATTAACATCAAATTTTAGAGTTTGTTAATTCAGTGATATAGTTGTGGTAGACATTCCTGTTGCATATGGATTGATGTTCAATAGAGAATGCTATAGTCATTTGTAGGGATATTTTTCCACTGGTTGGTGTCACTTGTGTCTCCTTTATAAAAACTATCTGAATCATATTTGAGTGGATAGAAAGGCACACATGGAAAACACTGTCATAGAGTTGGAAGGACATAATGAACTCATGAATTTTACCCAACCTATCCTGGGAAATTAGTTTTTGGATGAAACTAAGACAGGATATTATCAAGTTGGGATCACTTTCCCTAAATCATACACCCAATTTGATCTCCTTCAATTTTTCTTGGCTGATGAAAATGGATGTAACATATTAGAATTAGGCACTAATGTATATTTAAAAAGTAAATTATATACTATTTTTTGGAAATTGTATTTTGATGGCTCCAAAATGCAGGAAGGTGTATGGGTTGGTTGTGTCATTGTTGATACCCAATGACATAAAACTTATGTTTCTGATAGATTACAATTGTAGTGAACATATAACACAATTGAGTGTGAATCCCTGGTCCAAGGCATAAAAAAATCTATTGAGATTAAAGTAAATAATTTGAAAGTTTTTGGTGACTATGAAATTGTTGTTAGGAAAATTAGGAATGTTATACATTGTTTGTCTCCATATTTGAAAGGCTTCAGGTGAATTTATGGAATTTGATTTTAAAATTTAAACCTTTTAAATATTAATTCTATAGCTCGTTCCATGAATGCTGCTATTGGCCTCTTAGCTAACATTGATTATCGTTTAATTCCTTTAGACAAATTTTCCATTGAAATTATTTTTAGGCCCTTTTTCCATGATAATGTGATCAACTCGAGGGTGTTCGATGGCTATTAACATATTACTTCCTCATAGAAGAAGTTTCCTTTAAGGGTTTTATAATTAATTATGATGAACATCACGCTAAATTGAGAATATTGGAGGGAGATGGAAAATTTATCAAAGGGAAATTCATGCCTAAAGGAGTGCTTACGCTAGAAAAAATGTCTGATTTACAAGAAAAGTTTAGAAAACCAGTAAATTTCAAAAGAAACAACTCTTTTATGCAGTATGAATTGGTGAATTTGGGAACCCTTAGAGAGACAAAGAACGTGAATCTAGGCGCATGCTATTCCCCAGGAGAAAGGCATAGGATCATTTGGGTATTTAAAAAGTATAAAGATGTATTTTCTTGAACCTATGATGATTTGAACATATATGGAACTCAAATTATACAACATGCCATTCCTATGAAACTAGGGTTCAAGCCAGTTTTATAGAAGATCAAGAAGTTTCACCCAAATTTAGAACCTATGATTATGAGAGTATTCAAGAATATTTTGGACACCAAGGTTATATTTAAAGTTATACATTATGAGTGGGTATTCGATCTGGTTCTTGTGAAAAATAAGTTAGCTTAGTTAAGCCTTGTGTGTGGATTTTGGGAACTTAAACAAATCATCAGACACAGACAACTAACTTGTTCCTCGTATGGAATTCTTTTTACAACTTGTCTCTAGTTCTGAGATGTTTTCATTTCTAGATGGGTTATCAAGTTACAATGAAGTACTAATGGCCAAATATATTTGTTTAAAGACCACTTTTTAAACAAAGTGGGGTAATTTCACTTTTCGAAGAATGCCTTTTATCCTAGTGAACGTAGGATCCACATTCCAATGGGCCATGGACACTGCATTCCGAGGATTGGCTAGCCACAAATTGATAGTGTATCTATATTATTTCATATTTTTTTTCCAAAAAAATATCATATCATTTCAACCATCTGAAACAAAATTTTGAAAGATGCAGGAAATACATAATATCTATTAACCCAAAAAAGAACATATTTGTTGTTTCAAAAGGGAAATTACTAGGACATATAATTTATAAAATAGGAATATTTATAGACACTGAATGCATACAATATATCATGGACATACCCATGCTCCATACCAAGAAATCTATGCAATCATTCTTGGGAAAACAAAATTTGTTCAAAGATTTTTGTCTAATTTTACTGAAATAATCAAATCCCCGCAACAACTGATTAGAAAGACACAAAGTTTAAATGGAATGATAAAGAGAAATAATCATTCAAAAATCAAGATAGGCACCACTGCTTTTCCTCATTATGCAACCTAGATTTTGAATTTTTTTTTCTAATATATAATTTTACGACTGATTATTTCCTTGCAACAGTGCTCGTCGAGAAAGGAGAGTAGGGGGATGAATGCTTGATATATTTCATGGGAACTAGATTACATGGTGTTGAATTGAAATATATTGATATAAAGAAGTAATCTTATTCTATTTTTGAAGCATTTATGTAATGTCCCCATCCAAATAAGACTACTTGCAAACACTGTTACACTAACCTACTAGTTCCTTAGGTTGAGGTGGAGGATTTTTTTTTGTTAAGGGATCCATGGGACCCAAAAGGAGATATGGGTCACATAAATAATAATTTTTATGAAAATAAGGTGGCATTGGTTCACGAATACACTCTGAAGCTTGTGGAGCCTTTGGGTGACTAGATTTCCCACACACTTGGCATGACCTTCATCCAAATTCGTACCCAAGTGGAATTCCACGTTTTTGTAGGCTAATGGATTGTCACATAGAATAGAATGAGCCAAGGAATTTGGATTTGTATATGAGAGTAACTCCCATGGAAGAGGAATAGGTTAGGAAGACATTGTGTGCCACTTGGAAGGAGGTTCCATGCACTCTATGACAACAAATGATGAAAGATTCTATGACACATGACAAAGTCAGACCTGATTTTAGACATATGACAAATATTAAATGAAAAGGATAAAAATAGCCAATAAGAGGGTGCATTTGGGAGTTAGAGGCAGCCATTCAAAATTGGGAAAGAGTTGGAACACGAGGAAGGAGGGAAGCGTCATAAGAGTTACTAAACTAAGATGAGTTAGAGGAAGAATATGGAGGGAAATTGGAACTTATGAGGATTTATGAAGTTAATAAAAGCATATATTGAGGAATGAAAACAACTTTTTATCATTTATTAATTGTCCTTTGGAATTTTGGAGAGATTTTGCTTGTCCATTGCATGGTGAGTGTTCAATCTCTCGGCTTGTGAACCAATTTTGGGGGAGTTGGATTCATTTCCAAGTTGCTTGATGGAAAGGAAATTAATACATATAATTGGAGCATAAATAATTTGTTTTAGTTTCATGTTTAATTCCATACAGTTTTATTTCTCATCTATCTCCCTACTCTCTCATTCCTTCTTCTCCATTTCCCCATATTCTCATGTGATGGTGCACTTGTTGGAGTGGTGCTTTCATCTTGATGAATATATTCAATTCCAAATATTGGGTAGAATATGTATGTCTCTGTACTCTTATGTACATATTATCTGTAATTTGAAATATTAGAAATACATGTGTGAAAGGCTTTCTTTCCCATGCTCTTGAATAACTAGTTTTCATGAATTTGGCTTCAAGCTTGAAAGAGTTTTGTATCAGATTTGTATGAGGAATTTTATATGAGTTTAATGATTTTTTAGAAAATAATTTTTATGATGTATATTTACATTATATTTCATGTTACTATATGAACCATTTATTCTACTGTTCATGTGCCAAACTTAAGCTAGTAATGAAATTTCCCCATAAGCAATTTCCTTGAAAGTTACCATACAGATGTTGTGCCTCATAATCAGTTTGAAAAGATTAATAAGAATGAATAATGACAGAAATTTATGTCTTATATAAAACCCCATGATATTTTCTGAAATTTGGGATGGTCATACTGCATTTGGAGAGCCAAACGTGTCATCTACCCTTGGGGGTTTTAACATCGTTTTCCTAGTGTTTTTGTCCTTCTTTCCCTATGGTCAAAAGAAAGTTGCAGAAGAAATTTTAAATTGTATAATAATTAATAATATTAATTATTATTTCATAATACCCCTCAATATTTTCCCTACATAATTTGAAGTCATTTGGGTGCATTTGGATCAACTTGGGTTTCACTATTCCAAAGCTAGAAATTGTCCAAAATTGTGTAAACATGAAGAACATGTCAAAATGAGTTTTATGATTAGAAAATTGAATGTATGAGGTATTTTAGGATGTTTTAAAATTTATAGGTTCCTTACATAATAAATTGGAAAGGTTCAGTGGTGTTGGGAACCAAACCGATAAAGACTAGTTTACTACTTTTTCCTAGTTTCAAAATTAGACCTAGTATTGAAGGTGGAGGTAGGTGAAATGTTTGTGAAAATTCCTAAGACACATAATGTTAAGAATACACATATACAAGTTTTTCAATCCTATCAGAATCTAATATCACCTCCCTTGAGCTTCCCTAATTGTCTCATAACCATGGATTCAATGTGAAATCCATTGCCAACGAGGGTGTTGAGAAAGAATGCTTTCAATGTCAAAGTTTTGAATACTGTATGAAATATATTGGATAGTGTGCCTAGTTTCCCTAAAAATGTACATTACAAGTTAAATAGTTCATATCTTACATACTGAAAAATAAGACTGAAACTATTGTCCCTAATCCAATGGTTAAATCACTCTTCGTCCAAAAAGAGCTTGGACAAAGAAGAGGAAATTAGCTCATAACTCTACAAGAATATGACTTGGAATTTAAACCATCCACTAGAATTAAGGAACAAGTCCTATGCAGGTTACTCACTGAGAATCCTACAAATGAAAAGGCATATGGTTGGGAAAATGAGTTCATCACTAAAAGGAAGATGGTTGGGATTTTATGTCTAAAATATAGAAGTGCTTACAACAAGGATCCCCAAAAACTCCGTAAAAGTGATACATTGGTAAAATTTCCCATGCCCATATCATTGGGATAATCCTTATAAGCTCCATATTAGTCATTAACATAGTTTAAGTATCCATTAGACCTCTCATCATCATCATTTTTACCCCCCTATGCATGGAACCTACCCGCATCAGGCCTCAAATTCCCTTGGAGGCCACCACTATGTGACCCATCATCGAACACCACTTAAGGGGTACTTAGTAGCACATAAATATGAGCTCATCATGTAGGTTCTACCACCCATAATATGATAATTTTTGTAGTAATCGATCAATGTCTCTACGTAGTCCCTCTATGATGGCTCAACACTTTGTCTCTTGTACTATGCTCAGGGGGTAGGATCGAATCCATTGACACCACTACATCATCTCTAAAAATATGTTGGGGGAATAGGACCCAAATTTGCACACACATATGTTAAGTCATTAGTACCATGGTCACATAATAAAATATAGCCACCATCTACACTAGTATTATAAGCACATATATAATCATAATGCATTAATCATACATATCATTGGGCCCCCAAGCTTGGACATGAAGTTGTGGTAACTCTTGGTCACCCCTAAAGTCCATCCTTGCATATGGGTAGTCCTCTATGACTACAAAGATTTGTCTCCATTGTGTGAAGAATCCTAATTTGAAGACATTCCCCATGGCACCACCTCCTCCTCACACCATCATCTCGCACCATTAGCACTTCCTAGGATCCATCACCTCGCTATCTCAGATTGTGATTTATGGATGTAAATTTATCACTCTCGAGTAAGAAGAACACACAAATTAAGGTGGAAAACAAAAATTTTGGACCATGTTTATTACAGTGGTTCAATTGATGCCAAACCAATGTCAATAATATCTAGGCCCACTCAAAGTAGAGTCCCAACCAATACTTTCTCCATAATGATCATCTGACCACTAGAGATATTATTGATCCTGCTTGACCCCAACACTTGTACAACACATTTTGTCACATCCCATGTCTTTAATCTCTCTACTCCTATAAAGAGTATGGAGGATTTATGTAGTTTTTCACCATACACGTAGTGATGAGCCAAAGTATCCCCCATGTACACATACCATGGAAAAACTGACTGTGTATCACATATGACTTCCAGTTGAGGAAGTCTTGTCATAAAGTAGCCATCATGGAGGGTGAACTCTATCCACTCTCCTTATATGATAAAGGCCCTAGAACCCTAATACCAGTACTCAATGATATTTCTCAATAATATCCTTGCTGACCTCATTAGTGATTTCTCAGTAACCTTGAGAAATCCATATCATGAATATTTTCCTGCACATGTTAATTGCAAGGGATATCCTTCTTATGTCCATGACATCCCTCTCTTTCCAATTGACCCACATCTTGCATTCCACCATTTTTCAAGGTTAGTTGGTAGTTAAAAATCAAATTTAGAATGAGGTTGATATATTTTTCAACAAAAGATGTGACTTAGATCACTCATGTTAAGAGAAATCACCAACCCAAAATATTTATTTTTCTCCTTCCATATGTGACCTCAAGTCGTGCGTATTCCTCAAACAGGTGCAACTTGTTCGCACTTGATGAGGGAAATCATGTGACCTAGGTCACTATTTTCCCTTCAAAATTCATGACATGACCCAAAAACCTTAAGGGGTTTTCTTGGGACCACTGGAATATCAAAATAGGAGTTTAAATGGACATAAATGAAGACAAAAGTGTGACCACTAAACTGAAATTCATGGATTCCAAGTATTATGGATGAATTAGAAGAAATCAACTTCTGAAGTTATAGGTTTTCCACTCTCCTTCAATGGTGAAAAAAAAAATGACATCTAGTTTGATGGGCCTACCCATATTTAAAATCATTTGGGAATCATTGTTCTTTTAGATCGTACAACATCATACGCCATATGTTTTCTATTCATTTTGTGCCATTATAATCGTGATTCCACGCTATTATTTATTATGAGATCCATTTTCCAAGATCAAGTTATTTTTCAGGGACATCTTCATCCTCCTTACTTTGCATGCATACATGTAATTCAGACCATTTTCCTATGTTATATTCTACTTGTACATTTGGTTTCATTTCCATACACACTTTTATGCTTGGGTATCATTTCCATGTGTATAATATTAGGGTGTGATGAGATCATTTTATTTTGGGTTTCAGCTACTTCCAATAGGTATATTGTCTCAAAATAGTATATATGTGATTTCCCTCTATAACACATCATGTATGCATCAACCTTGTTTGCTCCTCTTACACTTGTAGGAACCTCTTTGTTCACGTAACTGGCCCATCCCAACCTTACTTTCATTTTCCCTTACTTGACAATAGAGCCTCCCTCACATTAGTTCCATCATTTAGTACCCCTTTCCATTTGACACCCATGTTGTTGTTGTTTTCTTAGAATTAGGATTCCACCAAGTCCGTGACCTTGAAGTTAGTTTCATATTAATTTTTCATCATTGGCCTACCCATGGACTCTTAGAATTATGGGCTTTATGAAATTTTGATGTTTCATGTTGCACATTCATGATCCCACTTATCCATCCATACTTTGAAATTTACATTATTTTTCCAACATTCATAGTCCCTCAAGGATATTACTGCTAGTGTCCCACCCCCCATCAGTTCCATATATTATCATCCATTCATTGATTCATTTGGTCATTTACTGGACACATATCATTTCCTCGCTTTGTTATCTCTCTTAGGTGGCTACCAACCTAGGAAACAATTACTTAATTGTGCTTTTAAGAACCCCCTTTTATTAGGAATTCACTCATCTAGGAAGCCACAAACTTTGAGTGATATTTTGTTCTCTCTCTCTTAAATTTTCGTACATCAAGGAAACCTTTCAAAATAGTCCTCCTTAAAACTCCTACATATTGTATATTGTCTCATTATGTGACATCATCCTTGGTTTCCTTTGTTCAGATCATTATGCGATGAGTCACCCATGGATTCACATTGACACCATTCTCCCTTATAGTCAACATCAATAACCCCCCTATTTCCCTTCCATGAGTACTCCCATTGCAATTATGTTCTCTGGTACCCCATTTTCATCTCTCCTTGATATCATCATGAGTCACACACATTCTGCCAAGTCAACCATGCCTTCATACTTTGAACAAAGGAATTTTGATACCCCCTCTCAGTTATCCTCACCCTCCCTTTATGTATCAGTCCCTCATTTATATCTATTTATCCCATGGTCGTATCCCTCATACTTCCTATAAGGAAACATCATTTTCTTGTTGGTAGCAGGTCTCCCTTTGTTGAAATCAACATATCCCTTCCATGGGGTAGACCTATAGGTACCCTGTACCTTAGTATCATAACCATAATTGAAGGGTTCCCTTGGACTGAATTAGAGGAGACCTCATTTCCCCTTAGATTGGTTATTTCTCATGTGCTCGAGTTCAACTCATCATCATACCATTTAGATTTGTTTAGGTTGATGGTTCTCTCATTTGGTTAGTCGAATACACTTGATATCCTTGAATCTAGTCATTTTGTGAGTCTCTTTGGAATCCCTTTAGTTATATGTTTACTATGGTATCTGGGTTGAGTTGGTGACAATTGTTGGAAGTTATCTAGTCATATGCTTCCTATGGTATCAAGTTCCAGTTTTAGTTCCCTAGAATTATTTGATTCATATATTCAGTTGTTTGAGACACCTTGTGAGGAGTGACTTTCATATATTATCCTTCCATATATGGGGTCTCTCTAGTTTCCACAAGGAATCAGTTACCGAGATTCCACATTTCGTTGGAATGCCATTGTTCCGACATGTGTGATTTTGATCAACCATGGATGGAGAATGATTATGTAATATGTATCCATTGAATATTCAATTTGGGTTAGTCACTAACCCTCATTATGTACTCAAATTGGGTCCTTCTTTGACCCTCATGATGTATTGTATCCAACAAATATTCATATATTAATCATCCCCTTTTGGTATAGATTTTATTTTATGTCAAGATAGTGACATGAGAATGGGTATTCCCACCTCATCCATAAATTTGAGATTATATGCACCTCATTCATTTTGAGTATTGCATATAAAAGCATGGACCTCAATATTTCTAAAGGAGGGAGAGTTCCCTCCGATGTGGTATTAGTCGTCTATGCTACTATCACCCCTATCTTCTAGAAATATGAATGTCCTATGATGTATTTCAGCCATACGATGAGCTTGTGACCTCACACATTAGGGGGAAACATGTTAACAACCAAATTTTATCACATTCCATGTCATCAGGTTTGTCATCCTTTTGCATCATCATTCCATATCATTGGCACCATTTTTCCATCTCATTCCATCCATATAACCTAGAGGAAGTAATAAAATACCAAAAAATAAAATTCAAACCCTAAATTGACCACCTTGAAAGGAGGTCACTGTTATAGCAATAATCCACCTTAGTACCATATTCATACACCTAGGATACATTTTCATTTGTCTTGTACTTATGTCATATGGTCCAATTTAGGTTATACTGATCAATATTGGTCTATTGGGTGATTCTGGATCATTTACTCACAGTTGAGGCACTCCACTTTGATCATTATGATAGTTGAGGAGCTCTAGTTTGGTCATCCCAACAACCTAGGTGCCCTCATTAATGATAGTATTCCTTGGAGCGCTCCACATCCCTTAAATCAGGCAACTTGTTTGACCATGAGTGCTAGTGCATGCATTTGGTGATTTTTGGCCTTTCTTGGGAATTTATTTCCTCCTAGATCTTCTCCCACTCACACATGTGTTCATCCACACCTATCCTGCCTTCATTTATTACCCAACATGCTTCATACATGTTCACACTAGCATTCGTTACTGTTTGGGATGGTTTGGAAGTTGATTGGTCCACCTAGGGGAGTTTTGGGGTGAAATCATATCCTGAAACATGTATGCATCCAAATGGCCTCCATAGGATAAAATGTTTCTCCAAATGTATTATAAGTATGTACCACACATATGTACATGATGTTCACTAATAGAAACATCATTTATTGACACCATCTATGTGTGTTATTTTTCTCTCTTTTACTGTTTTCTTGCACATTTTGTGAATAAATTAGATTATGAAGATTGCCTTAGCTCCTAAATATAATTGTGAAGAAATTATCACATGGTATCAGATATTTGTGGAGCTGCAAATAAAAACTAGCGTGTTTGAGTAGCTGTTTAAGGAATTTTCCAGAAAATTTGAGTGTTTGCATTGTAGGTACACCAATGTTTCTGTCACTTAGTGAGCAAGCAGAATGGAGAAGACTCATGTATTGCTGAACCCATTCAAATATTTTTAATTGAAGGATAAAATGGTGATCCAGTTGATATTGAAAGGCCAGTGCATAGTCACCATGGGGAATGAGACCGAGACTAACTTTGTTGTGGAGAAATATAAGTACCTCAACAAACTTGATGAGGCATTTGGGATGCTTTGTCTCAACATTTAGAGAGATATTCTCTTCCATGTAGAAATTATTGGCACACTCAATGAATTTTGGCTAAATATTGAGTCACTATTTGGGAATACCGATGAGATGAGAGGTCACCAGTTCGAAAATGAGTTGATCTTATTGAGTCCAACTCACTATGAGACTATCCAAGAATCCTTCACCAAGTTCAAAGAATTTGTGCTTCAACTGAAACAATGTATAATAGATAAGAAATAATAGAAGATGGTATTTTATATCCTTTCTAAGCTATGGCCTGATTATTCTATGTTTGTTTTGACATTCCACTAAAGCAAGCTCACAACTAGAAATTGGAGGATGCCTACGCTATCTGACTCCATGGAGTCACTGACTCTGGAGAAAGAAAATTTAGTGCAAATGGGTACCATAAAATCCACCAAGGATCAAGACCTTTCTAATTGTTTTTCAAATCAAGCCAAAGGCAAGAATAAATTCAAGGATTTGAAGCAACAAAGAGTGAAGGAGAAGAAGCATTCAGATACATAAATCTCCAATTCAACTGATAAGGATTCAAAAGCCAAGAGGATGAAGAGTAAGAGAGAGAAGAAAACATATAGTTATTTAATAGGTTCACATAATTAAATATATTTCTTCATAAATAATATGTAAATCATTACCAATATCCTTGAGGATAACAATATTGGTGTTCCAGATTTTGCAAGAAGAGGGGAGCGCAAGCTCTCTTTAGAGCAAGAAAACGGTAAGTGCATGTATGTTTTGAGTGCAAGGGAGAAACAAAATTATCATATATATTTTTCAAATGTATTTGTTTATTATTTACAGTATGATATATCAGAATATAAAACTTCCATCCATTCCTTGGAAGAAACCCCAAACAATTCACCAAAGTTTCCTCCAAAAACTAGTCATTTTTTGCTAGTTTCCGACTTGTGTTCTAAAATCTCTTTCCCACTCAATTTAGATACTTAATATTATTATACAAAAGGTTATTTAAATGCTTATATGAATGTTATTATAGTCATAGAATCATTTCCCCAACCATTTTATTCCCAAAATACCCGACAACCCTCAAGTTCACTAGTTGGAAAACCTCAAAATTGCCTAGTTTCAAATACTGTGTCATTTGTGTATGTTTATTTTATGTATTGCATATAATTAATTGGTTGTAAATCCATGAAATTTGCCTTCATGGGATTTCTGTTCCATATGTCTATACATTATCTCACCACCTATGGTTCGATGTTCAAATCTCCAGACCATCCCAGTTCGCTCAACTGCCAGTGTGATCTAGTTTCCCACTCTTCTCCCACTATAGACCCATTCGATCATGGAGATGCTATAAATCTGATATTTTATACTATATATGACATATATTCTGATATTTCATAGGCTCATGATATTTTTTACATATTTATGAAGCTATGTCATCAAATTGGGAAGACGATTCATGGTTTAATTCATGATATATAAGCTACACATGAGGCAAATTCGGTTGACTATTTTGATGTTCTTTGAGAAAGAGTTTGCAGATATATATTTTACATTATTGATTATGCTTCCAGATCGGAGAATGCTTGCAGAAAAATAAATTTTTATGATTCTCCTCCATCATCAAATGATGACCATCAAGGCGCCTCTCCACATGTTGTTTGTCTATAACACATTGATGCACTGCTGCATGATCTTGGCATCCACAACATCTTCACCAAGTACATTACCAAGAAGTTGTTCTTTCAGCTCATTCAAGTGAAGAAGAGGACCTGTTGAATCATTTTTTTATCATCTATGTGTCATGTCCATTCTTGAGAGATGATTTTCCCCATGAGGTTTTGCCTCTTTTCTTGTTTTACCTGGACAAATATTTTTGTTGTTGTTGTTGTAAGAGGTGACTTGATCCTTAGTTGCCAAGGCCTCAATAATCATTTGGTATAAGTTGTACTAAGTTAGGACTAAGTGGGGGTGTTAGAGAAATGATCCACCTTATTACCATGGTCATACACCTAGGATACATTTTCATTTGTCTTGTACTTATGTCATATGGTCCAACTTAGTTTATACTAATCAATCTTGGTCTATTAGGTGATTCTGGCTCATTTTACTCACAGTTGAGGTGCTCCACTTTGATAATTATAAAAATTGAGGTGCTCTAGTTTCATCATAATGACAACCTAGGAACCCTCATTGATGATAGTATTCCTTGGAGTGATCCCCATCCCTTAAATCAGGGAACTTGTTTGACCATGAGTGCTAGTGCATTCATTTGGGGATTTTTGGCCTTCCTTGGGAATTTATTGCCTCCTAGAGCCTCTCCCACTCACACATGTGATCACCCATTCCTATCCTACCTTCATTTATGATCCACCATGCTTCATCCATGTTTACACTTGCATTAATGACTGTTTGGGATGGTTTGGAAGCTAATTCGTCCACCTAGGGGGGTTTTAGGGTCAAATCATATCCTGACACATGTATGCATCGAAATGGCCTCCATAGGCTAACAATTTTATCCAAATGTATTATAAGTATGTACCACACATATGTACATATTTTACACTAATAGAAACATAAGTTATTGGCACCATCTATGTGTGTTATTTTTCTCTCTTTTACTGTTTTCTTGCATATTTTGTGAATAACTTAGATTGTGAATATTGCCTTAGATCCTAGATATAACTATGAAGAAACTATCACAATCACAACTTTGTCCTTGAAATTAGTGACCTAGGTCACAAATCCCCCCCGATACGTGTGTCTTGGTCGTAAAACTTGATTTTCATCAAATTTTTGTTTTTTCTGCTTGCCTAATGAATAAGGGAACAAAAGTGGATACATACTTTGACATGGTACGCGTTAACAAATCTAGGGCCCAAAAACCAAAATTTTCCACCAAGGAATTAAAGGAAATGGAGAATACTCACATTTTTTCTAGATCCATCTCTTGACCACTCTTGTTCCTAGAAAAAATCCATTGAGGTCACCATTCCATACACTTAATTTCCATTTCTCACTCATACTATCATGCTCCCAAAATTTGCTCAGAACTAGAAGAAATCCATATCTAACTTTCTACTTTACCTAAAGGAGACCATCATTGCGACGAATGAATAGAAGTTGTAAGGTTGTAAAGGATACAAATAGACCTTCCCTTGTACAACTATCAAGGCCCATCTTCCTCTTCATTATAGCAAGGAACACATTTCTAAAAAACTTCTTTGTGATAATATAAAAAATAATTCTTTGATTTATTATGCATTATCTTCGCTCTTTTTATGTGAGATACAATTGAAGAATCATGAGATATTGTTAGTTTAGTTTAGTTTCTTTTTTTTCCCTCATTCTAAATCTATACCAAGGATGCACAACCCCTTGATATGCGCTTTTTGCACATTTGGGTGATTATTCAAACCATACAGTAGGCTATGATTATAAATAAATAGGCTCAAATGAATGTAATTAACTAGTTGATATTAGCATAACATAAAATATCCATCGAAGGGAGAAAAACTTGCATTGTTGTGATTAATGTAAAACAAGGAGAAAATCAATGAAAATAAGTATATTCTAAATGAATTAGTTCCCCAATTATTTCCCCACCATCATTCTTTTATTCATTATCAAAGATATAAATTTATGTTACATGATTGAGTAGCTCATAGGATTTGGATAAAAAATTCAATCTATTGGTATATGGGTGAGAGTCAATATAAACATACAAATTCATGAGTATAAGAGATGTAATCAAAACAAAAAGGAAAATTTACTTGATCGAAAAAGTACAGTATGTGATGTGAAATTTCTTGGTTGCATCGTTGTGGGGATTAAAACAATATTTGGATTTTTGATGTATCACTTAGGGGGATCACATATGGGTAAACAAGTTAGTGGGTTTGTTTGAGAAAACAATGTGGTAAAAATGTATGTTATCCAGGTTTTGTTACTTTGAACCACAAGCATATTATTCTCTTATTATATTGTTTCTATTTGTTGAGACCTCAAGCTTCACCATGTCTCTAGTTTAAATGTTATGTTTTGCAAAGTGTTATCCTCCTTTGATTGAGATATGGGACTTGAATTTGTTCCTTGTGTATGGGAAAATAAATTATTGGATGCATAGACCTTATTTGGGTTTGGGTATTTCTTGTACATTATAATTCAAAATTTAGAAAATTTTAAATTGAAATGATAGTAAGTTTATTGGGACTTAGTTAATCAAAATAAAAAGTACATAAAAGGTAATTCGATGAATCCATATCACTCATATAAAATGAATGCTCAAGGAATTTTAAAAATGATCCAAGCTCTTGATTGGAAAACCTTATAAGATTATATCCAAAAAGTTGAAGCGATTAGGTATAATAATATCTACATATTGGTGAAAAGGTATGCTCGTGATATTATTATTATTATTATTATTATTATTATTAAATGCTAACAAACAATGATTTGATATCAAATTTAACAAGACTTTATGTGTAGGTGGAAGGCTAGGTAAGAAGAATCATGGATACAAAAAAAATCGATCCTAGATAAAGGTGAATGTGGATCCCGAGTGATAAAGGATAAAAATTGACAGTCTAAATCCCAAGCACATGAACCACAAATGGGTTATTATATACGTCTATCAACAAATTTAAGACAAATTAAACACATCATTATTCCCATAAGAAAACAAATTAATTTCTTGTGATTCATTATATGTTGTCATCAAACCTGTGTTGAATAAGCCAAATGAGGAATAGAACAAGGAATTATGGAATTGGTAGTAAATCTCATATTTAAATTAATAAATTTATCTCACAAAAAATGACAAATTTGTAAAAGGGTTGCATAACTCGAAAGGAAGATATTCAAAGGTTAGAGAGACTTGAAATTCCAATGGCCACTAACATATCTCATAAATAGACTCATTGTGCTCTAGATAGAAGCTTATTATTGTAAATTTGATGTAAACTACTATGTGAAATTCTAATGAGAGGAAGCTCATGTCAGCCAATCATTTGGAGACAAATTTTAAATTTGAGACCTCAATGCATAGAATTTATTCTACTACTTCGTTGATTTTTTCAATTGTTGTAAGGATATTTTTCTGTTCTCTTGTAGGAATATTGTATCTTTCTCCAACTCTTCTTTGAAACTATTTACTTAACTTCATAATGCATTTGGTTAGTTACATTCATATTCTTGTTTATGAAGTATATTTAGGCATCATTATGAATTTTTCATACTAGATTAGCCACATTTGATTTGTTGCATCTTATAAAACCCTAAAAAATTGAATGATCCTCAAGAAATGAAACCTAAAATTAATAATGGTTGTTGGACTAGAATTTATACACGTGCCCTAAACCCAACAGTAAAGAGTATAATTTGGACTTTTGACTAGGGATAAATTTGGATAATAGTGCAAGGAAATTCCACATTGTCAACAATTTTGGTGCTAAAATGAGGTTCAATGAAAATATTCTTTGGGTAGATCCATATTTTCTTTTTGCATCTATCATTTATGGTTCTAACCCAGATCCCTATATAGAATTCCAACACTATATTGGACTTGCAATTAATACCTATACATGTCCTTCCAGCACTTGCCATCAAATTCTTGTTGGAATTGAATGGTAAAGGAAATACAACAAGGTTTGATCATATTAGGAAATTAAATTACACTTTACAATTACTTAATTTTTCTTATGAAGAATTCATTTGTAGAATGTTTCCTTTCACTTTTTAGGGTAAATTTTCTAATTGGTATGATGTCTTCTGCATTCACACAATACACAATTGGTTTATTTTTAATAAAGTGTTTGAAAAATATTATGGTAAAGATTATTGTGTGAATGAAATGAACCAGATACTTATCAAATGGAAAAGGTAGAATCCATATGATATTTCAACATGATATTATGTGAAGCTTACTATCACCTTAATGACAAATACAAACCCTCACTCACAAATGTGTGTGAAGGGTATGCGCATGCTATTCATAAGACAATGGTTATGTTCATTTTATGAAAATGGCTATGTTATTTCAATGAATCCTGTGAGGAGATTTAGATCCTCGCAAGATATTTGAAGTGACATCCTCTCACTCTTTATTTTATTTTTGACGCCACTGACATGACGAATGGTAAAGATAAATCAATTGAATTAGAATTTTATTGAATCAGGGAATCGGGTTGAAAGATATGGTTATTGATACATGTTTTCACAAGGTAAAATTGTTGATAGAAAGGTGATGTGATGATCATCATTGGATTATTCATGTAATTCACAACTCATGTTCAAAATATACGATATGAACTATTAGAAACCTATTTAACGAATCTTATCACAAAACTTATTTTCCAAAAAATCCTATATATGGTGAATATCTTATGTCAAGTCTTTGTTATCCTAATTTCAATTCTATAGTTCTGGAAAAGAATGGGAAATCAAAGTCACACCAATTTCTAAAGGAAGAAGTTGTGTTATTGACATTTAATAGCCTTCCTTTTGCATGTCTAGAATATCGCTCACAATCATATATTTCAGCCTTTGGTAATTTTGATATCAAGGTTGACCAACTTGATCTCACCAACAATTTTCTATGTCTAGTGGAAGAAGAGATAATAATGGACTCCATGATACTCTTTTTTACAAAATTTGATAAACCCTTGAATTACATAGGCTACCATGACCTAGTTCCATGCTATTTTGACTATGACAATCTAAGGAAAGAGTTGCATGATTAATACTTGTCTAGTCTAACTTATCACGATTACACAAATGCCACAACACAATGACATGATTTCTTTGTAAGAGGAGTTGGAAGAGATTGAACCAGTATATTAATATTTTTAAGAGAGATAATCTTGTGCTAGAACGAATTCAATTGAAAAACATGCATGACAATAACATTTAATACTTTGCATATTCCAACAATTAACCAATATAAAATTAAGAGAGGAATCTAGTACCAACATGATTGAGAATGACTATCATAATGTACTTACAACATGCACATGTGAATAATATTCTCTTTCTCAAAAAATAAAACTTGATGATATCTCATTTGTGCATAACTTACAACCTAAAATCCAAGAGAAACAAAGGGGTCCCAAGCTAATTCAAAAGCATACAAACCGCATTATTTTCCAAGATTTTCAATTTGATTATTAAATGATTAGGACCCTTGAAAGAAATAAATTCCCAGTCCAAACCCTTCAACATTAAAAATAACGAGATGGGTGAGGTAAGTTAGATGTCTTTAAATTACATTTTTTTATTCCAAGTAGTATGATAGTTTATTTTATGACTTTATAGATATCTAGATGGAATATTCATGATCTTCAAAGATTATGCATTTTTCTAATCATCCCTCAAACTTCACCATGAATGAGATACCTACTACCATTATTATTTTAATCAAACATCATTCACCTTTCCACCCTCACAAACCTATACTTCACCTTGATATTATGATCGGTATCATTATTCTTTGATGGTTGCACCGGATTTATGTTTTCACATAATTTGGACATTGATATGGATTATGAGAGGAGTAGAATCACTCTATATTTATTTACTAGATATCCTTTATTCTTTCTGTTAACACCATTATTTCGCAGAGAGCAAAAAGACCATGGTGAGGAGAAAATAATGGTCATTCGTAATACTTTGGTTAAATTTTATGGTATGAGGGTAGCGCAAGATGCAAAAGGAAAGGAATTATCAAAAGATCCTATGGTACAAAGCGGAAAGGAGAAGATCAACATCCTATATTGTGTCCGCTCTTCAAAGATGCGAGGAGAATAAGCGTATGCTGGCGGCTAATGTGACGTATGGATTGACGGTCGTTGATCCATCGGGATGAGATCCACGGTTTGTATAAGCTCTGATTTGTAAATATGCATGGTAGATAAAACCATGATGCTTTGCGAAATTAGATACGTACCACCTGATATAACGGCGGAAAAATAAAGGTAGATTACATCGACGGTTGTGGATGATTCCGGAGCGGTAACTTGCATGATGGATACGATCTGGACGCCCGGCAGAATGAGGTACGTGGCGTTTGATCCGACGGTTGAAAATTAAAGGTGGAATGGATCAATGGTCACAAATGGATCCAGAGCGGGAAAATGCGCGGTAGATAAAAGCGAAGAGCGGTTGCGGAATATAAACTACTGTCCACGTGGCAAATTGTGGTTCAATCCGGAGATGAAAGTGGTTTAGTGGAAACCGCCAAAGGAATGTTTCGGAGTGGGGTCCTATAAAAGGGAAGTTGACTTGTCTCGTGGTTATTTTATTGGCACCGGACGGGTGAAAAAGAACTGCTGCTTCGTCAACCTTCGATTGTCAGTATCGAGCACACGTCGCTACAGTTAACAGGTAAGGCTTAAACACCTATAATTCGTTCGTCTGAATTGCTATTGTCAACCAGATTATGGACCAGGGGAAGGAATTACAAAGGCCTGGTCATGTCGTAGATGATAGGGAATATTATTTAGTGGACAAAGATAGAGGCGCGTGCGACCCCTTTTTGTCTATAGGAAGCATGTCTGTCAGTAAGGAAAGGTTATGGCACTATAACTCACAAGGAAATGATGTCCTGAATGTCTGTAAATCCTTTTTATACTATTTTTCCATTGAAAAAACCCTGCATTTTCCAGAATTTATGGAATGGTGTGCTATGAATTACTCCCCTTCTTAGAGAATCATTGTAAGCCACTCTACATCCCGAATCCTCTGTAAGATCAGCGCCAAAGTTATCCGTGAAAATCTCAATTTGCCTGACAGTTACCCTGACCAACGTGAACCTGTGAATGAGTTAATCCTTGCTGAATTGTTCAAGAAATGTGAAACTGAAATCCGTTGCCAATTCCTGTCCAACATTTTGAAAGAAGGTCAATCTTTAGATGATCTTTTCTTACATTACCCTGTGCGTATTTTTAAAAATGAAGTCCAATTGGTGGTATCTCTGGTCTGTCAAATATTTGGTCTTGATGATGATTGTCGCGTGAGTGAAGTCATCCTTGGTTTTTTATTGAAAATAAGTTCCTTAGGTTCTGAATCCCAATCTGTTCCAGTGTTTAGTCTAGATGAGTACTTAGCCGAAGAAATTCATATTCAGCTAAGTGAATTTCCGAAAGTCAGGTTCTTTAAATTTCAGACTTACCCGTTGAACATGCTGCTATGTTCAAATGTCACTGAGTTACAATTTTTGAGTACTATTTTCTCCTCTGATTTGCCCAATCAAATCAGTATGTTTGAATTTTCTAATTCAATCATGTCTGAGATATATAAAATGTTGTTCGACGAAGAGTTGCCCTGGGTGTTGGAGGAGATGAAGTGTTTGATGCAGTCCTCATCTGAAGACTGAGTTGGAGACTGGTTCTTGCACAAAGATTCCATTGTTTTAAGAGTATACAAATTTACCGGACAGCCTTATAAGTTACCCGCTTTTTTGACCCTAAGAATTTTTGCTTTGGAATTCATGAGGCAAAGGTTGCAGTTTGAGGAAGAGCATTTTGGAGCTTTTAAAAAATCTTCAAATATTAAATTCCCCCTCAAGGTTGGCTCTTTCATTTTTAAAAGTAAAGGTGCCTTGGTGTTTATTGAGAAGTTATTGGCAGGCATGGAATTCAAAAAGGAACCAAAGATAAATTATGATCCCCACCATGTAATCTCCTTGAGGAAACAGGCCAACAAGAACAAACCGTTTGATCACCATTCAATTGAAGGTTTGGCTGAAACAACCAATTTGTTGCAGTTTAGAGAGATTCCCAGGTCTGACGGAGACACAAGTACTATTGTAATTAAAAGAAGTCTTTCTGAGGTCAAGAGCATGGAACTAGATGAAGACGGAGCACATAAAAAAGCCAAGCTGTCTCAAGGTGGTGGAATTTCAAATGAAGATATGTTTGATGATTTTAAGAAAGTTGCCCTGGTCCCAACAAAAGCTGTACAAATAAATCAGTTTTCATTTAACAGTGTAGATGGTTCAGAGTCGAGTTCAATTTTCAAGTCAAAAGAAGAGATCAAGGCTAGTTATATGGAGAAAAGAAAACAGTCTCTGGAAGAGACAAGAAGTTTGCTCCCGCGAGTAAGAAATTTAAACAATCCAAAAACTTCTTTGATCTCTGCCAGAGATGCCGAAAGAAATACCTTCAAGATAGCCATGGTGAATGAAAAAAAGATGTCTGAGATGGAAATCTGGTTGGATAAAATCAGTGTACCGGACAAGATACAGCTTCACAAAAAAACTAGTGACATCATTTATTCAGACCTTTTACAAGCTATGATGAGAGTAAACAAATTACAAATTTTGGTAGATAAATTAGAAATTCAATTGAAGCATGAAAGAATTGAAAATAAGGCCAATGCCATTCAAATTAAGAAACTACAAGCAGATATTGTCAGTTCAGGTAATGAGAAAGATAACACCCAGGCGGTCAGAAGAATGCTAGAAGAAAAGGACAATGCGCTCCAAGTTTTAAAGAAAAAATTGAAGATCCTGGGCACCGAGCATGTTCAGTCCTCCGAGTTATTGGTTCTACAAGAAGAGAAAGATAAGATGCATCAAGAGATGATGGAACATAAAGGAAAAGCTGTCGAGCTGCAAGAAGAAAAATACAGATGGGAAGCCGAGAGGAGTGAACTGATATCTCAAATTGATTTGCTGAAAAAGGACCAGAATGAGGAAAAGGAGATCATGGAGGAGTTGATGAGTCAGACACCTATTGATGAATACTTATCTATTGTGAATATTGACAAACCTTTGAATGACTTCTCTGCAGATGACTTGTCAATACCTATGTCCCAAGTCAGCTTAAAAGAGGAAGAAATAAAAGAATTAAAAGCAGAGAATGAAAAGATCAAGTCTGAATTGGCCAAAGCAAATGAGAATAAAAGTAAAATACTGCAAGACAAGAATCAGCTGCAAAATAAATTCAATGAAATTAAAGAGAAAAACATCGGGAAAGGTCCTCTCCAAGGGGCAAAGCACATCATTTGGGACACCTTGTCTATAGAGATTACCAAATTCCGGCACCATCTAAAATATATCGATGATCTATGCATTTTGTTCAACTTGGCCCACCAAAGACTAAAGTTAATGAATGAACATATGGAAAAAAGGCCCCTTACCACAACACAGAACACATTGAATTTTTTAAATTCATTGACATATTAGAAATTACATGACATGGGAATAAATGATAGGATATCAATAGTACTATGGGCTAAGAAATTTATCCACAAGCATCATTTAATGAAAATGGTCCAAGACAGAGCTGATGAAATGGTTTTACAGGTTAATAACTTCAAGCAGGTTTTCAAGGAGCTATTTGAGGACGGCCTGCCTTCCTTTTGGGATGAGGGGGGACGGATGTTTTCTCAAGAGCACTATTAAAACTTGTTAGTTCAGAGCCGCATGGACCACTCCAAGTTCAATGATCTGGAAAAGGGCCTAACAGGGAAAACTATTGTGGATAAATTGACAGAATATTTTGGAATTTTACAAAAGTTCCTACTTGTCAGAAAATGATTGCCCAAGGTGTCATATGAAGCGTACATGGAGTTGGAAGTGGCCATTCAAGAAATGATGGAATGCGATACCCCAATCTCAGAGCAATGGAAAGCCGTGGAAAGGTTCGGGAAGACAAAATACATCCTTCATTCATAGAGACATGTGTTACGCGCCAAGGAGCTGACTAGACGAAGACATGTTAGCAAGTTGATTTTAGCTTGATGATTTGTTAGGATTGAAGCTGTAGTTTATTCCTAAGAGTTAGGAATTCAGTTACAAGACTTTAATCAAGCCGATCATTCAGTTATGAATCTTCTTGGAAGATCAAATTACTTTTATGTATATATTTGCATCTATTTTATGAGATGGGGGTTGGAACCCGTCCTGTTGTTGAGAATTTTGGAAAACATATATTTTTTGAAGAACAAAGTTGAATGTGAATGAATTATCAGAGATTCATGCATCATTTATATTACAGTCTGTGCCTCTCTTTCTCTGTGATTTTTTTTTCCAGTTTTACACTCCATTCCGTTTCCTTCATATTTGAAATATAGCGTTGAATGATTAAAACTCATGTTGGCCGTGCTTTGATCATTGTTTCAAATATTTTATAAATCGTTCTGCTAAAGTCAATATAGAATTCGTCATATGATGCTATGTATTGATGGATTGTTCTCTTTTCTTCTATTCCAAATGAATCAATGAATGACTGTGATTTAATGGTTACCTTTCCTTTGATAAATTCCTGAACATGCGATTTTGTGATATTTTTGTCTATATGTGACTCCATGCCCAATGGTTCTATGTATTGTTTCAACCATCTTCATAATCTTTGAGTGTTGACATATATTTCTGGATTTGTTAAATCTGTATCTGAGAGATCCCTCTCTAGAAAGAAAAGCCAGTTTCTTTCTAAAAGTGGTTTTGCTGTTACTCTTGGGATTTAATTCTTACAACCTGAGTACATTCTGAGTGCTAACAAACTGGCGCCGTTGATGGGGAACGAAAGTGCATATCTGCCCTGGGAGAACAACAAATTTTGAAGAAATATTTCTATGGGAAAACAGGAATTTTATCAGCAGAAGAGGTTGTATATTTGCCCTGGTGACTCCATTGTGAAGCTTGTTCAGAACTTAAGGAGTCATTCTGGCTTCGAGAAGGCACACGCGAGGTAACTCTGATACTAAAGTCTTGAAAAGTTTTGAAGACCCAAAAAATCTATTTAAAAGAAAAAATAAAGAAAAGCTAGATTTTCCTTTGTTTGGTGCATCATCATCTCAATATTCTCATATTGATCCAAAATGGGAAGTTAACGTTGGAAAAAATCTATTGAAAACCAAATCCGAGTCTGACCTTAAGAATACTGAGTTTAATCCCCGTAGGTTAGAATCTTACTTGTTGGATTCCCTTTGGAGAGATTTGCAACAAACCACAAAGGCTGAAACATTTACCTCTCAGAATACTCAAACCTCTTCAATCCCTGCGAATCCACCTAGACCAATGGCAGCCAAGTTTGCTCCCCTGCGTTTTCCTACTATATTGTATGATCTTCCTCTGAATTATTCCCAAAGAATTTCCTTATTTGATGGAGAAGGTGACATAACCGCAAAACAACATGTTGCCAAGTTTGAAGATTTCATTGACTTGGAAGAAGTTGATTTCCCAGATGTCAAAATGCGGTTATTTTCCCAGAGTTTGTCAGGTGAAGCAAAGAAGTGGTTTAAAGATCTGCCAAATGGGTCTATAGTGGATTTTCAGGCCTTTCAGAATGCATTTTTAGATAGATGGGATGATAGACAGAACCCTTTGTAGCTTTTATCTCAGTATAACAGTCTCAAAAAAGGAGGTTTCAAATCTGTTCATGAATTCTCTAGCAGATTTATGAGGGTTTACAATTCCATCCCGGAGGATATAAAACCTTCTGCAGTCGCAGAAAAATTGCACTATGCTGGAGCTTTTGATAATGACTTTGCATTTTCATTAAGGAAGAGAAAATCAGCAACTCTTGCTACCATGTTTACAGATGCTCTGGAAGTAGAAGCAAACATGATGGTGAGTGGAAAGATGAAACATAGGGACATTGATAGAAGAAAGAAGGAAGAAAATTTGCCTTCTACTTCTTCTTCTAACGATGTCAAATTTGAAATGATGTTGAAAACCATGGAAACGTTGATGGAAAGATTAACTATGGATAATAGGGGATTCAATAGAGAACAAGCTGAGCCTCAAATTAGGAATCCTAATTTCAGAAGACCGAATCCTCCTGCCCCCCCCCAAAACCGGCAGAGAGACATGAGAAATCCAAGAAATCAGGAGGAACAGCCAATTCGTCCACCTTTTCCTGAAAATTATGTTGTTGATGAAGAAGATCCAACTGAAAATGAGATTCACCTTTTCAGAGAGCAATATTCAGAGATCTATCTTACTGAAGAGGAGCATAACTTGTTCGAGCATGAGGGAGGAAATGAAGAATTTGAGAGGGAGAACGAGTTGTATCAAAGGGGTTATTTAAATGCTATGGATGATGTGCAGAGGAAAATCCAGTTGAGGAACAGGGATGTCCTCATAAATAAAGGGAAGGCGAATCCAAATCAGCCTTCTAGTAGTTCTTTGAATGTAGAAAAGGGAAAAGACCTACAAAAAGACTCTTTTGTAAATAAAGAGGCTGAAAATGGTGTACAAAAAGATAAAATAATAAAACAGGCGACTCCAGTTGAGGTGGAAAGAATTAGTTCTGGTTTTAATTTACAAAATGAACTTTCAAAGCTAAAGATTACTGTTCCGTTTAATGAGTTATTGAGAAACACTGAATACAGGGATACTATCACAAAAATGGTCAAAAAACAAGGGGAATGGCAGTCTGACATTTTAGAACTGAATGATGATAATCCCGCTATTTCATTTGGATCAAAAGTTGAAAATTTAGAAGGGGAAGAAGTTCCTCCTTTCTATTTAAGTCTAAATGTGCATGATAAAGTGGTCCATAATGCTATGCTGGACTCTGGGGCATCGCATAATCTAATGCCTAAGGGAGTGGTAGAAAGTCTGGGATTGGAGGTAACAAGACCTTATAAAGATCTGTATTCTTTTGATTCTAAAAGAGTAAAATGCCTTGGATTAATTAAAGACATGGTGGTAACCATAAACAAATTACCTTCTAAAACTATAGTTATGGATGTGGTAGTGGCTGATATCCCACCAAAGTTCGGGGTATTGTTGTCAAGATCCTGGACTTCTAAATTGAAAGGCAGTTTGCAGATGGATATGTCGTATGCCACGATTTCTGTTCGATATGGGAACAAAAGATTATATAGTGAAAAGAGAACTCCATACATAGTAAGCAGTCAGGATAAACCTGAAATTCATCACATTTATGCTGTCGATAGTGATTTGGGGTCCTCCATTTTCTTCAATGATGTTGTTCCACATGATGTAGAAGAGGCTTTGCAGAAGAAGTCTGAGGATAATAAAGAAAAGGAAATAATAGAACAGGATGCTTTGGAAGCGAAGCAAAAAAGAGAAGGCCAGTGGATTATGTACTTTGATGGGTCTGCTGCGAAAGTAGGTGCTGGAGCAGGTGTGTACATAATTTTTTCTATTCGGGATTTCAAAGCCTTGTCATACAAACTAACATTTGAATGTACAAATAATGTGGCAGAATATGAAGCTCTATTATTGGGATTACATGCTTTGAAAGAATTAGGAGCCCAAAAAATAAAGATCTTAGGAGATTCTGAGTTGGTGATAAACCAAGTAAATGAAAGCTATCAAACCAGGCATCCTCGGATGAGGGCTTATAGAAATGAAGTGTGGGATATGCTTGGTAAATTCTTTATGGAGCATACAATTCAGGTGATTCCTAGACATGAAAATTTGGTAGCTGATTCTTTAGCTGTGGCCGCTGGGAAATTTGAAACCCCTGTTGCTGGCCAGAGGGAATACCAAGTGGAAATTGTGAATAGACCGTCTATTCCTGATAACTCTAAATATTGGCAGGTGTTCGAAGATGATATGCAGATCAGGAGATTCCTGGAACTTTCAGAAGAATTTGTGAATACTCCTATTGACACCGAGAATGACAATGACGAGAGTATTCAAGATGATGAAGAACCCGAGGAGGAAGGGAATAGGACTAAAAAATTGAAAGGGACCTTAGGAGGTAAGGATATCATCCAGTTGAAAAACAATTTCATACCAAGGGGACTAATTCCTTTAGAAAATCTTTTTGATCAGAATGATGTGGCTAAAAATCCAAAAGTGAAGCCTGTTGATAATGCTATCGAAGACAAGAATATTGGTACCAAAGAAAATACTAAGATTGTAAAGTTGTCCAAGAAATTACCTGAAAAAGAAAAAGAAGAGTATGTGAAATTAATGAAAAAATATACAGATGTCTTTGCTTGGAGTTATGAGGATCTCAAAGAGTATGATACCTCTATCATACAACATACCATTCCTATAAATCCTGGGGAGAGACCTTTTAAATAGAAGCTCAGAAGAATAAATCCCAAGATGCTGCCTATTATTGAGAAAGAAATCAAGAAGCTATTTGATGCCAAGATCATTGTAACATTGAGGTTTTCAAAATGGGTTGCAAACTTGGTTCCTGTCAGGAAAAAGAACGGAGAGATAAGATTGTGCATAGATTTCCGCAATTTGAATAAAATTTCCATGAAAGATAACTATCCTCTACCCAAGATGGATCATATACTGCAGCAAGTGGTCGGAGCTGAAAGAATTTCAATGCTGGATGGTTTTTTCGGGTAAAATCAGATCAAGCTATTACCTGAAGATCAAGAGAAAACTGCCTTTACTACACCTTGGGGCACCTTTATGTATGCAAAGATGCCTTTTGGTTTGATCAATGCAGGGGCCACTTTCCAGCGAGCTATGGATATCGCTTTTGCAGGGGAAATTGGGAATTTTGTAGTAATCTATATGGATGATATCACAGTCTACTCAAAGTCTGACAGAGAGCATCTGTGTCATCTGGAGAAAGTGTTCATGAAATGTAGGAATTTCGGTATATCGTTGAACCCAAAGAAGTCCAATTTTGCATTGGAAGAAGGGAAGTTGTTGGGACATATAATATCAAAAGATGGAATAAAATTTGATCCTGAAAGGGTGAGTGCAATTTTGAAAGTGGGTGAACCCAGGAGCAAAAAGGAGATACAGTAATTCTTGGGGTAGGTAAATTTCTTGAGAAGGTTTGTGCCAAGTTTTGCCGAGATCTTAATGAATATCACAAATATGTTGAAGAAAGGTTACGAGATAAAATGGAATGCTGAAGCTAGAAAGTCCTTTTGGGAAATCAAAAAAGCAATATCAGAGGCTCCTGTGTTGGTGAGCCCAGATTTTACCAAAGACTTCCCAGTATTTTCATATGCTTCAGAATATACTATAGCTGCAGTTCTGTTACAAAAAAATGATGAGAATTTGGAACAGCCCATAGCGTTTTTAGCAAAATGTTAAGGGATGGATAATTGAAATATGACATTATGGAAAAACAAGCTTATGCCTTAGTCAAAGCACTGAAGGATTTCAGAGTGTATATTCTGCATTCACATATAATTGCACATGTTCCATCTGTTGCTGTAAAGGGAATCCTGACACAACCAGATCCAGAAGGTAGAAGAGCAAAATGGATTGCTACTTTATTGGAATATGATATCGAAGTAAAACCCACCAAATTGATTAAAGGACAAGGATTAGCTAAAATGATGGCTTATTCAAATTGTGAAGCTTTGCAAATTAATTTCTTATCTCATCAAGATAATCAGTTAGATACAGAAGTGGAAGTAATGGATGATTTTGTGGCTTCTCCATGGTATTCCGATATTGTATATTTCCTTCGAAATTTGCAAGCACTGGAGGGGTTGAGTAAGTCAAGAGCCCGGTCCATAAAGTTAAAAGCTGCTAAATTTTGTATTCTAAATCAATATCTCTATTGGAAAGAATCCAGAGGAGTGTTGCTGAATTGTCTTTTGGAAAGTGAAGCTTAGCATACAGTCAAAGAATTTCATAAGGGGGATTGTGGTGGACATCACTCTTGGAAAGTGACGGCAAACAAAATTCTAAGAGCAGGCTATTATTGGCCTACATTATTTTCAGATGTGTATAAAGAAACTAGCAAATGTCATCAATGCTAGATTTTTGACGAGAAGAGAAAGGTACTTCCTCTCCCTTTGAATCCAATTACAATAGAAGCTCCTTTCCAGCAGTGGGGTTTGGATTTTATTGGCGAAATAAACCCCAACTCCTCAGGACAACACAAGTGGATTTTGACGGCTACAGATTATTTTACAAAATGGATTGAAGCTATCCCCACTAGAAGAGCCACAGAGAATGTAATCATGGATTTCCTTGAGGAAAATATATTGGCTCTATTCGGGTGCCCCAGAAGAATAGTAATAGACAATGCAGCTGCATTCAAATCCAAGAAAATGATTGATTTCTGTCACAATTATCATATAATCCTCAATCATTCAACTGCCTATTATCCGCAGGGAAATGGGTTAGCTGAATCTTCAAACAAAAGCTTAGTGAGGATCATCAGGAAGCTGTTGGAAGATAATAAAAGGTCCTGGCACACCAAGCTCAAGTATGCTCTATGGGATGACATAATTAGTACCAAAAGGGTGATTGGCATGTCTCCTTTTCAACTGGTGTATGGGACTGAAGTCATTTTTCCAGCATCATTGGGTGTTCCGGTTATGAGATATTTCCAAGATCAGCAAGAAGAACCTAATCATATGCAAAGGAGGATAAATCAGATTATTGAACTGGATGAGCAAAGGAATAGGGCTTATGACAAGGTGCAATCGCATCAAGAAAAAATGAAAAATACTTTTGACAGAAGAACCAAAGAAGAGCAGTTTCTGATTGATGATTTAGTCCTGAAGTGGGATGCTCCTAATGAAGACAAACACGGGAAATTTGACCATATGTGGGTAGGTCCTTATGTTGCTGCTGGATATAGAGGGAAAAACGCATTTTTGCTAGAATATCCAAATGGGGTTCCTTTGGAAGGAACCCTGTTAATGGAAGGTATCTGAAACATTACCTGTCCTAAGGTGGAAGGTAAGATTTGTATTATAAGCCTGTAAATATTTATTTTTCTTTGCAAAGTCAGCCCGAAAGATAGGCCGAATGTATTTGAATCCCGCGGTGAAGGCCCTAAGATTCAGAAGGCATACTTTTCTTTTCTAAAAACAAAAAATAATATATTTACGAAAAACAGAAGATGAGTTTTATGGACGTTACTGTGAAAAAATCAAAAAATAGGCACCTGGTCTACAAGTTCTTTGATACCTCACAGGGAGGATATCATCCCTAGATGGAGCCAGCTGTTAACACCATTATTTATCAGAGAGCAAAAATACCATGGTGAGGAGAAAATAATGGTCATTCGTAATACTTTGGTTAAATTTTATGGTATGAGGGTAGCGCAAGATGAAAAAGGCAAGGAATTATCAAAAGATCCTACGGTGTGAAGCGGAAAGGAGAAGATCAACAGCCTATATTGTGTCCGCTCTTCAAATATGCGAGGAGAATAAGCATATGCTGGCGGCTAATGTGACGTATGGATCGACGGTCGTTGATCCATCAGGATGAGATCCACGGTTTGTATAAGCTCCGCTTTGTAAACATGCGTGGTAGATAAAACCATGATGCTCCACGGAATTAGATACGTACCACCTGATCTAACGGCGGAAAAATAAAGGTAGATTACATCGATGGTTGTGGATGATTCCAGAGCGGTAACTTGCACGATGGATACGATCTGGACGCCCGGCGGAATGAGGTATGTGGCGTTTGATCCGACGGTTGAAAATTAAAGGTGGAATGGATCAATGGTCACAAATGGATTCGGAGCGGGAAAATGCGCGGTAGATAAAAGCGAAGAGCGGTTGCGGAATATAAACCGCTGTCCACGTGGAAAATTGTGGTTCAATCCAAAGACGAAAGTGGTTTAGTGGAAACTGCCAAAGGAATGTTCCGGAGTGGGGTCCTATAAAAGGGAAGTTGACTTGTCTCATGATTATTTTATTGGTGCTAGACGGGTGAAAAAGACCTGCTGCTTCATCAACCTTCGATTGTCAGTATCGAGCACACGCCGCTATAGTTAACAGGTAAGGATTAAACACCTATAATTCGTCTGTCTGAATTGCTATTGTCAACCAGATTATGGACCAGGGGAAGGAATTACAAAGGTCTGGTCATGTTGTAGATGATAGGGAAGATTATTTAGTGGACAGAGACAGAGGCGTGTGCGACCCCTTTCTATCTATAGGAAGCGTGTCTGTCAGTAAGGAAAGGTTATGGCACTATAACTCACAAGGAAATGATGTCCTGAATGTCTGTAAATCCTTTTTATACTATTTTCCCATTGAACAAACCCTGCATTTTCCAGAATTTGCGAAATGGTGTGCTGTGAATTACTCCCCTTCTCAGAGAATCATTCTAAGCCACTCTACATCCCGAATCCTCTGTAAGATCAGCGCCAAATTTATCCGTGAAAATCTCAATTTTCCTGACAGTTACCCTGACCAACGTGAACCTGTGAATGAGTTAATCCTTGCTGAATTGTTCAAGAAATGTGAAACTGAAATCCGTTGTCAATTCCTGTCCAACATTTTGAAAGAAGTTCAATCTTTAGATGGTCTTTTCTTACCTTACCTTGTGCATATTTTTAAAAATCAAGTCCAATTGGTGGTATCTCTGGTCTGTCAAATATTTGGTCTTGATGATGATTGTCGTGTGAGTGAAGTCATCCTTGGTTTTTTATTGAAAATAAGTTCCTTAGGTTCTGAATCCCAATATGTTCCAGTGTTTAGTCTATATGAGTACTTAGCCGAAGCAATTCATCTTCAGCTAAGTGAATTTCCGAAAGTCAGGTTCTTTAAATTTCAGACTTACCTGTTGAACATGCTGCTATGTTCAAATGTCGCTGAGTTACAATTTTTGAGTACTATTTTATCCTCTGATTTTCCCAAGCAAATCAGTATGTTTGAATTTGCTAATTCAATCATGTCTGAGATATATAAAATGTTGTTCGACGAAGAGTTGTCCTGTGTGTTGGAGGAGATGAAGTGTCTGATGCAGTCCTCATCCAAAGACTGTTTCTTGCACAAAGATTCCACTGTTTTAAGAGTATACGGATTTACCGGACATCCTTATAAGTTACCCGCTTTTCTGACCCTGATAATTTTTTCTTTGGAATTCATGAGGCAAAGGTTGTAGTTTGAGGAAGAGCATTTTGGAGCTTTTAAAAAATATTCAAATATTAAATTCCCCCTCAAGGTTGGCTCTTTCATTTTTAAAAGTAAAGGTGCCTTGGTGTTTATTGAGAAGTTATTGGTAGGCATGGAATTCAAAAATGAACCAAAGATAAATTATGATCCCCACCATGTAATCTCCTTGAGGAAACAGGCCAACAAGAACAAACTATTTGATCACCATTCAATTGAAGGTTTGGCTAAAACAACCAATTTGTTGCAGTTTAGAGAGACTCCCAGGTCTGACGGAGACACAAGTAGTATTGTAATTAAAAGAAGTCTTTCTGAGGTCAAGAGCATGGAACTAGATGAAGACGGATCACATAAAAAAGCCAAGCTGTCTCAAGGTGGTGGAATTTCAAATGAAGATATGTTTGATGATTTTAAGAAAGTTTCCCTGGTCCCAACAAAAGCTGTACAAATAAATCAGTTTTCATTTAACAGTGTAGATGGTTCAGAGTCGAGTTCAATTTTCAAGTCAAAAGAAGAGATCAAGGCTAGCTATATGGAGAAAAGAAAACAGTCTCTGGAAGAGACAAGAATTTTGCTCCCACGAGTAAGAAATTTAAACAATCCAAAAACTTCTTTGATCTCTGCCAGAGATGCCGAAAGAAATACCTTCAAGATAGCCATGGTGAATGACAAAAAGATGTCTGAGATGGAAATCTGGTTGGATAAAATCAGTGTACTGGACAAGATACAGCTTCACAAATAAACTAGTGACATCATTTATTCAGACCTTTTACAAGCTATGATGAGAGTAAACAAATTACAAATTTTGGTAGATAAATTGAAATTCAATTGAAGCATGAAATAATTGAAAATAAGGCCAATGCCATTTAGATTAAGAAACTACAAGAAGATATTGTTAGTTCAGGTAATGAGAAAGATAACACCCAGGCGGTCAGAAGAATGCTAGAAGAAAAGGACAATGCGCTCCAAGTTTTAAAGAAAAAATTGAAGATCCCGGGCACCGAGCATGTTCAGTCCTCTGAGTTATTGGTTCTACAAGAAGAGAAAGATAAGATGCATCAAGAGATGATGGAACATAAAGGAAAAAGTTGTTGAGCTGCAAGAAGAAAAATACAGATGGGAAGCTGATAGGAGTGAACTGATATCTCAAATTGCTTTGCTGAAAAAGGACCAGAACGAGGAAAAGGAGATCATGGAGGAGTTGATGAGTCAGACACCTATTGATGAAGACTTATCTATTGTGAATATTGACAAACCTTTGAATGAATTCTCTGCAGATGACTTGTCAATACCTATGTCCCAGGTCAGCTTAAAAGAGGAAGAAATAAAAGAATTAAAAGCAGAGAATGAAAAGATCAAGTCTGAATTGGCCAAAGCAAATGAGAATAAAAGTAAAATACTGCAAGACAAGAATCAGCTGCAAAAGAAATTCAATGAACTTAAAGAGAAAAACATCAGGAAAGGTCGTCTCCAATGGTCAAAGCACATCATTTAGGACACCTTGTCTATAGAGATTACCAAATACCAGCACCATCTGAACTATATCGATGATCTATGCATTTTGATCAACTTGGCCCACCAAAGACTAAAGTTAATGAATGAACATATGGAAAAAATGCCCCTTACCACAGCACACAACACATTGAATTTTTTAAATTCATTGACATATCAGAAATTACATGACATGGGAATAAAGGACAGGATATCAATAGTACTATGGGCTAAGAAAATTATCCACAAGCATAATTTAATGAAAATGGTCCAAGACAGAGCCGATGAAATGGTTTTACAGGTTAATAACTTCAAGCAGGTTTTCAAGGAGCTATTTGAGGACGGCCTGCCTTCCTTTTGGGATGAGGAGGGATGGATGTTTTCTCAAGAGCACTATCATAGCTTGTTAGTTCAGAGCCGCATGGACCACTCCAAGTTCGATGATCTGGAAAAGGGCCTAACAGGGAAAACTATTGTGGATAAATTGACAGAAGATTTCAGAATTTTACAAAAGTTCCTACTTGTCAGAAAAGGATTGCCCAAGGTGTCGTATGAAGCGTACATGGAGCTGGAAGTGGCCATTCAAGAAATGATGGAATGCGATACCCCAATCTCAGAGCAATGGAAAGCCGTGGAAAGGTTCGGGAAGACAAAATACATCCTTCATTCATAGAGATAGGTGTTACGCGCCAAGTAGCTGACTAGACGAAGACATGGTAGCAAGTTGATTTTAGCTTAATGATTTGTTAGGATTGAAGCTGTAGTTTATTCCTAAGAGTTAGGAATTCAGTTACAAGACTTTAATTAAGCCGATCATTCAGTTATGAATATTCTTGGAAGATCAAATTATTTTTATGTATATATTTGCATCTATTTTATGAGATGGGGGTTGGAACCCATCCTGTTGTTGAGAATTTTGGAAAACATATATTTTTTGAAGAACAAAGTTGAATGTGAATGAATTATTAGAGATTCATGCATCATTTATATTACAGTCTGTGCCTCTCTTTCTCTGTGATTGTTTTTTCCAGTTTTACACTCCATTCTGTTTCCTTCATATTTGAAATATAGTGTTGAATGATTAAAACTCATGCTGGCCGTGCTTTGATCATTGTTTCAAATATTTTATAAATCGTTCTGCTAAAGTCGATATAGAATTCATCATATGATGCTCTGTATTGATGGATTGTTCTCTTTTCTTCTATTCCAAATGAATCAATGAATGACTCTGATTTAATGGTTATCTTGCCTTTGATAAATTCCTGAACATGCAATTTTGTGATATTTTTGATTATATGTGACTCCATGCCCAATGGTTTTGTGTATTGTTTCAACCATCTTCATAATCTTTGAGTGTTGACATATATTTCTGGCCTTGTTAAATCTGTATCTGAGAGATCCCTCTCTAGAAAGAAAAGCCAGTTTCTTTCTAAAAGTGGTTTTGTTGTTACTCTTGGGATTTACTTCTTACAACCTGAGTACATTCTGAGTGCTAACAAACTGGCACCGTTGCCGGGGAACGAAAGTGCATATCTTCCCTGGGAGAACGACAAAGTTTGAAGAAAGATTTCTGTGGGCAAACAGGAATTTTATCATCAGAAGAGGTTGTATATTTGCCCTGGCGACTCCATTGTGAATCTTGTTCAGAACTTAAGGAGTCATTCTGGCTTCGAGAAGGCACACGCGAGGTAACTCTAATACCGAAGTCTTGAAAAGTTTTGAAGACTCAAAAAATATATTTAAAAGAAAAAATAAAGAAAAGCTAGATTTTCCTTTGTTTGGTGCATCATCATCTCAAGATTCTCATATTGATCCAAAATGGGAAGTTAACGTTGGAAAAAATCTGTTGAAAACCAAATCCGAGTATGACCTTAAGAATACTAAGTTTAATCCCCGTAGGTTAGAATCTTACTTGTTGGATTCCCTTTGGAGATATTTGCAACAAACCACAAAGGCTGAAACATTTACCTCTCAGAATACTCAAACCTCTTCAATCCCTGTGAATCCACCTAGACCAATGGCAGCCAGGTTTGCTCCCCTGCGTTTGCCTGCTGTATTGCATGATCTTCCTCTAAATTATTCCCAAAGAATTTCCTTATTTGATGGAGAAGGTGACATAACCGCAAAACAACATATTTCCAAGTTTGAAGATTTCATTGACTTGGAAGAAGTTGATTTCCCAGATGTCAAAATGGGGTTATTTGCCCAGAGTTTGTCAGGTGAAGCAAAGAAGTGGTTTAAAGATCTGCCAAATGGGTCTATAGTGGATTTTCAGGCCTTTCGGAATGCATTTTTAGATAGATGGGATGATAAACAGAACCCTTTGTAGCTTTTATCTCAGTATAACCGTCTCAAAAAAGGAGGTTTTGAATCTGTTCATGAATTCTCTAGCAGATTTATGAGGGTTTACAATTCCATCCCGGAGGATATAAAACCTTCTGCAGCCGCATCAAAATTACACTATGCTGGAGCTTTTGATAATGACTTTGCATTTTCATTAAGGGAGAGAAAATCAGCAACTCTTGCTACCATGTTTACAGATGCTCTAGAAGTAGAAGCAAACATGATGGCGAGTGGAAAGATGAAACATAGGGACATTGATAGAAGAAAGAAGGAAGAAAATTTGCCTTCTACTTCTTCTTCTAATGATGTCAAATTTGAAATGATGTTGAAAACCATGGAAAAGTTGATGGACTGATTAACTATGGATAATAGGGGATTCAATAGAGAACAAGCTGAGCCTCAAATTAGGAATCCTAATTTCAGAAGACCGAATCCTCCCCCCCCCCCCCCCCCCAAAACCGGCAGAGAGACATGAGAAATCCAAGAAATCAGGAGGAACAGCCAATTCATCCACCTTTTCCTAAAAATTATGTTGCTGATGAAGAAGATCCAGCTGAAAATGAGATTTACCTTTTTGGAGAGCAAGATTCAGAGATCTATCTTATTGAAGAGGAGCATAACTTGTTCGAGCATGAGGGAGGAAATGAAGAATTTGAGAGGGAGAACGAGTTGTATCAAAGGGGTTATTTACATGCTATGGATGATGTGCAGAGGAAAATCCGGTTGAGGAAAAGGGATGTCCTCATAAATAAAGGGAAGGTGAATCCAAATCAGCCTTCTAGTAGTTCTTTGAATGTAGAAAAGGGAAAAGAACTACAAAAAGACTCTTTTGTAAATAAAGAGGCTGAAAATGGTGTACAAAAAGATAAAATAATAAAATAGGCGACTCTAGTTGAGGTGGAAAGAATTAGTTCTGGTTTTAATTTACAAAATGAACTTTCAAAGCTAAAGATTACTGTTCCGTTTAATGAGTTATTGAGAAACACTGAATACAGGGATACTATCACAAAAATGGTCAAAAATCAAGGGGAATGGCAGTTTGACATTTTAGAACTGAATGATGATAATCCCGCTATTTCATTTGGATCAAAAGTTGAAAATTTAGAAGGGGAAGAAGTTCCTCCTTTCTATTTAAGTCTAAATGTGCATGATAAAGTGGTCCATAATGCTATGCTGGAATCTGGGGCATCACATAATCTAATGCCTAAGGGAGTGGTATAAAGTCTGGGATTGGAGGTAACGAGACCTTATAAAGATCTGTATTCTTTTGATTCTAAAAGAGTAAAATGCCTTGGATTAATTAAAGACATGGTTGTAACCCTAAACAAATTACCTTCTAAAACTATAGTTATGGATGTGGTAGTGGCTGATATCCCACCAAAGTTCGGGGTATTGTTGTCAATATCCTGGAGCTTCATATTCTGCCACATTATTTGTACATTCAAATGTCAGTTTGTATGACAAGGATTTGAAATCCAATTATTTCATATTCATATGAAGCTTCATTATAATAAATTATTTCATAAATCAAATTACTGTGTTTCACAATAAAGTTTCTACTCTGACATGGGGATTGATTCAACATAATTAAATATGCCTCCTTAGAATCAATGTAAAAACATGTTTCCATTTGATTGTTTTTCAGTTACCATTTTGTAGCATATACACCTCACATATGTATTTAGCACAAGCATGCACATACCCATTGAAGGACTTTTAAGGATAAGTATGGGAGATCAATATACACCCATCAGTGAACTTGAATGAATTACTAGGTATGATTTCTAAGATTCATGAAGCTGATTGAATTAGTATCCGATGCGTGGTATGTGTAAAATGATAAGATCATTTATTTAGATGGAAGTGAGACTTCATGTTTGATAATATTTAATGGAGAGGTTTTTGTTTCCAAATTGTGATCCATTGATGCAAATGTATCTCAAAACAATTTTAAATTCTTTAAATACATTGGCTTGCATTCTTTTGATTCAAATGAATATTTCACACATAATTATTTAGATTTCTTCCCTTTATATGTGAAATTTGAATTTTTATTAACAAATTTTTTGCAACACCAGATAAGTTTTACGTTGATTTTTATAAATTTTCACCTTGGTAACAACCTTCCTTTATGCATGGAATTGATGATTTTCTTTCAATTATGTTCATGTTTAAAATACTATTTATTCGAAACTTCGATTTTTAGTCTCTTACTATATTCCATTTTCTCATTATATTTTCTCCTTCTGTGTAACAAATGGAGTTTTATATGCTAATGTATATGTATAATCATCGATTCCCTCATAAGGGAAATCTCACATAGAAACCTTCCATATGCGATGCTCATATACATCGAATAAATAATAATTTTTTTTACCCTTCAAAAAAAATGGTATAGAATAAAACAAAGATTCCAGCCTCACCTAGTGTGTCACCATTTGTTGAGCCCCCAACATCCCCCAAGTTGACAGAATTGGTGCCTCACTTTTAAATTTATATTAAGTATTTTAAAGAAAAAATTACTACCCATTAGACTAGTTCTTGTAGTTCAACTTGTTTATGGTACGCTTATATTTTTTACTTATTTGACTAAACATTTCTTTGATTATTCTATTGTGCCATGAAATTACATAATACTTGGTGGTTGCATTATTAGATTATAGGAGTGATTTACTTGCATTCGTCATATTGCATGCATCCTAATTGAGAATGATTTTGTGACCTATGTATTTAATGTCGTTCATACTTCTTTTAAGTTCCATGCATATTTGTCTAGGGATTTTTAAGCTATTGTGTATCATTCACTGGCTTGCAATTGGGTTAGAGATGCAACTATCAATTTTTTTTTCAGGTTCTTGGAATTCAAGTGCGGTGCCTAAGGACAACAAGCTCTTTTCTTGTATTAAAATATTTTGACTATCCATGATTTATGCCAATATTAATTAATGTCTTGAAAGTTTGTATGACCAAGATGTCAAATGAGCTAACAAAACTAAATTTGATCATAGAATAATGTCTAATGGGGTACAAAATTTTATGAAAACATTATCTATTGTGGATTATTTGGGAAATCTAGTTAACACCATTTCTTACCATAAAATTCAAAAAACATTCTTGCACATAATTTTGGGTATAGATAAAGTCACATTTTGAATTTGAGAGGAGACTCTTTATAGTTTTTCAAGGATTTCACATCCAACACAATTATTCATTTTTGAATATGAGATCCATCAGACTACAAATGCACATTCATGATTCCCCATATCATATAGTTGGCTAAGCCTGAGAAATTATGGAAGTATGAAGTTGAGGTCAAACAAGAATTGCGTGACTAGTGACTGGAAAATCCCATCTTTCCTCTTCATACTACACGAGACAATTCTTGAATTAGAGATAAAAAAGGGCAAGTTACAAGTTTGTTAAGTTAGAAATCAATAAATATTTTCAATGTATTTGGTTATTAATTTGTGATGCCTTGATGAATATATGATTCAATTCATAGGTGTCTCATTGGCCCTATATCATTTAATAATTTAATTCTTTGTCTATAACATTTTCATTTAATGTGTAAATTGGAACGATGACATGATTGGAACTGGAAGGACTCAAAATTTCTATGCAAAGAATTCTTTTAACATTTTTTGGAAATTTAAATGGAAAACCTATGTGAAATTTGCGTACAATACATACTTTTCAAACTACGTAACTGAGTCCACCTTCAAGAATATTTTTAATCTCAGTTGAATAAGAGGCCAAGATATCATATAAATACATAAAACCTACTTTAAAGTTGCAATGGTCACCTAAAAATAATGTTGGTAAGTTTCATAATAAATTATGGACAACGCTAACCATAGACTGTCTTAGTTAGACCAATTAATTTGATTAGTTTTGTTTTTTCATAGACATATTGTTCTTATGATTGTGTATAATCAATCCCAAATATTTACTCTGTTGGTTCGTGGGCAGACCCGGGTTTACTGTAATGTACCAACAACACCCATAACTCACTGGCCCTTTCGACGACAGACCGCGGAGCGGCCTGAAGTCTCACCTGAAGTGATCTTATGGGTTGGCCTAAAGACTCAAGTGTCTTCGACCGGGTTCTATAGCATCCTGGGGACTCACTGTTTCTCTTAGCCAGTGAGGTCTCTCTCCACGACGCGCAATCTCTCTCCCTCGTGGGTTCTTACAGGGGAAGGACTCCTATCGCATCGCATCCATGCACAACTCTCCCTTCCTCTTACCCCGCGCTCTACATTATCTCACACCGCAGCTCCTCTGACGGTGCGATATCGCCTACTGTCAATGCGATATCTTCTATAGTACGGCCCACTGAGACCCTCATGGTCCAAAGGCTATCTCTCTGGGTGGAATGACTTGGCTAACTTTCATCAAGACATTAAACCTTCTGACGTGAACTTCCACAGTCCTTCACGCTCTAGGTCATCTATAATTACTGTTTGAATAGGTATACTGGACATGCGTTAACAGACTAACATATTACTGTGTGAAACTTGTACTGGTAAACTCATATATATATGCGTGATATATGTAAATTCACCTTTAACCTTCGATAATGCTGTAACTGAATGAGGACATACAGAAATTTGCTAATTGATATACAACATTCATGTAACAGATAATAGATATCAACTAAATAAAACACAATCACATGAAATAATCACATAACACGCTGGTTTTACGTGGTTCACTTCCAGGGTAGAAGCTACATCCATAGAACTGTGTTTATTGTATCTTGAGAGAGAGTACACAGTTTTGCTACAACCTGCGCGCAGCTAGAGATCTTCTGGCTAACTCCGTACTCTCTGCCGGGAGCCCTTCTCTCCTAGATCCCTTCTCCTTCTCTATATTGCCTTCTTACAATATTCTCTCTCTCTCTCTCTCTGTCAATTCCTACGGATTGTTACATACATGCCTCTATGAGCCAGCTGCTGGTTACAGTCTGATACTACATACTGAACATAGAACCAGATCTCGACTCTATTACAATACAATACAACTGTGAGCTAACAGACTAACTCGCGACAGGTTATCCAACTGGTTAACCTTTCTCAATACAATTTACATCTGACTAGCTAACCTTTTACAATACAAAATATATCCCTTTATAGGCTGCCCGAAGGTCTCACCATTACAACACTGTGGGCCTATCCCAACAGTAACCCAAAACCCTAACTAGTGACAGTCGGTCTATCTGTACTCGAACTACCGCTTTTCGTCACACCACTGCTCTCTGCAGTCTTCCATGCTTCTCGGCACTGACCATGGGTACTGGGCGCCGCTTCCTGCTCTGTCCTTCATCTTCAATACCTCAGCCTCACTGCTCCTTTTTCCTTTATGAGGGTAGCTGAGCCCTCATGTCTTCACCGCTGCCTTGAATGCAGTGGGTGAGCTTTCTCTTCTCGACCGCTCAGGTACTGTTGTCTCTTTTGACTTCTTTGCCCCGATAGTCACAGTTTTCGGCTCTGATATGCAGCTAGAAACATGCTACGGCGTCGTAGCTTTACCTTATCTCTTATATCTCCGCCAAAACTATCTATCCGCCAAAATGGCAGCTTCTCCTGTAGCTGCGGGACCCTACTCCAACATACTCATATCAATCCTTCATATTTATTTAAAATTTTAGGACTATTCTTAGTTTCCACTTCCTCACAAATTCATCCTTTATTGTAATGTTATTCTACAATGGTAACCTTCATCTCTCTGATGCATATATGATGGCTTGATTTGTGATAAGTCTTGGATACATATAATTTTTTGGTTATACTATGTACAATATCTTCATCGTTTTATTTTATTTTTATCTTTACCAAGAAACTAGTCTCTCTTATGTACACCTCACCACATGAGCAAGGCATTGAATATATTCCTTTCCTTTAATTAGGATGGATTGAGTCCTTCGTTGTGTCTAGAATATTATTTAATGAATTTGGGGGGAGAAGGCAGTCCTAAATGTTTATTCTTCACAATTTTGGCTATTTTTTTTTCAGTTGTCCCTTGAATGTATGGGAGAGATACCATTTTTATTTTCTCCTCCACTTTTATTTTATAGTTACTAACCTTAAATCCTTGTGCTTGTATTTTGATAACTTTCTTTTAATATCTCTTAATTTATAATTGTTCTCTTGAAATACTCACAAGAGATGTTTTAATTCTCTATTAAGATGGTCTACATTAGAGATTTGACTGCTCTTTTGGAAAGAGTATTTATAATAGTTATATTTTGTGAAGGATGATGATGTGATAAAGAGAAACATCTATTTTCTTTGTGATTTGGAAGTAAAGGAATGGGAGGGATATTTTATTTTAGATTTCGATGGTGAATTTAATGTGATCATACCAGTTATTTAAGTGTACATGGAATTCATCCAAATGATATTTTCCATTCTTTGGGTGTTAACAGAAACAAAACAATGGGTTTTTTTCTCAAAACACTCATATACAAGTTAGTAACCACAAGGGAGAGAGGAGAACCCATTGTAACACCATTGATATACTCTTATATCTCATCCTGAAAAAAATGAATTAGGTTTATCTCAAGCAAATTTTGACCAGGTTCATTGTTTCTATATTTGCAATTTCCCTTATAACCCTAATTTCATCATTAACCAGAACAATTTTGTAAAGAGATACCACATCAAAGCTCACTAACAAGGCATTTTCTTCCACTCATATATTCTTAAAAACCTCTACAAAAATAAATGAATCTTTGGTAAAGGAGAAGGTTTTCCCAACCAATGGTTTATTTTTTTCACAAGAAATTTATTTTGCAAGTGGGTAAGTAGGAGAACCAATGGTGTTCATAATCAATCTCAAGGTTACTCCATCCTTATGGATTTTGGGTGTTGCATATATTTGAGGGATGATAGGGTTTCTAGCTGGGGTGATTTTTTTCATAGTTTCTTCGTCCAAAATAGAGTTGTCAATGGGATTTTTAACCTCTTTTATAATCCTTAAAATTGGATCTTTTCCCAATATTTTGTAGTTGTCGCTTGTAGTGATATGCTCATACATTTTGGTATGGTATTCTGGCATATCTATGACAACAATTTCATTTCTTTTTCCTTGTATCATGTATAATTATCTCCATGTTTGATTTTAGGTCTCTTAATGCCAATGCTTACCAAAAAATGATAATAAATATTTTTAGATGTAACCGTCCTGTCACATGGAATATAACTTTAAAAAACATATGATGAAACCTTCCTATCACTTTAATTGTAACGTTTTATCACATGCGGTGGAAAACTTTATTGGATGCGATGATATTATCAAGCACATGCAATACAGCATTCTTTAAAAACATGTGAATTGGTGTTATAGCTATATTTGTTGTCAGAATTGATAAATATGAATTAAAATATAACAATAGATTACTAACATGTAAATCAATAATAATAATCTTACTTGTCTATTATTTTTTAACATAAGAATCAAATAATCAATAAAATATGCAAGAAAGGAAAGAAAGAAGAGAGGATAAATTTTACATGGTAAAACACCAAACGAGGAAACATCCATGCGAAAGGATGATTTTCTCATTCTTCAAGAGAATTTCACTCACAATTCTTGCACCCCCACATATTATTTACATCAAATCAATAATTTTCTTCTCTCTAATGGGTCTCCTTCATATCTGTTATATATAATTTTACTCCATGGTGTTGTTTTTTTTTCCACTTTGAGATATGTTAATTATTTCCATTATCAATTTTATGCAACATATTCTTCATAAAATAATTATACACTGAAATATTCAACCATACATGGACCATATAAATAGGTCTCATTTTTGTTTTTTCAAATGTAAAATGCACGTCCTTTTACTCTTTATTTAGATGCTTAGTTAATTAATTATTATATCATATTTTATTATTGTATCTCCCATGGTTTAATAAAACCATGGTATTGGCCCATGGTATTTTATTTCTTTAGCTTTTCATCTTAATGTTTAATTCATTATTTTTTATTATTGGCTCTCCCATGGTTTCATAAAACCATGGTATTGGCCCATGGTATTTTGTTTATTTATCTTATTTTTATTTATTTATTTATTTGCACATACCCTCAACTTGTTCTTTAATGTACGTAAAAATATATAGAAACTTAGTCTTCATATCCCAAGAATGGTTTCCATGAGTTTACTTCACATGCATGTCCACCCATGCGAAAAGATATCTAGTGTGTGTGCACCCACACTAGAGTAGACTTGACCATTCCAATAGGGGTAGCTAATACCTAAGAATGAGGAAGTCAAATCCACTCTATTATGACAAGGATTACTAGATTTAGGAAATCATGTGATGGGAAATCTAAGTCTTATATCACTTGATTAGGTAACATGAGCAAGAAGGACTATTCTGGGGTCCTCCTAAAACTAGGGAGTAGATATGCAAGCATCCAATCCTTCTATGACTTGGCCAAGGACCATGACCAAGAAAGGATACATGCAAGGGACTCACATACACTGGTGAGTAAACCATCATAATCCTCCATAGGTCAAACCACCATGACCCATCAATCCAAGCACCATCCTACAACTACCCCAAACATCAACACTTCCTCTCAATGAGGGAGAAATTCTCCACCACAACAATCTTGTCTCTAAAGTATACAAAATTTTACTTAGATAGAGGCTTGGTCAGAATGTGTGCAATTTTCTCATTTGTGGATATGTGTTGGAGTTGAATCAATCCCTTCTCCACCTAAGTATATTTATCCCTCTGCATCTATATACTTTGATTCTTGAAGAACATTGAATTTTTATTCATGACTCTCCACGAGTCTATAATGTGTGCTCTCATATTGTGTTGATGTTTGCCTCCTAATCTCTACTTTCTTAAGGAATTCTCCATCCTTGTTATTTAATTTACTTTGGAGAAGTTATATATATCCAAGGATTCCTAATATCATATGTGATAGAAGAAGTACTCATTTCTTTTGTCTTCATCAACTTCACCATACCTATCTTTTCTTTCCTTTTTTTGTGGTAGTAGTTTTTCAACATCAACTATTGATGCATGGTGATATCCCTTTGTTTCCTTCTCAAGATATTTGTTAGAAAAATAGCCAGGATTCTGATAGTTATAGTACTTGATATGAGAAAGATCCTTACCTTATGTTCATGGGATGGACCATGTATTTTCCCATTGTGTTTTTAAGGAATTTTCCTTCCCTTCCCTTTCCTTGCTTGAGATGAAAGGGATAAATTTTATTCATCCTGATATTTTTTAGAACCACTTCAAGACATAATTCTTCCTTCTTATTGGACACAATAATTCCACAATCGATCAAGTGATGGTAGTGTATCCCTGGAAGAAACACCCTAAATGAAAGGTTCCCATAAAATGGGAAGACCATTGAGAGTTGATGAGACAATCTCACTGCCATCAAATTTTTATCCAATAGCTATGAGTTGATCTCTTTTCTGAGTAGTATTCATAAATTATGTAGAAAAAATATTTTAATTTTTCATTTTGATGTAACATATCTTATTCTGTAACTAACATCATGTTAGGATTATTGGTTTCAAATATACCTGTCAAAGCATCATACATTTCTTTAGATGTCTTCAATTATGAAATATGTGGGATCGAGTGATCTTATAATAAGTCATCTAGAATCCTTTTTTCCTTAGGCACATTTTTATTATTCTTATCTTTCACATCATTATCTGTAGGTTCAAGAATAACTTTGCTTACATAATCATCAATCTCATTTTCTTCCAGGATGAAATGTATTCTGGTTTTCCAGAATCTGAAGTTCATCACACTGTCAAGTCTATATTCAACCTTGAGCATGGCCACTATATTGACCCTAGATATTCAACCAAATATGCTTAATAGCTACAAATAAGGTTGTTATGGTCCATTGTTTAGGACTGTTTTTGCTTGATATGTATTAAAAAATGAGATCTGGAACCTAACAGCTTTGATACCATGTTGATTTTTCCACTTTTAGATCTGATAATTATTTCCCTTATGAATTTTATACAACAGATTCTTCATAAAATAATTATGATTAAGGCACTACAATACTTATTATTAATGACCTTTCCGCAACAACCTTTAAGTTTAAGGCACTCTATGGATTTAAACAAACTCCAAGAGCATGGCTCTCAAGACTCGACAATTATATTAAGAAACAAGGATACAAAAGAGGGGACACTCACAATAATCTATACATAACATTTGAAAGAAAAAATATGATCATTGTTGTATTCTACATAGACGATATCATATTTGGAAGTGATCTACAAATTATGAGTGTAAACTTTACTTCATAAATGAAGAAGGAATTTGAAATGTCAATGTTAGGAGAACTAAAATTCTTTCTAGGTTTACAAGTATCTCAATTAGAAAAAGGGATTTTCATCTCTCAAACTAAGTATTGTAATATTTATCTTTCTGCATTGACCTTTCCACATTTACCTTTCTGCAATCACCTTTCAGCAATTACCTTACGCAATTAACTTTCTGAAATTACGGATTGTGAATTGTGGATATGCTTTTCAAATTTTCTCGAAACAGATTCCACAATTTGACTTCCACAATTGTAGATTGCGGATTGCGGGTATGCTTTTTGACTTTTCTCGAAAATGACTTCCATAAATATTCTTTTGCATCTTTAACAAGCTTGCACCTTGGCATTGCAGAAACTATCCTAGACCATTGATCTTTATTTCTCTTATGATCTGGATTGTTCTAATATTCACTTCAGAGAAATTTAGCGTTATAATGCTTTCGAATCCACTTAACCAATGATGTTATTTTGGCTTAATATTTTTGGACTATTTCATAAATGTTTCCTTATGATATTATGTTGACAAAAATGCCAATTTAATCAACACTTATATGACTGCAATATCCACTATCCAATCATAATCTGTATAACCAAGAATTGAAACTAAATCTTTGCTAGAATGGAACACACGATAATGTAAAGTCCCTTGAACATATTTGATAATTCTCTTGTATTCTTTCCAATGGTTGTCTTGAGGATTTTGCATAAACCTAGAGATTATTCTAACATCAAAAGATATGTCATGCATGCTATGTTCAAATATATAAAACTCCACAAAATTTGACGATAAAGAGTGGCATCAACAAGAGGAGTGTTATAATCAACAATTAATTTTACTCAGGTTTGAAATGGTGTTGGTGAAACCTTACAATTGCTCATACAAATATGTGCTAGTAATTCATAAGAATACTTAGGATAATAAGGGAGTATCCCATCAACCATGTTTAAGATCCAAAGACCCAAAAAATAATGCAATATACCTAAATTTGTCATTTCAAATTGTTGATTAAGATCATTTTTTAGTTCCTAAATTAATGAAAGTTGGATACCAGTAAGGATTAAATCATTAACATAAGGAACCATAATGAAGAAATAATCATAAAATAAATGAACATACATATTTGGATCATATCTACATTGTTTGAAACCATTCTTCAAGAAATAAGTATCAATTTTCTCATACCAATCCCTAGGTTCCTATTTAATACCATACAAAGACTTGTTCAATTTGCATAACACACTAGAATCTTCAGAGGTGATCAAACCAACTGGTTGTCGCATATAAATGTTTTCACAAATATCACCATTTCAAAGATAAATCTTGACATCCATTTGGTGAATTTCCCATTAAAAATATGTAGCAAGAGAAGTTAGGCTTCTTACAGTGTTTGTTTTAGCAACTTGAGCAAAGGTTTCAGTATAACGAATACCTTGTTGCTGAGAAAAACCTTTGAGACTAATAGGGCCCTATGTTTTTTACTATGTCCTTATCTAGTAAACGTTGTTTTATAAATCAATTTAAATATAGCTAAATTCTTCCAAAAGGAAAAGGAACAAGAGTCCAAATCTTGTTCTTTGTCAAGGAGTCATACTTTCCAGTCATTCCTTTTTCCCATTATGGTTTTCCTTTAGCTTGATAATATGTGGAGGGATCATCCATGGCTAATAATTTTTTCATGAAATAAAATTAGATCCAGTCCATCAAGTTTCAAATGGAATACCAACCTAAGAACTTGTAGATTCAAATATTTGTTTGTCCCAAATTGGGAATGAAGTAGTAGTGGGAACAAATCTAGTATCTTCGAAAAAGTCAGGTGGGTCACTTAAAGCAGTAAGTGAAATAGGATCTAAGTCATGCATATAACTAGAGGAATGGGTAACACATATGGGGAAAATACAATATGGAGGCAAATTCAAGGTAATATGAGGTTCAACAAACTTACGTGGTGGATATACTTCATTGAACTGAACATCTCACCAGATAATGACACCTTGGGTAGATGGATCAAACAACCTACAAGATTTAGAATCCTCACTATAACCAATTAATATACATTTGTGAGATTTTTTATCTAACTTTTTCCATTTTTCATTGGGAATATGGTCCCAACATTCATTTCCAAATATATTAAAGTTACTATTGTCTAGTTTCCTTCCACTACATTTTTCTTTTGGAGTAACCTGCAAAATTGCTTTAGTAAGAAATTTGTTCAAAATATGGTTAGGACAAAAAATAGCTTCAGAAAAAAATATTTCCTGTAACCCTTTATAAAATAGCATACATCTAGCCATTTCAACTAAAGTACTATTTTTCCTTTCAACAACATCGTTTTGTTGAGGCGTGTAAGGAACAATCTTTTGATGTTGAATACTATGTTTAGATATAATGCATGGATGATATAATATTTATCTTGACATGGTATTCGACATAAAAAGAGACTCCTCCCTCCTTGAGTGACTTAATGGGTTTTCATGATCATTCAATTTAACTAAGAAACCTTCAGTTAGAACTAGTGGTTGTGAAGTCATGAGTCAGTCTAACTCACTTAAGGAGAGTAATCATGTATAACTTAGGGTTATTTTATCAAGTTAACCTTGAATAGACTCTATTACACTAGATGATAAATTAAATTTTACTCTTGACCTAATTAAAATTTCCTTTTTACAAATATGTTTCACCTCTATTCATTCAAGTTAATGAAATACATCATTCTTTTCTTCCTATCTACTTCTAGATTTTGTGTAATGATCTATGATAAATCATTTTTTACATTTTTTTTCTAATTTTATTTTCAATGTATACATATTTATTCTATGTTTCTATGTCTATATGTTCAACTCTCATATGGTATCCAAGCAGTCAGGGTACTCAACTAGTTAGTGTACTAGTGTTTTTTTGTTAGAGATCTAGCTTTTCTAGGTTCAATAAGGGATTTTGCAGCCACCTAATACACCATTTTCAGCTCAATTGCAGCCATTAACGTACTCATATACAACTTTCCAAATGCACATTCAAATCCATCAAAGAAGTGCATTTATAGAGATCAAAGAAGTGCATTCTCTCTCTCTCTCTCTCTCTCTCTCTCTCTCTCTCTCCCCCCCCCCCCCCCNAATATGGCTACAAATAGCTGAGACCCATTTTCATTTTTTTAATTTATTTTACCAGTCATGCGTATGGGGGGGGTGTTGGAGAAAAATACCTTCTCCATATCATAATTATCCTATGTAGTAACCTAGACCTTGACTTCATGAGTCTATTGAGCCAAACCTCACTCATAATTACCACTTGAGTCACCCTAGATATTACTTCAAAAATATAAGGGTCTTAGACACAATGAGATAAACAAAAGGTCTCTGGAGGACAACATATGTCACTATGAATTAGTTGCAATTGTTCTTTGGTATGCTAGGAGTTAACCTTATCAAACTTTTACTTGTGATGTTTACCAAGCACACAACCTTCAAAAACATCTTTAGTGGAATAAATTGTAGGTAATCCAAGTACCATTTTAAAGAATAGTTGTATTTTTACCATAATTCAAGTGATCTAATCTTCCATGGCATAACTTAATGTGTTCATAAGTGTGTGAAATAAATGAATACAATGGTTGATTTTTAGGTGAATTAAAACCAGTAAATCTAAATAAACTAGCTTCATGATCAATAGGGATGGTGTTGGGATTATTATTAATCCTCCCTTTAACCACATAAAGTCTATTTGATTAATTTCCCTAAATTAGGAGGTCTTATCACTTCACCAGTGCATGGGGGACATAACTAGTGGACATATGCCACTTACTGCACCCGTCTGCATGCATTTTGGAGCTCCAAGGATCTGTCCCTATTTGATAAGAACCCACTCTGAGTGCCACCAACAATGTCCAATAGTTGACTCAAGTAGGTCATCAGTTATCCTTAGTTAAAATCTGATCCCCATCAGTTAGATCACTTCTAGTGTCTCTAGTGCCAATTTGCACGATTCATTTGAATATAAGAACCTTTGTTCACCTACCCCCTTCATTTAACTGATTGTAACTGGTTATTTACTGTTTTAGTGGTCTGCAGTTGCACTAGTTAGTTATAATGGTGATTTTTCCGCTCCTAGTTAGCTCTAGAGTCAGTTTAGGTTGGTAGATTCAAGTCCCAGAATATGGATTCGAATTATTCATTGATGTTGTATTATATATATTCACCGATAATGTGAATAATAAATTAATGGAAGATTTATCATATTGGTCTTCAATCATTCTTCTCTTATTTATCTTGTGCAATCTATGTGAAGACCATTTTTGTCCCAATATTTTCCTTCCAGAATATAATATGGTACCAGATCTTGGTTAGGCTATTTGAATCTCCCTCAGATAGTTCCATTAATGCACCAGAAGTAGCTGAGTTTCCACATAAATCCTGCAATATTTTCCTTTCTAACTATGGATTTTGTCCAAAGAAGTCTTTGCAGGTGTGACAGACTCTGAAAATGTGCTCATTGCTGAAATAGAGGTTGATTCATCTTACAAAAATTTTTCCTTCTATTTTTGTGCATGTATTTAGTTCTCACACCAGACGTGCAACAATAGATCATGTATCTATTTAAAATAGTAACCTTGAATTCCTTCAATTATCATGAATGGAAATCCAAGATTGAGATACTATTGCGTAGCAAAGGTCTCTACAGAGTTACTATGGTCTTAGAAATCGAGCCTAATGCAGATGTTGAGAAAGAAAGGTGGAATAATAAGAAAGATGAGCCTATGGATTTATTTGTCTCTCTATATATCTATAAATTATTTTCCATCTTAATAGTTGAACATTCTCGAATGAAGTGTGGATAAAACTTTAATCCCTCTTTTAAAATCAATATGATCTTAGAGGACATCAATTGGAGAATGAATTGATCTCATTGAGACCAAGTGAATTCGAAACCATCAAGGAATTCATCACCAAGTTTAAGTCACTAGTGATTTTTCTCAAGCAGTGTGGGATTGAGAAGAAATAAAAGTAGTTAATACTCTCTATTCTATTGAAGCTGGTTCCAGAATACATAGTTTTTGTGTCAACATTCTATGCTACTAAGCTTGCAGTTTGAAATTGGAGGATGCCATCCTTGGATGCATTCATAGATTCTCTCACTTAAGATAAATTCAAGATGATTCAAATGGGGAATATCAAAATCTAAAAGGATCATGTGATTTCTTCTCTTGGAAGCAAGAATTTCAAATCCAAAGGAAATCTAAAGATAAAGGAGAAAAAGGCAAAGTCAAACTCCAAAGATGAAGGTTCTAACTCCACTGATGAAGGCTTGAATTTCAAGAAGAAGGGAAACAAGAAAGGAAGATCAAAGTGTAACTATTGTAGAAAATATTCTCACAATGAAATTAATTTCTTTAAGAATAAAATGGAAATCATGAGTCAGTTGCTCGAAAGAAAAAACATTGATTTTCCAGTTTTTGCAAGAAGGGAAAATTCTACTGATCCCAAGGGGCACTTTAACACAATGCAGTTCAAAGGTAATGATGTTAATGATTTGGTTGCTAGAATAAAGTATGTTTCTTATGTATATGATTTTTATACTCATTCTGATATATCAGAATCAGAACTCTCTTTTCCTCCCCTTGAAAAAATACTTATCAGTCTCCCAACGCCATCTCCTCTCAAGACTAGATTTTTACCACCAGTATCTGACTTGTCTTCATCCGAATCCTTCAAAATACATTCATATTATTCTTTATCTGATTTAGAATATTATTTTCAGGATTATATGAAGGTTATGGCACCTATGTCCCATCCATTTGATAATCAAAATACCCTACCACTCCCAAATTTCTCAGTTGGTAGACTAGACAATTTCATGGTTTCCTATACTGTATCACTGGTGAAAGTTGTTATCATGTCTTTGTTTTATATCATTGGTTGGTTTTAATTATCATTGTATATATGTTTTCTTCTGTTAAAAACGTTTGGCTCTAACATAACCTTTATTAGGACGAATTTTAGATCCTTATGCTCACCAGATTTTCCTAATTGTCAATGTAGACTAGTTGCACGTAGTTTTCCTACTGTGACTCAACTGGATTTTAGAGCCACTATACCTTGGTTTCTTGATTATCCATATGATTAATTTCTGATATATCAGAGCCTCATAAGGTCTATTACATAATTATAATTTTTTCACATCAGTTTGGAAAGAAGGTTCATGACCGGGTTCACCATTATGCAACTACACTAGAAATTGAGGCTATCGATTTCATTGATGTTCTTTGGTTAGGAGAGGATTGCACATATATATTTTCCATCTATTATTTTATTTTCAGATCTGATATTTTATGTTGTCACATCAAGAACTATTCATATGATGCTCCTTCATCACTAGAAGATAAGCTACAAGGGGCTTCTCCTCATGCTTTTTGTCTACACAACATTGAAAAACTGATACATGATCAAGGCATCTACAACAAATATACAAAGTTTTTCACCAATAAGAAATAAATCCAGCTTATTCAAGTGAAGAACAAAGATATAGTGAATATATTTATTTAAATTATGATCCATGTCCATTTTTTAGGAAGGATTTTCCCCATGCAGTTTTGCCTTTTCCCTCAAATTTTTCATGGACAAATACATTTTGCATTTAGATTGTAATGGGTGACCTTTGGTCTTAGTAAATATGTCTTAGGTAGTCCAAATTTAGGATTAAAGGGGTTTTTTGGGATTATTATTAATCCTCTCTTTGTCTCCTTTGACCACATAAAGTCTAGTTGATTAATTACCTAATTTAGGAGGTCTCATCACTTCACCAATGCATGGGGGACATAACTAGTGGACATATGCCACTTACTGCACCTGTATGCATGCATTTTGGAGCTCCATGGATCAATCCCCATTTTATAGGAACCCACTCGGAGTGCCACCAACAATGTCCAGTAGTTGACTCTAGTAGGTCATCAATTATCCTCAGTTAAACTATGATCCCCATCAGTTAGATCACTTCTAGTGTCTCTAGCACCAGTTTGCAGGATTCACGGGAATATAGGTTCCTTTGTTCACCTAACCATTCATTTAAATAATTGTAACTAGTTATTAACTGTTTTAGTGATCTGTAGTTGCACTAGTTAGTTATAAAATTGGTTTTTCCACTCTTAGTTATCTCTAGAGTCAGTCTAGGTTGGTAGATTCAACTACCTAAGTAGGTATTCAAATTATTCATTGAGGTTGTATTATATATTCACCCATAATGTGAATGATAAATCAATGGAATATTTCCCATATTGTTCTTCAATTATTCTTCTCTTATTTCTCTTATGCAATCTAGGTGAAGACCATTTTTGTCCCAAGATATTCCTAACATAATCTAATAGATGGAAGAAAAAAATTTGAAGTTATTTTTAATATCTTTAAGAACATACTTATATGGCCATTCTTCAAATTTATAATCTTTTTTACAACTATGAAAATACAAATTGTTGCTATAAATTCTCACCTCCTGCGGAAAGGAGTTGTTTCCCTAGATTTGAATGGTATAGGTCTAAAAAAAAACACAAACCCAAATGTCAAACTCTCCCTAGATCTAGTTAATTACTTGAATATAATGCCACAATACTTCTTTTAAAGGTTGTTCTCTCTATCCTTGAATATTTCTTCTTTGATACTGCAGAAGAACTTGTAAAATATGGAAGATAACAAGAGAAAGATGATAGCATACAAGATAATAAACTAGATCTATGCTTGTGACCAAGGAATATAGCAATATATACAAATGATACAGTAAATATGGGAAAGAAAAGAAATTTTTTTATTAGAAATGATTGGAGAGACTACAACCTTGATTCCTTGGTGTTGAGAGTTCCTTCCAATGGCTCCTTTCCTCTAACTTCACCTTTGCCTCCAATAGCTCAAGAATTATTTTGACAGAGTTTGGTTGTTCAACACAATTCTTCCTCCTCTTTCCCATGGGGGATGAGCTAGTATTTAAAGTCATGGGAGGATAGGGATGGTTGAGGAAATGGTGGATGATGTGGAAGGAACATCCTATTAAGGGGTATCTTGAGTCTACGTGTTCGTAAACCATAAGGATGAGGCTCCACGAAGGTAAGATTCCAGAAGCCTCTTGAAGCTTCCTTTTTTTCCTTTAAAACTAGAGCATCGCACTTTTGTTGAAGAGAAAAAGTGGTGTTAAGGGGGTAATTCCCTTTTAATGAAGGAAAAGAGTGGTGGAACCTCCCTTTTCACATGTAAAAGGAGCGTTACTGACTCAAAGCAAGGAAAAATTCAAGGGGATAATTTTCTTCCTTTCATTTCTTTAGGACAAACTCTAAGGGATTGGAGTATACAAGGGAATACATATCTCATAACATGATGGTGAGGAGATTTAGGTGTAACAAAATTCCCCCCAAAGTATGATGGATCGAGGAAAACAAAAGGAAAACTATTTTGATAGAAGAAGGTATAGTCCCGAGGCAAAGGTCCAATGGTCATAACTTCTCAAGCATCACAAAATTTCTGCAACACTTTTTACATTTTGATACATGTCCCAAATGACTCACAACATGGTTGCTGACTAATACAACGCAGATCTCTGTGAGATACAAAAAGTCATGGCTACTAAAATACAATGTAGATCCATGCGAAGAAGGATCAAATTTGGACATAGCTACTAGACATACAATGTAGATCTATGTCATTCAGATGCAAATATGAGCACATCCACAAACATACAAAAGTGGATCCATGTTAGCAATTATACAAAATACTCCATCGCAACCTAGGGAAAGCAATGAGTGCTTATCAAGTACTTAGGGTCTTCGTCTCGTCTTCCACAAAGTACTATTCTATCCATGTGATTAAAATGTTTTGATGATGAACATGGTAGAAACCACTTGATTACCAGTCAATGATGAGAACCATTAACAAGTGCGAGGGAAATCACCATTAATGTCAATGATTCCCAAAGTACCCTAGTAAAATCTTCTGAATGTGAATAGATGATTTGACGTTGAACACTCATTTGAATATTTCGATCAAAGGTTAGTAACATGAATCCATGTTGAAAGAGAGGGAATTTTTCATTGATGCATACATATATCAAGGTATTAATTTGTTTCTAAGACCAATTCCTGGATTATGAGCTAAAATCGACAATATTAATCTCGTCAAAAGAGGGCCATGATGAATCCCACATTGACGACACGAAACTTGGAACAAAGTTCCAGAATTTTGAGTATGATGTAACCATAGGACTGACTCAAAAATAACTGACACAAAATTTTGACTGTAGAGGTAAACTCTCAAGGAAATTTCCCTTTGAACATTAGGAGACATGACCGAATACTTGGCAGCATTAACATGACCAAGAGAATACCAAGACATAATGCAATGGTGGACGATGCATTCTTTTAAAGACTCAAAGGAGTGAAACGAATCATGAAAGTGGATCGACTTGAAATAAATATGAATACCCACTTAACTGAATGAAATGAAAACAAGTGCCATATTCAAAGGTGACTAATAAATGCCATTTATTGCAAATGAAATGTATTTCCCTTCCCGTAATTTCTCCATCATGATTGATGAGTGCCTCTTTTCATTTTTACGAGTTCAAAGAGGGTGACAAACACTCATTATAGCATATCATAAGATAATTCCATTCTCATATGTTTCACGAACCTGAGAAAAAAGGGATTCGTTCCCAAAAGAGGGTCTCTCAGTGTTTGATTTAATGAGTCCATTAAAAGTTAACTCAGTATCATTCATGTTTAGATATTCTGAACGGAAATAGAAGAAGACTCTAGAATGGAGTTTTTCCTAAATTTAGTCTCCGAGGCTTGAAAAAGTATAAAATATTTCCTAAGAGAACTCTTCTAGTTATGATTAGCCAGAGTATACCTTTTTCGTAAGTAGTGCTCCCTAGTTTGAAAAGGGGAAAACTATCACCTGGAAGATGACTCTTCAGGTCCTTTCATGAGCATGAAGAAGACACGTTCACTTGGCGATCTTTTCACATTTTAAGAGTCTGAAAAGAGCTTAAAGAGGACTCTAATATGGTTTTTTTTCATAATCTAGTTTTAACGAGTATGAAAAAATAGTAAAAGTACACTTGATACCTCTTCACTATGTTTTTAACGAGCACATCGAAGGTATACAAGGCACTCTAAACCTTTTTCATGTTTGAATATAGAGCACAAAAAAGTGATAAAGTAAGGTTGAACCAATTTTCATGTTTTAAACAGAGCATGAAAATTGAAAAGTAAGTTCGACACCATGTTACTATTTTTAACGAGCTCGAATATTAGTTTGAAGAATGCTCAGGGTATCTGCTTCATTTTTTAAACAAAATTGACACATAATAAGAACTATGCTCAAAGGGTCATTTGAGGGTTTAACAAGCTCGAAACTAAAAGAATGTATGCTCAAACTAACTCCCATTGACGGTATTTTACCAACATGATTCCTAGTGGTTGGTACTTTCCCCTAGTATAAATTTCAAGTAGAATAACCCCAACATAAGATAAAGAGGTTGATTTTGTTTTGTCTTCCTACTCTATTCGTCATCCAACTAAAATCACGGTTACTACCAGGAAAAGGTTCGCTAGAAACAAATGAAGAAATATGATCAAGTTATACAGGAAGGTGAAATGAAGGTTCAAGGCTTGAGACAATGGAAGAATCCGTTTCATTTTTTAACGAGCTTGACATGAAAAAGGAAATTTGCTCAAAATGACCTGTTTCATTTTTACACAAGCTTGAAACAGAAAATAACTATGCTTTCTATGGACATGTTTCATTTTTACACAAGATTGAAACATAAAATAACTTTGCTTGAGGACATTCATTTAATTTTTTTATGATCTTGACACAAAATGGGAACCATGCTCACAAACATCTGTTTCATTTTTTAACGAAATTGACACAGAGAAAAGGAACTATGCTCACCGACATCTGTTTCATTTTTAACAATCTTAACATAGAATGGGAACTATGCTCTCCAACAGTTCTAAGTCACCATGATGTCCATAGGTTGTTGGGTTGCCCCTTACATAAGAATCTAGCAACTTAACTCCAGTATGATGTCCAGAGGCTGGATCCATGCCCCCCATTTTACCTATGATGGGAAGAAGCTAACTAGAAAGGGAAGGAACCACAAGAACATGTGAGACATCCAGGGAAGTTTGATGACTAGGAGTCATACGATGATTGGGTTTAATGAAGGAAAGCTGATCAAAGGTCACGATATTCACATCATGGGGAAAACACATCTCTCAAAAGAGTGTGGACACTACGGCTTTCATGGAGTAAATGTTGGGCTATAGGGTAGACCTGGGTTTTATACCTTTAACTTCGCACCAACAAAAGACCCACAGAGTTGGCCCTTTTGGAAACAACCTGCGAACAGGTTGCAATCTCACCCGAAACAGCTATGGGGTGCCACAAAACCAAATTTATGCAAGCAAAAGAGGGATATTATTGTACCTTTAGCTTTTAACAGATTATAAATATAAATCACAGAGCTTAACATTCACTTATTTAGCTTCGCAGTCAGATAAACAAACAGTGCCTTGCGCAACCCTTTACTGGGAATTCACAGCGAAGTTATTATCTAGCAGTGATCTTTACTTATCAGATATATAGATATAAATGCATGAAAGAACACAACATAAACAACACACAGAACCACGACACAAGATATAACGTGGTTCACCCCCAGTGTAGGGGTTACGTCCACAGAACAACGTTTTATTCAATATTTCTACAAAAACCACAGTTCTGATCTGCGCACTCAGCTGCAGATCCCTTGAGTCCTCAAAGCCGCGCACACAGCCGCAGGCCTCTACGCACATAGTTGCAGATTTCCTTATCACCCAAAAACCCTCTGCGCACACAGCTGCAGAGGTCATCCACGCACACAGCTGGGACCTAACCTTTTCTTACAAACTTAGCCTTAGCTTTGCATCATTTCCCTTTTCATAAAAATCCTAACCTCACTTATTTACAAGAATGCCTATTTATACAGCGCACTATTACAAAACCATGGACTTAAACCATGGGCACCCTGAACCCAAAACCCTGGATTTAAACCATGGGTTTATTACAAAATAAGGTTTTTGACTCAGCCCCGACCCCTAAGACTATTTAGAGCCGTAGCTCCGCTTACAAGCTCCCAAAAACCCGTGGAGTTAACCATCTTAAGGACTGTTAGGGTGCGCACCCCAACAGGCCCCTAAGACTCACCAGTGGCCCATCCCAGGACACTCAGCTGCTTTTCTAGTGGGAGAATCTTATTGGCGATGCCTGGTGCGCTACTTGCTGAAGCCATATATGCGGTTGCTGGCTGGTTGTTCCTTTTCTTCGTGAAATGCTGGTTAAGGCCTTCTGGATCTATCAGCAACCCCATCCTTCAATCCGCTTATCGAACATTTGACCATCCACAACTTAAGGTCCCCAGAGTTGTGTGTCAAGCTGCATAAGACAAAAAGCTGCCGTGGTTCTATCAAACCAGGAGGATACATCTTGGGATGTTTCAGAGTTTTTCTGTGAGACCGGTGCTGTTCTTTGTGCAGCATAGAGCACACTTCTGCCTTTCTTCCGACCCCTTAGAGCGAACTTCTGCCTTTCTTTGTGCCTTGGTCGAGCATGGCTTCCCAGGTGGATTACTCAAAAGGTTCAGCAGACCTCTCTCCCTGACCACTCGTAATAACTTCTGGACTTCACGGTCATTCGACATAGTGCTAAATGAAGAAATGCAAAGACATGCACAATGCATGAGTCACAGTTCGATGTAGCTTCTTATAGAATCCCAAAACCGAATCTGTCATCATAGTGTATTAATGACGCCGAATCTGATGAAGTGGCGGAAATCCTGTCCACACGGCGCCAGATTTTCCCAAGATCTCATTATTGCAGGCAGTGAGGGCAATTCTCGTGCCGGCGCCGCCAAGTCTAGTTTGTCCCATCCGTCACATTTTAAGCTGCGACACATTTTTAATCTCCGACATAACTGTGAGATTCAGCTTCGCCTTGACAAGAACCTTTGACACAATATTAACCTGCGAACTTTGACAGTCTTCCACACTTCGTAGTTTTTAGGACAGCTTCATTATAGTCTAGCACCCAATTTCAACTGTTCTTGGTACTTAGACTGTCCTTCCTGGGGTTACTTCTGATTAGGAGGTCCTGGCCTGTCCCTATACTTCTTTAAACGACTGCCATTTACCATAGAGGGTAAAATTTTCCATTCAACTTAGCTAATTGGACTGCTCCTCCATCAGTAACTTTCTGCACTATGTATGGTCCTTTCCAATGTGTCTTAAACTTACCCAGGAATTTCATGAATTTGCTGTCATATAAGAGTACAAGATCACCCTGCTGGAATTGCTTCCTCTTGATATGTCTATCATGCCATGCTTTTTCTTGAGCTTTCTGCACTTGCTGCTGGAACCCTGCAATAAATCTATCCTCTTCAAGTTCTAGTATCTTTGTTAGCCTTTCTGTTACTATCGCTGGGTCATCCATCTCTATGAAAGCAGATATTCTAAGGCTAGGAACAATGTATTCCATGGGCATGACTGCTTCTTTCCCATAGACCAACCTAAAAGGTGTATGGCCTATCAGTTTCTTGCAGGTAGTCCTATAAGCCCATAGTACTGCTGGAATTCTAAGATCCCGGTCATTTCTATTAACGTTGCAAACCTTCATCAGAGCCTGTTCAAGGATCTTGTTAAAAGCTTCGACAGTCCCATTTGCTTGTGGATGATAGGCAGTACTCTTCTGATGATATACCTGAAATTCTTCAGTCAATACTTCAATCGTCTTATTTAGAAAATGTGAGCCTTGATCACTCATAAGGACTCTAGGACACCCAAATCTGGACAAGATGTTATCGAAGATGAACTTTGCAGCTGTAGCAGCGCTACAGTTCTTGACTAGTTGAGCTTCGGCCCATCGAGTGAGGTAATCGGTTGTTGTAATAATGTATCTTGCTCCTGACTTCTTCGTGGGGGGGTTGATAGGTCCAACAAAATCAATAGCCCATTTGTCAAAGGGTTGTAAAGTTACCTGCGGAACCAGAGGCATCTCATCCCTCCTGGATGGTTTTCCCATCCTTTGACAGATTTCGCAGCTGTGGCAATATTCTCTTGCATCCTTGTGAATTGTGGGCCACCACAATCCTGCTGTCAGAATCTTCTATGCTGTAGCTTTTCCTGCGTAATGACCTCCTACTGCTCCAGAATGTGCCTCAGCCAAAATTAACGGCTTTTCATGTTCTAGGACACATCTGCGCAGTATTTCATCTGGTCCCATCTTATATAATTGTCCTGCTATTAAGGTAAAGTCAGCTGCGCGAACCACCAGCTGCTTCTTCTGTTGTATTGTCATCTCGGCGGGTGGAAAACCTGTAGACAAATACTGAACAATATCCTGAAAGTATTCATCAACCATTTGGATGGCAAACAACTGGGCATTAGGAAGACCCTCGTCCAAGCTGGTACGTTCTTCTCCTGACTCAAGCCTCGACAAGTGGTCAGGTGCTAGATTCAATCTTCCTGGTTTGACTATGATCTCAAAGTCATATTCTTGAAACAGAATCAGCCATTTGCATATCCTTCCACCTAGCACAGGCTTGTTAACCAAATACTTCAAGGAAGAATGGTCAGTAAACATCTTAAAATGAGATCCTAATAGATAATGTCAAAATTTATGTAATGCATAAACCATAGCTAGACCTTCTCGTTCTGTTGTAGTATAATTTTTCTCTGCTATGGACAATTTCCTACTTGCAAAAGAAATGGGGTGATCAATATTACCTTCACCTGACTGGGCTAATACTATACCCAGAGTAATGGAGGATGCATCAACATGCACATGAAATTCCTTATTCCAGTCAGGGAATACTAAGATGGGAGCAGTTACCATCTTTTCCTTCAAAATATCCAAGCTTGCTTGACACTCAGGTGTCCACTCGAACTTAATATCTTTCTTCAACTGCTTTTCCATCGAAGCAGTAATCTGAGCATACCCTTCAATAAATTTCCTGTAATATCTAGTATGACCAAGTGTAGTGTGAAGTTGTCGAATAGATGTTGGAGGTGGCAGGTTCACAATAATAGCTATCTTCACTGGATCCATCATCAAGCCTTGTTTACATACAATGTGACCTAGCAGAATCCCAAAAGGTGCACAAAAGATACACTTTTTCAAGTTCAAGGAAATCTGGTGCTGTCTACATTTATCTAGCATAAGTCTTAAACTAGTTATATGGTCTTTTAGTAGTCAAAATATAGTCCAATCATCAAAGTAAACTTCTAAGAATTTATGTATATATTCCTTAAAGGAAGAGATGACTACTCTAGAAAATATAGCAGGTGCATTCTTCAATCCAAAGGGCATAACTGTATACTGAAAGGATCCCATTTCTGTAGCAAAAGTTGTCTTATGTCGATCCTCTGGAGCAATTCTGATCTGATGGTAACCTGAAAATCCATCAGTAAAAAAGTACACTTCTTGACCCCCGACATTGTCTAATACTTCATCTGTGAAAGGTGTGGGGAAAGGATCATGCAGGCAAGCATCATTCAGCTTCCTTAGATCAACACAGATTCAGATTTCACCCGTAGTCTTCTTCTCTTGTACCACCATAGGAATGACCCACTCAGATTCCTCAACGGGCTCAATAATTCCTGCGGCAAGCATCTTATCCAGCTCCATCCTAACTTTTTCCTTGTACTTAGGGTTCAACCTTTAAGGACGCTGTTTCACAGGCTTCATATCAGGTTTCAAGGGGATATTTATGACTCCTAGATCACCCATGATACCTTTCATCTCTGAAAACTTTGTTGGAAATAGGTCTTGATATTCATGGAGAAGTTGGGTCACTTTGCTTACCATTTCGTCGTCCCAATAATCTCCAATGGTAGCATGATTAGGCTGTTCTTCTGAGCCAATGTTTATGGTCTACGTCTTCAAGGGCTGTGTCACCTCAGGAACTTCGACTACTGGTCCATGAAATTCACAGTGGCCTTCTGACTCCGGAATATCAATTTTGCAAGGATCATCATCCTCGTCAATTGTGAGGTTATAACATTCGACTGCATTAGCTTCTTGTGCCTTCCAATCTGGTTGGTATTCTGCTATCTCTTGATCATCAAACATCTTAGTATGGATCAACCTAATAGCTGCGTCTAAAGCAGGGCAAACCTCATTAGTAGAAAATGTCAATACAAAACTGTCAATAAGAGTATCCCAACTTACAGTACCCCGGAGAAGCTCGACTTCCGCATACCAATTCTTTGCAATAGGATCCAAGGTATGCACAAACCTATGTACCCACTCTGCATCAGGTACATGCTTCTAGGCTTCGTAACATTGCTCCAAATGCTTCTGAGGGTTAGTCTTACCATTAAATCTATGCCGGACCTCCTGTGGTCGATCCGTGAATCTCAGGCGAAGGGACTGTTGGCAAACTTCCCAACTATGAGTGGACTGTTTGTGACCATTCCACCATTTGGCTGCTGTGGCTCTGAATGCTGAGTCCAAAATATCCATTTTCTGTGATTCTAGTATCTGGGCTGAGAATTTCTCAATAAACGCTTCCGGGTCTGTCGAACCATCAAAAATAGGTAAAGGTCTTGTCTATGAGCCAAGCCATCTAAGAGACTTGGTAATTCTTGCACAACAGTGGCGATGTAACTCATACAATCTGTTCTGCCAATTCTCTAGACCATCATCTGAATCCGTCATACAGGAGTTGTCACACTGCCAATCCATAATACCTTCGGCATTAGGATCAACATAATATTCTTCCTTCGCTGTAATATTGTAGATATGGTCCAAGACATCCTGATCTTCATCTTGGAGGGGTTCTGTGTACCTTTCTCCTTGGGAGGGATCTAATGGGACTATGACTCTCAAATCTTTCCCTTCAAAAGTCATCTGTCTCTTCTTAAGGTTAATAACTGCAGCATTTTCCATTTCCCACTCAATACCTAACAAGGATGGATAGGGATTGCTGTCGTCAATGATCTCAATAACTTTGAAGTCTGCTATAGTACAAACACCATCAATATCGACTGGGACATTAGGAAATCATCCTAGGGGCACAATATTCTGCTGATTGGCTAATCTCAACTGTATAGGGGACCAATCAAGGGTAGGTTTGCCCATTTGTTCCCAGGTTTGTTTGGTTAGAACATTGACTTCTGACCCTAAGTCCAATATCACATCAGTCATCTCATACTCTCCTATCTGAGCGTTCAACCTCATTTCCCTACCAGTTCTTCTGACTCTATGAACAGCTTTTACCTGACCAGAACCTTGCTAAGGTTCGCAGGAAGCAATAACTTTCTGCAACTCACTTAAAGCATTCTGATTTCTTAAAAGTTTCAGACAACTCTGTAAAAAGGAGGACAGTGTACTTACTTGATCCGTCAAAGCTTCTTGTAGCTGCGACTACTGCTGATGTGGCTGTGCATGTGCTATTGCTGGGATAGAATCCACAAAATCTTTCTTGGCTTCCATGAATGTCTCCTTTTCTCTTTCAATATCAAAGGCGGGGACTTTCACGAGGGCCTTACGAACCCAAGCCTCGTCAGGTTGTTTCTCGGCAGGCTGTATATGCGTCGTAGCTCCACTTTGGGTAACAGCATTAATGGCTGGGGCAGGTCTTTGCTCGACGAAAATCATCTGAAGATTCTGAGTAGGGGTACTGTTTCTTTCCTGAATCTTAGCTATCAACTGCGGGCACTTCTCGATCACATGATCTACTGCTCGGCAATACCGGTATGTTGTAGGCGGGTTCCAACAGTCGCGAGCCAGATGTCTAGCCTGGTTGCAGTTATAACACACCACTTGACCATGACCTCTGCCAGCCATGCCACCATGACCACGACCTCCAAAACCACCTCTACCTGGTGCACCACCGCGGTAGCCATAGCCATCATTACTCTGTCCCTCATTTTGTATCCGATAGGCATCGTAGGTGCGTTCTCTCATGAGGTCATAACTATGACACTCATGTTCATTATGTCCTACGGACTTACAGAATTTGGAGTAAGGGTTCTTGGGTACTTGTCCATACCTCTGTAGCAGATAGCAGTCTTTAGGTCGATGTTTCCCTGTTGTTCTGCAAAGCTCGCAATAAAGAACTTGTGGGGTAAACGAGTTTGGCGTACCAGTATTCAGGTAATTTCTTACCACAGGACACTGTTCCTTGGCATGAACCTCTGTCCGACATTGTGTACACCAAACCTCTTCACGACCGGTTTTTCCTTGTTTCATATCTCGAAGCTCCAGATCCATCGCTGCCAACTGTGCTTGGATTTGAGCAATACCAGAATTGTCTGTGACAGGGGAGGTTTCAAGCTTCATCATGATTTCCAGAGCCTCCTGCTGGTCAGCAACCTTCTGTTGCATGAGTGGAGTTCTGATATGCGGTAGTAACGCTGCAATAAACCATTCCTTGTGCTGCGCAGGTCCAATGGGGAAACTGACTTGGTCTAGCAGAACTTTGAATCTTTGATTGAAGTCCCACATAGATTCTCCACGCCTCTGCTGAATCTCTTTCAATTCAGTGATACACTGCGACTCGGATTTCGGCTTCTTAAATTCCTTTATCATTGCTGCTTTTATGTCAGCCAATGCATGGTTCTGCGTGCTGGAGAACTTCATGAACCAGGTCAGAGCACAGTCTCTGAAAGAAGTAACCAGCTGCGCTCTTTTTGTATCTTGATCCATAATGGACTTAGAAGTCCACACTGCTTCACATAAAAACCAGAACTATTTTGGATCCTCTGATCCAGTTCCTTTGAAAACAGGGAGCTTGATGTCATCATGCATATGGGCCATCGCAGGTCTGGGGGGGTGGGAGGGGGACTGGGAGTAGGCGGAGGGGAACTTACTGGGGTAGACTGACCTGCGACAGGAATACTCAGGCTAGGGTGACTTTCAGACTGCGACGAGTTCTCAGGGATAATAGGTCTTCGCTGCGGGGTTACCGGAGGGTTTCCAATAGAAGGGGTTTCTTCAGATTCTGAATCTTCAGGATTTACAGGGGGGTACTCAATATGCTGACCCTGGGAATAGGATCCAAAATATCTCTTGTACCTTTTTCGACTTTGCAGCAAACCACTTTGCTCATCGAAGGTATTTTCACTTACAACCATAGGTTAGTAATACTAAATCTAACAGTATGATTCAATTAGCAATATACCTTTTTCAGCCAATAGCATTTTAATTCGCAAACTAAATGAATTCAAAAACTTACCCTTGGTCCTTTGAAAAAATGCCGCTCGGCTTCACTAAAGGAGGTACTCGTGTCGATGGCAAACTCTGTCACAAATGCTTCAAGGGTTCGCGTTGTCCAGAAATCAAAAGCGCGGGATATCTCATTATTCACCCTTCTTAGTATATTAATTCTCGTGGGGGTCCAAGCAGGAAACTGACGTGCTCAGAAGTTTGTCCTTCGCTCTGTTAACCTGGATAACCACTGGTGAAACTCTATGTGGATACTACCAAAGAAAATTTCATAAATGTCACAAAAAACATACCTTTGTAAAAATTCGTTTGCACTACGACGTGGATGTTTGTTCTCTTTCTCAGCAAATTTCAGATAAGTCTCATCAAGCCAATCACCGATTTCCTTCACAGAGGGCCTCCAGAACATAGCCCTCAAGGTACGACGTAAGCCCCTCTTGAGCAGAAACTGAGTTCAACCGGCAACGGAACCAATTTGTTGGGCTATAGGGCAGACCCAGGTTTTATACCTTTAACTTTGCACCAACAAAAGACCCACAGAGTTGGCCCTTTCGGAAACAACCTGCGAACAGGTTGCAGTCTCACCTGAAACAGCTATGGGGTGCCACAAAACCATATTTCTGCAAGCAAAAGAGGGATATTACTGTACCTTTAGCTTTTAACAGATTATAAATATAAATCAAAGAGCTTAGCATTCACTTATTTAGCTTCGCAGTTAGATAAACAAACAGTGCCTTACGCAACCCTTTACTGGGAATTCACAGCGAAGTTACTATCTAGCAGTGATATTTACTTATCAGATATATAGATATAAATGCATGAAAGAACACAACATAAACAACACACAGAACCACGACACAAGATATAACATGGTTCACCCCTAGTGTAGGGGTTATGTCCACAGAACTGCGTTTTATTCAATCTTTCTACAAAAACCACAGTTCTGATCTGCGCACTCAGCTGCAAATCCCTTGAGTCCTCAAAGCCGCGCACACAGCTGTAGGCCTTTGCACACATAGCTGCAGATTTCCTTATCACCCAAAAACCCTCTGCGCACACAGCTGTAGAGGTCGTCCACGCACACAGCTGGGACTTAACCTTTTCTTACAAACTTAGCCTTAGCTTCGCATCAATTCCCTTTTCATGAAAAGCCTAACCTCACTTATTTACAAGAGTGCCTATTTATACAGCGCACTATTACAAAACCATGGACTTAAACCATGGGCACCCTGAACCCTAAACCCTGGATTTAAACCATGGATTTATTGCAAAATAAGGTTTTTGACTCAGCCCTGACCCCTAAGACTATTTAGAGCCGTAGCTCCGCTTACAAGCGCCCAAAAACCTGTGGAGTTAACCATCTTAAGGACCGTTAGGGTGCACGCCCCAACAGTAAACATAATATCATCCAAGGAGAAAGTTAAAATATAAGGGACCTTAGACTACCACAACATCGATATAGATATTTTTCCCTCCTAAAGTGATGGGAAAGTGAGGAAGGATCCCTAAAGGTGCTGTAGGTCTTCGATTAAAAGCCAATATCTAATTGGTGGGTGGCACAAGCTGAGGAGGACCTAAATATTTCCAAGCAGTTGAGGATAGAATACTAACATAAGCCCCTTCATTAACAATAGTGCATAGCATACGCCTAGAGGTAACTTGCACAAATATCTAGAAAGGAACACTCGAATGAAGATGAGATTCTGCTAGGTTACTCCAGCCAATGGAAATAACTTCATTACTTGGAGAGGATTCTGTCGAAAGAGACAAATTTTCTTCCTACATAGAACAATGATAACTAACTACAAAAACTTCAACATATTCAATTCACTCTCAACTAGAAGAGAGGGACAAGACGAAGACTGTGTCGAAGCGACTACCTTAATCTTAACACTCTCTCAAGAAAGAGTGGGATCAAGTGGAGATGAAATTTTCTCTACCATTTTAACTTCACTCTCCAAAGGGAGAGTGGGGAGAACAACCTGTTCTTCACTCTTTAAAGAAATAGTGGGATCAATCGAGGATGTAGCTGGATCGACCACTTTATCAACCAATGATAGGTCAAGGGACAAATTACGATAACCTATTGGAAGTCGTTGCTGAGGAACATTAATATATTCCAATCACTTAAAAGATTCATCCATGTGAGGAAAAGGTAAGTAAAGTGCATGTACTTCCAAAGAAAACAAGGATTTATGACCTTACCCTTCAAACTCTTAACCACAGAGTCACTGGTTGAGGGAATACATATCTCATAACATGATGGCAAGGAGATTTGGGTGTAACAGAATGCCCCTTAAAGTATAATGGCTAGAGGAAAACGATAGGAAAAATACTTTTATAGAAGAAGGTAAAGTCCCGAGGCAAAGGTCCAATGGTCGTAACTTCTCAAGCATCACAAAATTTATGCAACACCTTTTACATTTTGATACAAATGACTCACAACATGGCTGCTAACCAATACAATGCAGATCCATGTGAGATACAAAAAGTCATGGCTACTAAAATACAACGTAGATCCATGCGAAAAAGACTCAAATTTGGACATAGCTACCAGTCATACAATGTAGATCTATGTAATTCAGATGGAAATATGAGCATAGCCATGAACATACAAATGTGGATCAATGCTAGGACTTATACAAAATATTCCATCACAACCTGGGGAAATTAATGAGTGCTTAACAAGTACCCAGGGTATTGGTCTCATCTTCCACAAACTATGATTCTATCCATGTGATTACAATGTTTTGATGTCGAACATGGTAGAAACCACTTGATTACCGACCAATGATGAGAACCGTTAACAAGTGTGAGGGAAATCACCATTAATGTCAACGATTCCCAAGGTACCCTAGTACAATCTCCTAAATGTGAATAGATGATCTGACATCAAACAATCAGTTGAATCTTTCGATCAAAGGTCAATGATGTGAACTCATGTCGAAAGCGAGAGAATCCATCCTTGATGCATACAGATCTCAAGGTACTAATTTGTTTCTAAGACCAATTTTTGGATGATGAGCTAAAGTCGACAGGAATAGTCTTGTCGAAGGAGGGCCATGATGAATCCCACATCGACGACATGAAAATTGGAACAAGTTTCTGGAATTTTTAGTATGATGTAACTATAGGACTGACTCAAAAATAACTGACACAAAATTTTGACTGCAGAGGTAAACTCTCAAGATAATTTCCCTTTGAACATTGAGTGACACAACTAAAGAATTGGTATCATTGACTTGACCAAGCCGATACCAAGACATAATACGACGGTGGGAGATAGATTCTTTGAAAGACTCAAAGGAGTGACATATCTCATGAAAGCGGATCGACTTGGAAGAAATATGAATACCCTACTGACTAAATAACTACATTTATTACAAATGAAATGTATTTCCCTTCTCTTAATTTCCCCATCATGATTGATGAGTGCCTCTTTTTGTTTTTATAAGTTTAAAGAGAGTAATAAACACTCGTTATAGCTTATCATAATATAAGTCCATTCTCATATCTTTCATGAACCTAAGAAAGGAGGGGTTTGTTCCCAAAACAGGGTCTCTCAATGTTTGATTTAACAAGTCCATTTAAAGTTAACTCGGTATCGTTCATGTTTAGAGAGTTTGAACGGAAACAAAACAAGACTCTAGAATGGAATTTTTCTTAAATTTAGTTTCTAAGGGTGGAAAAATTATAAAATAATTCCTAAGAGAACTCTTCTAGTCATGATTGGCTGGAGTATACCTTTTTTGTAAGTAGTGCCCCCTGGTCTGAAAAAGGGGTAAACTATCACCAGGAAGACGACTCTTTAGGTCCTTTCATGAGTATGAAGAAGACAAGTTCACTCGGTGATCTTTTCACATTTTAAGAGTCCGAAAAGAGCTTAAAGAGGACTCTAATAGGGTTTTTTTCCATAATATAATTTTAACGAGTCTGAAAAAATAGTAAAAGTACACTCGATACCTCTTCACTAAGTTTTTAATGAGCAAATTGAAGGTATAAAAGGAACTTGGAACCCTTTTCATGTTTTAATATAGAGCATGAAAAAGAGATAAAGTAAGCTCAAACCACTTTTCATGTTTTAACCAGAGCATGAAAAATGAAAAGTAAGCTCAACACCATCTTACTATTTTTAACGAGATCGAAGATCAGTTGGAAGAACGCATAGGGTATTTGCTCCATTTTTTAAACGATCTTGACACAAAATAAGAACTATGCTCAAAGGTTCATTTCATGGTTTAACGATCTCAAAACTAAAATAAAGTATGCTCAAAATGACTACCATTGACGAATATTTTCCCAAGATGATTCTGAGTGGTTGGTACTTTCCCTTAGTATAACTTTCAAGTAGAATAACTCCAACATAATGTAAATAGGTTTGCTTCGATATGTCTTCCTACTCTATTCGTCATCCAACTAAAATCACGGTTACTACTAGGAAAAGGTTCACTAGAAACAGATGAAGAAAGAGGATCAAGTTACACATGTAGGTGAAATGAAGGTTCAAGGTTTGACACAATGGAAGAATCCGTTTCAATTTTTAACTAACTTGACATGAAAAAGGGACTTTGATCAAAATTACATGTTTCGTTTTTATGGACCTGTTTCATTTTTACACAAGATTGAAACAGAAAATAGACGTGCTTGAGGAAATCCATTTCATTTTTTAACGAGCTTGACACATAATGGGAACCATGCTCACAAACATCGGTTTCATTTTTTAATGATCTTGGCATAGAGAAAAGGAACTATGCTCAATGACATCTATTTAATTTTTTAACGAGCTTGACACAAAATGGGAACTATGCTCTCTAGTAGTTCTAAGCCAACATGATGTCGAGATTTGGTGGGTTTCCCCCTTATATAAGAATCTAGTGACTTAACTCTAGTATGATATCTAGAGGCTGGAGCCATGCCCCCCATTTTACCTATGATGGGAAGAAGCTAACTAGAAGGGGAAGGAACCACAAGAACATGGGGGACATTTAGGGAAGCATGATGACTAGGAGTCATACGATGATCAGGTTTAACAAAGGAAAGATGATCAACGGCCACAATATTCCCATCATGGAGAAAATACATCACTCGAAAGAGTGTGGACACTACAACTTCAGGGCGTAAACATAATCTCTCCCAAGGAGCAAATTAAAATCTAAGGAAACTTAGACTACCACAACATCGATACAAACAATTTTCCCTCCTAAAGTGATGGGAAAGTGAGGAAGGATCCCTATAGGTGTTGCAGGTATTCGATTAAAATCTAGTATTTGATCAATGGCTGGAATAAGTTGAGGAGAACCTAAATCTTTCCAAGTAGTTGAGGATAGAGTACTAACATAATCCCCTTCATCAACAATAGTGCGAAGCATACGCCTAACGGTAACTTGCACAACTATCTAAAAAGGAACACTCGAACGAAGATGAGGTTGTTTTACGTTACTCCAGTCAAAGTAAATAACCTCATTACTTGGAGATAATTTGTCAAAAGAGACAAAATTTCCTCTTGCATAGAACAATCAGAACTAACTACAAAAACTTCAGCTAGTTTCAATTCACTCTCAACTAGAAGAGAGGGACAAGACGAAGACTGTGTCGAATAACCTACTTCAACCTTAACACTCTCTGACGAAAGAGTGGGATCAGGTGGAGATGACATCGAGTCAACCATTTTAACTTCACTCCCCAAAGGGAGAGTGGGGTGAACAACTTTTTCTTCACTCTTTAAAGAAACTGTGGGATCAATCGAGGATGTAGCTGGATCGACCACTTTATCAACCAATGATAGTTTAAGGGACAAATTATGATAACTTGTCGGAAGTTGTTTCCAAGGAATAGTAATATATTCCAACCACTTAGAAGCTTCATCCATGTGAGGACAAAGGTAAGTAAAGTGCATGTCCTTACAGAGAAAACAAGGATTTCTGACCTTACCCTTTTGACTCTTAACAACAGAGTCGCTGGTTGAGGGTGTATCATTAGTATGATGATTAGAGGATGATGAAATCGGCTACCTAGAAACCTTAGACCATTCTTTTAAAACTAGGGATATACCATGACAATCTTTCAGAAGGTGGTCACCCTTGCAAAGCCTACAAAGGAATTTTGGCTTACGTTGTTTTTGGGTGTGCAGATCAACACTCTTCGCATTGGGAGAAGTAATTGGTTGAGACTTGGTTTTTTGTTTGTTTTTCTTCTTCTTAATATTCATTTTCTTATTCTTCTTATCCACTTGAATACTAGTACTATAAATTTCAATATGCGAACAGGGAGAAAAGGGAGAAGACACATTTGACGAAGAAGGCGAGGGATCAACATGATGTTGATTCTTCCACGATGAAGGGTTAGGATTTGAAGCAATTGGTGTACATGGGATAACTGGGCCAGAGAATAGCCAAACATGTAATCTAGTAGTCAATCTAGGAAGGATTAATGTATCCATGAAAGGAGGAACACCATCTCCATATGGAGGGAAAACAAAATATGTTCTTTGTTAAGGAGTCTCTTAGTTGGTAGTCCTGGAAAGCGAATCCATAACTATGTAACAAAACTATCTCCCTCTTCTAAAAAATCTTAACTGTACAGAAAAAAAGCACTACTCAAACTAAAACAGCAAGAAAAATATTTGAGAGGAGTAGATTAAAGGTCTGGAACCTCACAAGATTGTCAAACCACCACAACTCACTATATACCGTAGGGTCCAACAGTAGAGCACAACAAGGAGGATTAGGGCTGCACCCTTTCCTGAATACCCGACTACCTGGATGGTACGTGCATAGTAATGTCCATGAGTGTTGTTATTGGTGTATTGTGATGATAGGAAGTCAAAAGGGTTGTGCTCGGATGGTCATAGGATTTCTAAAGGTGTCTCCCGATATACGCAAGGTATGTGGAAGCTCCACTCCATAGTAGTGTTGTCTAATGCACAACCGTTTGAAAGGGGCCTTCCGATATACAACTGAGTGCGTGAATTACCTTTCAATATATCTCAAGGGTACATGAAAGGTTGTTTGATATACCCGTAGTACGTGGAAGAACCACACGATCCCCGTGATGCAGCGCAGGAAAAAAACAACAACTCCTACGTTTAAAGACGTCGGACCACGTCTCTAACCTATCGCACCTTGCTATAAATTTTAAACTTAAAGTAGTGCTTAATTTTATCTTGAACGATTAAGTGAATACATGAGGTGATTGTGCAAAGTTTCACTTTAACTTTAAAGGTGCACCCTACTTAAGGAAGGGAGAGAAAGATTCAATTTCGTTGAAACAAAGAATAATTCACATACAAAAATAAAGCAAACTTGCTTATATGGTCCGTTCCTAATTGAAACAAACAAAATATTCTTTTGAGTGGAAAAATAGGTGAGATCTATAATGAAAAGCAAGAAAATATTGTTACTACTTTTATAAAAAAGTGTTCATATTTTTCAACTAAAACGAGAATGAACTAATCACAAAATTCTACAATAACTTTTATATGGATTTTTTCACAATTCTTTGAAAAAATGAAAAAACATACAAAATCATGTATTAACAAATGAATAAAAACTGAAATGAATCTTTTCTTGTTATGTGAAAGAAGACAGAAATCAAAGATCTAACAAAACCAAGTTCTAGTCAAAGAAAACTATGAAGCTTTAAATACCAACATCAATCACAATTCTTGAAAACACCTATGAATTCCCATGCGACCTATGAATTATCGTGTGAGCTATAGGGGGGTTCGGGGGTGTTTTGGTGTGAAAAAAAAAATTTGGCTCATTTTTAAAAATTTTTGGTTGAGTTTCATATTCAAAAATAAATTGCCGAGTTCAAACAACAATTGTAACTATCTGAAGAATGGATCTCAAATACTAAAAATATGCATTTAAGAATCAAATACCAAACAGGGATAAAAGAATACCTAGCATTGCGAGTTGCATGGTTGAATAGGGTGTTACCATCCTTAGCACTACCTGTTTTTCATAGGAATAGAGTGGTGGCACCACCTAGACACCAGAGCTTTACCGGTTACAACATCACTTCTTTCACACAGAAAAAGAGTGGTGGCACCACTTTATGCTGTTAGGGAATACATTGTGGTAGCTCCAGAACCACATTTAATATACATCCCACGTACGATGGCCTAGATGGCGATTTGAAAAATAAAAAAGCAACAGAAAAGTTAGTTACAGTATGAAAAATTAACCCAAACAATCACCAAAAACCCAATGAACCAAAAATATGAATATCCAAAGGTTGATAGAGGCAAATCAATCAAATTCAAAGTAGATCTACAGATCTATCAATTAAAAAAGTAGATCTACAAATTGAAAATGAAGGTGGAGGTTTCAAGTTACCAAAGATTCAGAATTCGAAGTAGTCTCCAATAGAGTCACCATTTGTGTTGCTTGAAATTCCCACCTCCCTTGGATAAGCGCTATTTCGCTAGATCTGAATGGTACAAGTCTAGAACAAGAAACAAACCCAAAGGTTAAACTCTCCCTATATCTAGTTAATTACTTCAATATAATGCCACAATGATTTTCTAAAAGGTTGTCCTCACTATCCTTGAAGCTTTCTTCTTTGATACTACAGAAGAACCTGTAAAAGATGGAAGATAACAAGAGAAAGATGATAGCTTACAAGATAATAAACTAGATCTATGCTTGTGACCAAGGAATCAAGAAATATATACAAATGATACAGTAAATATGGGAAAGAAAAGAAATTTTTTATTAGAAATTATTGGAGAGACTACAACCTTTATGCCTTGGTGTTGAGAGTTCCTTACAATGGCTCCTTGCCTCTAACTTCACATTTTCCTCCAATAGCTCAAGAATTATTTTGACAGAGTTTGGGTGTTCAACACAATTATCCCTTCTCTTTCCCATGGGGAATGAGCTAGTATTTAAAGGAAATGGAGGACGAGGTGGAAGGAAGATCCTATTAAGGGGGATCTCAAGTCTAGGTCTTCCTAAGCCACAGGGATGGGGATCCACGGAGGTAATCTTTGAGAAGCCTCTCAAAGCTTCCTTTTTTTCATTTAAAACTCTAGCACTACAATTTTTCTGAAGAGAAAAAGTGGTGTTAATGGGGTAAATCCCTTTTAATGAAGGAAAAGAGTTGTGGCACCTCCCTTTTCACATGTAAAAGGAGAGTTACTGGCTCAAATCAAGGAAACATTGAAGGGAATAATTTTCTTCCTTTCATTTCTCTAGGACAAACTTCATGGGATTGGAGCAAACAAGGGAATAGATTTCTCATAACATGATGGTGATGAGGTTTAGATGTAACAAAATCAAATTGATGGGCATTCCTTCAACATGAAAAACATCTTCTAATGCACCATTACAAACTTTAATATCACCAGAACCTATGATTGAAAGTTGTTTACCATCACTAATTGAAACTTTATGTGATGTGTTATTTTTAGTGTCAAAATGTGAAAACAAAGAAGAAGCACCAGTCATATTATTAAATGCACTTTATCCATTCCATAGAAGAAGATGAATTACCTAGGTAAATAGAATATTTAAAAAGAGCTACATGTTGTTCCTTGGAGGATTTATTCTTGAATTTAGTAAGTTCATGTCTCCTTTTAAAGAAATTATTCTTAGGGTGGTTGGTTTTTCCATCATACTTTCAAGGATTAAATACTTTCCTTTTATGAGCATCATTAAAAGCATGATTGGATGGACCATTAATGTGTGGTTTAGGGATATTGTAAAAACTGTTACGAGGATTTTTTTTACCATGTGCCATAGGAGATTTACCAATAACTAATCGACCTGGAGACCAACATATCTTTCTCATAAATAAAAACTTCACAAAAAGTTTCAAAAATAGGTTTTACAAATCCCTTAGACATTTCAATATCTATATTCCTAGTTTAGACGAACAGATCAAAGGCAGTTTGTAATTTTTCTGTACAAGAATAATAATCCTGAAATATCGATTTTCTTGTAATATTTACCACAATTATTAAGTTTTTAATTTAGAAAGGAATGACTCAATTCTATGAGAATATTTAGGATCAAGCTCATGAATTTTATTTTCAAGCTCATAAGTTGAAACATCATAAGATTTATCACACAAAGAAGCTAATTTTTTCCATACCTAAACCATGTTATCTTCAACCTCAATATGTATTTGTAAACCACGTGATACAACTTGACCAATGAGTCATATTTCTTTATCACAATGCACTTCACATATAGCTCAGTCTTTGGAATCGATTTTGTTTTGGTGTTCACCATTGACTAAACACTAGAGGTTCTTGCTTTTGAGAATCCCAATTATATTTCTCTTCCAAGCAAGATAGTTAGTACCAATTAAATGAGGAACATAAGAAACCTATAAGGTAACGATGATTAAATAAAAAATAAGAAACTAATGCAATAAATAAAATATGTTAATGTTAAAAAATTAAGGTAAACACTCACCAATGTCAAAACCCTAAAGCACCTACCTACAGATAAAGAAAACCCTCAACAAAAAATAGAAAAAGAACAACTTACAACAATATTTAGGTAGTTTTTAGGGGTATATGCTACTTCCCAAAGGGAAAGGAGCATATGTCCATAGGGTATACATTACTTATTTAAGGGAAAGGAGTGTATGCATGCTATTACTTTGTCTATAAATTGTGTATTTATTAGGAAAAGTCCATGACTAACTGGACACATACATGCATATGTACATGAATTCTTACAATGAAAATAACATATGTATGTGATGATCAAGATGAAAGATTGCATATGTCGAATATGCAATTGTTTAGATGAAGACCCATGCATATCCACAACTATCTAGATAAAAAGAAACATAGTTCAAAGCCATCTAGACAGAAACATACAAAAAATATAGTTACACAAAGACAAACACGTATATCTTTTGCAAGAAAGGGAGATCCTTAATAGGAAGTTAGGATAGTGTGAAATTATATTTCAAATCTTAATAAAAATCAATTACAAACTGAAAAGTTTCTCAAATTAAATTCTGAAAAAATAATTGTGAGGTTAGGGTTTTTAGGGAAAAAAACTCATAGATGCAAACAAGGCCCATATTTGGTGCAAAACCTCAATGGTTGTCCAAATATTATGGAATATCCAAAAGAGAAGGAGGCACACTAAAAATTATTGGAATTTGATACTTGTAAAAAAAATTAACAAAAAATTACGGAAGTAGGTAGAGCTTAGTAACCAGCTCTCATACCATGTTAAAATTAATAAATATGCATTAACATATAATAATATATTATTAACATGTAAATAAATAATTGTAATCTTACTAGTAAAATATCGTATCAACACAAGCATCAAATAAACAATATAATATGCAAAAAATGAAAGAGAGAATATAGTACATATTTTATGTGGTAAAACCCCAAATGGAGAAACATCGACATAAGTTTGATCTTCTTATTCTTCAATAAAATTTCACTCTTACAATGCTTGTAACCCCCGCATATGATTTACATGACATATTTACAATATTTGTCAAAATAAGTTTCTTGTGTCCAATGGGTATCCTTCACCTCTATTATATATGCTAGAGGGATGGATATTCATAGCCCAAAATATATGTGGATTGTCACGTCCTTAATCCTTACTCGGCAGAGAGGACGCGACTAACATATAACAACCTGGGAAAACTAAGCTGCATGAACATAATATAAAAATTGCTTGAAAATAAAACATTCATAAGTATAAATAGATGCATAATGAAATGTACATGATATATATAGCAGAAGCAAATAATTCATTCAACACATTCATGCATTCAATATGTTCATCATAATTTCATAATAATTCATAAGCAAATATAGTTGCAGAACTTAAATACACAAGAATACTTATCTTTGAAAGAAGCTCGTCCTGCAACCAGCTATGTCACTGCAACGTTCCACCCAGACATAGGCCATTGTGATCTTTAATTTCTCAGCAACAATGCCACCCCTGAGCTGGGCATGATCTTCCCCAAGGAATAAGGAACACTAGCAGACTCCACCCATAGCCAAGGATACAATTAAAATTCAGTCAAGCCAACATAGTTGGGTTTATCAGACTTACATAGGTAGTGGCTTACACTTAGCCAAATTCACATGAGACACAACCAATCCAACAGATGGGTTTATCAGGCTACCAGCCAAGCCATCCTTCCAGTTGGGTTTACCAGGATGCGAAGGAGGTGGAAAGATTGACTGCTAAGCTAGTAAGATCAAGCCCAGAGATATGAACACTCACACTGGATCTAGCCTGATTTATAAACAATTACACACCCAACACAAGGAAGCATTCCCTTCTCTGCTATACAGTCCCTTAGGTCATGCCTTCTCTTCCAGTGCTATTCAAGGAATGCAAAGAAGAAAACCAGCCTTCTATATTGGTATGTGAGATTCTTTCACACACTAGGTTTATCAAGAAAGTATAGACTCTATTTCCATTCCTTCAATCAATTCAAATGCCAAACATGGATGCACACACAGGGATCTCAGTCCTGGGATTTATCAAATGTAGCAGATGCCAGGGATTACATACACACATAGAAATTTACAAATTTCTGAACATTGCCGGTGCCAGACCGACTGTTGTAGAAATACCAAAATGAAAACATTGCTGGTATTTCAACACAAAGACACAAAATTGGATTTAGGGCAATCATGTTCAGGAAAACAACTAACAGATAGGGGGAAACGTGAGAGAGAACAAATTGTCGAACAGGGGAAAATTCATAACACAAAAACCAGAAACGTGAAGGATTCAGATCATCGGATAGGAGAAATTTTCGAAAGGTTCAGACTCAGAATCCTTTTTTCTTGTGGCTCCTACGTGAATGCTCAATTGGTTTTTCTCAAAATCATTTTTCCATCCCCAATCGTGAGGGAAGGTGAAACACTGTCACATGAGGAAAGGTGGTCGTTTTTGGTGTTTTCTTGCCCAAGCAATTTAAAAAAACCATTTTTCCCAAAGTGGGGCTTTGCCCAATTAGGGTTTGGTGAGTCAATTAGGGTTTTGGTCAAGTGGTTAACTGAGTGTGATTGAATGGTCAAGAGTCAGTTAAGCTAGACTCACTCACTGAATTCGAATTGTCTCCTTAGTTATTCGAATTCTTCATGGAGTTATGCTATTGCTTGACATTGTTATTGTAACTATTCATTATTTTTTGAATATATAGAGAGGAAACCATTCTGGTTCCGATTAACACCATTTCATGAGTATTTGTTGATTATTCTTTGATGAGATTGATTCTTAGTTCCTAGATCATGTGCAAGAATTAATAACTCAACCCTAAGGACTTCTCTCGAATGTTCCTGTTAATTTAGGTGGAAAAAGCATCTCGATTGACATTGAGGTCATCGATGTGAAACTTGATAAGAACCTCCTCCTTGGGCATAGATACATGTACACTATGAAATTAGTTGCTTTATTAGTCTTTGAGCTCATGATTTCCCTCATGAAGGGAAGGTCATCAAAGTTGATCAGTTGACTTACTACGACCCCAAGGGGCTGACCACCCCGAAAAACAAACTCCCCGTGATGGAAAATTCTATCAATAGTCATTCCATCCCCTCTCTCTCTTCCATAGGGTCGAGTCTATTTTATGAGTTTCCCATGAATGCCACTTTTTAGGCATTTCTTGGCAACCCCCTTGATTTCAGATATATTAGATTTGTGCATTGTCTCTTCAAGTAGAACTGTACCCCATCCACAACTCCAACTGGGACCCCATTCTTAGTTGACACCCACTCCCAACCAACTGCTTGAAAACTAGTGGGGATATATTCCCATCCAGCAAATCCCTTTCTTGTTTCTGCCTTCAGTAATTGTTAGCATGTCAGTCATCAAAACACTTAATCTATCGGGATTCATGTTAGGAATAATTGTTTGGTATCTTACCCCACTAAAACCACCTTTGACCCCACATTTGATTCTCACACCTATGCAAGCCATCAATACATCCAATCCCCCCCCCCCCCCCCCCGGTTTGTTCGATATGAAACCATCAATGCCCCCACCTCCTCTAGTATTGTTGAAGGAAACACCTAGCACCATCCCACCTCCTCATAATAAGAAGGTTGGGGGAACTGTGATGAGTGTGACACCACCAACAAACTAGAACAAGGCCATGAACCCATACCCTATTGTCTCAGCTTGAGAACCCCCTACTTATGCTTTGTACGATGTTTTGGATCACATTGTAACACTGATTCCGTGTGTTATGGAAGGATTTGTATTCGGATAAAGAAGAGATCCATCTTCATAATAAACAATACATATTGAGTAAAATGATTGATGATATTTTACAATTGAAAGCCTGCCTTCAAATATGGCTTAGGAACCTATTGGGAGGAGTCATGTCCTCTTTACAGTAATATTAATTATTACTTGATTATTATTTTATATATTGTTTATGTATTATGTATTTATTATTATTATTATTATTATTATTATTATTATTTATGTAACATTTCTCTTCCCTTAAGGGAAGCTTTGTACTCAAAGCTGAGAGTGTTGATGCTCTCTTATTTTGGGTTGTGTTTGAAGTGATGACTCAAACACTACAAGCATGGAATGATTTGGTTCTATGGACATGATTCTAGAACTTGTGTTGTAATCCCTTATGCTTATGTGGTGATTTTTTGAAACAATACTACTTGTAGCTACTGGTTTTCCATGTTGTCTTTTGGATTCCATTTATGAAGAATTATGGATCTTCACTTCCACTTTTTGCAATTCCTAAACATGTGTATGCCATTATTATTGTGTCATTTGGTTCCACAGCAATGGGACGACTATATTCAAAATTATTTGGAATGTAAACAACAGTTGAAAAGAGCACCACGTTTGCATAACTATTTACACTTGTGTTTGTAGAACCATTATAAATTCTTTCATCATGTTTAAGTAGGTATTGAATACTTCCACAGATTTCAACTCCATAAATCAGATCATTAGATTTATTTGGAAAAAGTGGTTGAGAACATTGTGCAATTGCTTTTTCCGTTACACTTGTGGGCACATTTTCATCTTTATTGACATGAAAATTGGATGGTGATATGGAGCTGGCTGATTTATTTAATTTAATGTTCAAGACATCAATTCCATCATTTTCATGTTCTTTACCATGTTTTTCTTGCAAGCTTTGAAAATTGGATTGGGATTTAATTTCCAATTCTTTATCTTGGGTTTCCTCTAGTTCACTTTGTTGGTTTATTTTATTGAAGGTCTTGAAAACATCTTTTTCATTCGATTGTTCTTTACGATAAAGTACTTCTTCTATTTTCCTCATAAATTGATTGGAGATCTCATCCAATTACTCTTTAAATGACTTCATCGCTAATGTATGAGTTTAATTGTTAATTAATAATAAATCCAGTTAACTATGAAAAAATATTGATAATTATTATTATTATTTTATAAATAATAATAATAATAATAATAATATACATATATGTAGTTTTTTTAGGGGGTGAACTTGGGAATTAGGGCTTAATGAAACCTTGTGTGGTTTATAAAACCAATGTTTGGTTTTATAAACCATATGTGTTTTTTTCGTTCTTTCTTATTTCCTCTTTTTATGGGATCTTCTTATCTTCTTCCTTTTTACTTGTATTTTTTACCTTCTCTTTTCTTTTTACTTTTTTTTTTATGAAATAAAATTGATGTCCAAAGGCCTGAAATCAAGCCTAAGAAGGGGCTCTCATACCACTATAACACTGAATCTGTGTGTCCAGATAAATAAGAGATCCACCTTCATAATAAATAATACATATTGAATAAAATGGTTGATGAAATTTTACACTTGAAAGCCTGCCTTTAAATATGGCTTAGGAACCTATTGGGAGGACTCATGCTCTCTTTACGGTAATAGTAATTATTAGCTGATTATTAATTTATAAATTGTTTATGTATTATGTATTTTATTATTATTATTATTATTATTATTTATGTAACACACGCTACCTAGAATTGTCTTGATTTTCCCCTTTTACATGTACTCACATGAAGATGTTAGATGATGATACCAATGAGAAAATTACAATCATCTGGTTTCCTGAAACCATGTTGACACCATGCTGACAGATTCTGAATATATCCTATTGAGAAACCATCCTAATGGATTTTATCTTAAGAGATTTTACATCTAATCTAACTGAACCCATTGTTAATTGTATATAGTTTTCCACTTTGTTGTTTTGTACTTTTTTTTCTATGTGATCCTTATGGTTTGTTTCCATGGTTGTTACCATATGGATCATGTTCCCTCCATAAATTTTGATTCTACCAATGGCACAATTAGGTCGTCCCTGAATCTTTCCATATTTACATGGGTCATAAAATCCTCTGCACATGATTTGATTCTCCTCGATAGAGTATGTGTCAGCCCGACTACCAATAACTAGGCTGATTATGATGTTATGATTGGTCTCTTGACCGATTCCGTCCATTTAGGTATCCATTACATTAGTTTTTTCCTAGATTCCTAGTTGTTTGTCACCTAGTTTAATATATGATATCATGTATACGATCCCTTCATGTTTAGAAATTTCCTGTGCACTAAACAATTGGTTAGACAGTTTGAATCCATTTCATTCATACACATCCCAATATTCTTTAATAGTGTTGCAGAAACATTAGCTAATGATATTCTAGAGTGGAATATTAATCATAAAATATAGGAAATAAACCGTAAACATGCATTTTCATATAATTTGCATCCACATGTACATAAGCATATCATACATATCGCCACATCATATAAGGCTCATAAACATAAAAAATAATAAAAAGTGCATCCACGTGCATATGTATATGATTTCATGGAATTGTATCCAAAAAAATAGTCATGTCTACATATAGGATCCCCAACAACTTCCTCGCAAAACATAAGCAAATACATTGATAAAAACCCCATGCCTATGACATTGGGCTGCATCTCCATAAGCTTCCGAATATTCCTCTAAATCATATGGTTCATCATCCTCTGTATCCTCATCAATACTGTCATCCTCCTAGACATGCGATTCTCCATGTGCCCTATCCCTCACAAAATCAACCTCCACAATAATTTGTCGCATGATGGACCTCCTATTAAGAGGCGCTTGATAGTACATGGTGCTCAGATCATCATCCAGATATTTCCAGCCATCATTAGTGACTTTGTCCAACAATAATTCTATCCCTAGTATTATTTAGTCTAAATAGACCTCTGCAGTCTGATGTCATCTCTACCCGCGATATGGGGGATCTATGAACTCAACTCTCCTTTTGCACTGTTGGTATACTTCTAGGGGCACTTTCCCAATATATCCACACACATGGCTACTCATCAGTATCCACATTATGTACAAACTCTAGCTATCATATATGATAAAGAGTATAAACTTGACTATGCTTAAAAAGGAACTGCATATATATTGTTGGGATCTTATGCATGGACCAAAGGTCAAGGGAGATCATCATATCCCCTGAAGTCCATGTCAGTATAAGGGTAGTCCTTAATAACTACTGATAACTGGATCCACTACATGAATATCTCACGAGTAAAGAATCTTCCCACCATAACCCCTCCCTCCTGGATCATCATCTCACACCATCGTCTCATCCTAGGCTCCATTAGCTCACTGTCACACACCATTATGTGTGGCCATAGAGTACTACTCCCTCAAAGAGGAATGAGCACAAGAATGATGGGAAGAAAAATTCCCCCCAAGATCGACTCACCTAGTTCAATGATTTTCGAACCGTAGTCATGTACATCTAATCCCAACCAAAGTAAGTACCTTCTAGTACCGTCTTGACTAGCATCAGTTGTCCACCCTATATCATGTGTGGTCCACTTGATCCAAATATCCACACCAGCGTGTCTATGACTGTTTGAGTCTCGAGACTCTCTATGTCACACACCATGATGTAAGAATCATGAACCAACACAATTACATAGTAGGGATGCCCCAACATGTCACACATTGAAATATCCCTTGGATGCCTCGGTTGTGTGTCTCTGATCACTCCCAATATTAGGAGTCTCGTGATGAAGTATACATCCTCAAGGGTAAGCTCTAGCTTCTCACCCTATATCACAAATGCCTCTGCATCCCAATCCCAAAACTCTACCAGTTTGTTCAATAGTAGCTTTTCACTATGCATCAAAGGAGTGTCCACAAACTTCAACAAGCCATACCATGCTAATCTATCCCTCACATATTGGTTGCTGACGAGTGCCTCATGGATATCTCTCATATTTCACTCTTAGCACCTCACTCAAGGAATCATGCATGTCCATAGCATTAAGATCATTTTCCAAGTCAAAATTTTCCTTCTTGGTTAGATGCACCTGTTTTCAAGAAGAGAGTGACCTTGTTGCACTTGTCCGGTGAAACATGGTGACCTGAGATCACTCTTATCCAGAAAACAAGAGAGACTTGGGTCGTACATATCCATTGGACATGTGCAATGCAATTTTATCCTATCCCTTTGATAAGAATGACCTAGTCGCCATTATATCTTTAAAAGGTGCGAGCCATCTTAAAAACCCTCACAGAATTCATCAAGGTCCCAAGAAAACCCAAAATAAAACAATAAATGGAAAAAAAAGACTCAAAAATGTGAGAGAAGTTACCTAGAAGTTGCAGAAGTCAAAACCACCAGTCCTATCAGAAGAAGTCAACAATTATTTCTTAGGTCCCTCCACACACTCTCAACACTCAATAGTGAAATGACATGTTCCAAGTGGACTCTAGATATTTTGTAGGCCTCTTTTGGATATTTAACTTCTTTTAACCATTGCAAAGTCATACTACATTTATTTTTTGCACCGTTCACACCACCAAAATCAAAATTTCACACTCTTAGTGATTATGGGGACCTTTCCTCATGATCGTTGAGCCTTTTTTGGGCCATTTTAGGATCGTCTTGATTTGTGTTCCATCATGTAAGTCACCTAGTATATTTATTTGTTTTCTATATTCATATTCCAAATGCACATTTATGCCCAGGTATCATTGTTTTGTCTTCATATACAAGTTATGGTGACTCTTCTCCATTTTGGTGACATCCACCTCTACAGGTTTGATATCCTAACTAGCATATAGGACATCCTCTCATCCAGAGTTTATGATGCATTGATTGAGTTTACCCTTTATGCCTATAGGAACCCACTCCATTCGAGTAAGTGGTTCATGCTAGAAACCATTTTCATTTTCCCTTTCTTAGAAGTAGATCAACACTCTTCGCATTGGGAGAAGTAATTGGTTGAGACTTGGTTTTTTGTTTGTTTTTCTTCTTCTTAATATTCCTTTTCTTATTCTTCTTATCCACTTGAATACTAGTACTATAACTTTCAATATGCAAAGAGGGAGAAAAGGGATAAGACACATTTGACAAAGAAGGCGAGGGATCAACATGATGTTGATTCTTCCATGATGAAGGGTTAGGATTTGAAGCAATTGGTGTACATGGGATAACTGGGCCAGAGAATAGCCAAACAGGTAATCTAGTAGTCAATCTAGGAAGGCTTAATGTATCCATGAAAGGAGGAACACCATCTCCATATGGAGGGAAAACAAAAGATGTGCTTTGTTAAGGAGTCTCTTAGTTGGTAGTCCTGGAAAGCAAAGCCATAACTATGTAACAAAAATATCTCCCTCTTCTAAAAAATCCTAACTGTACAGAAAAAAAGCACTACTCACACTAAAACAGCAAGAAAAATATTTGAGAGGAGTAGATTAAAGGTCTGGAACCTCACAAGATTGTCAAACCATCACAACTCACTATATACTGTAGGGTCCAATAGTAGAGCACAACAAGGAGGATTAGGACTGCACCCTTTCCTGAATACCCGACTACCTAGACGGTACGTGCATAGTAATGTCCATGAGTGTTGTTATTGGTGTATTGTGATGATAGGAAGTCCAAAGGGTTGTGCTCGGATGGTCATAGGATTTCTAAAGGTGTCTCCCGATATACGCAAGGTATGTGGAAGCTCCACTCCATAGTAGTGTTGTCTATTGCACAACCGTTCGAAAGGGGCCTTCCGATATACAACTGAGTGCGTGAATTACCTTTCAATATACCTCAAGGGTACATGAAAGGTTGTTTGATATACCAGTAGTACGTGGAAGAACCACACGATCCCCGTGATGCAGTGCAGGAAAAAAACAACTCCTACGTTTAAAGACGCCGGAACACGTCTCTAACCTATCGCACCTTGCTATAAATTTTAAACTTAAAGTAGCACTTAATTTTATCTTGAACGATTAGGTGAATACATGAGGTGATTGTGCAAAGTTTCACTTTAACTTTAAAGGTGCACCCTACTTAAGGAAGGGAGAGAAAGATTCAATTTCGTTGAAACAAAGAATAATTCACATACAAAAATAAAGCAAACTTGCTTATATGGTCCGTTCCTAATTGAAACAAACAAAATATTCTTTTGAGTGGAAAAATAAGTGAGATCTATAATGAAAAGCAAGAAAATATTGTTACTACTTTTATAAAAAAGTGGTCAGATTTTTCAACTAAAACGAGAATGAACTAATCACAAAATTCTACAATAACTTTTATATGGATTTCTTCACAATTCTTTGAAAAAATGAAAAAACATACAAAAATCATGTATAACAAATGAATAAAAACTTAAATGAATCTTTTCTTGTTATGTGAAAGAAGACAGAAATCAAAGATCTAACAAAACCAAGTTCTAGTCAAAGAAAACTATGAAGCTTTAAATACCAACATCAATCACAATTCTTGAAAACACCTATGAATTCCCATGCGACCTATGAATTATCATTTGAGCTATAGGGGGGTTCGGGGGTGTTTTGGTGTGAAAAAAAATTTTGGCTCATTTTTTTAAATTTTTGGTTGAGTTTCATATTCAGAAATAAATTGCCGAGTTCAAACAACAATTGTAACTATCTGAAGAATGGATCTCAAATACTAAAAATATGCATTTAAGAATCAAATACTAAACAGGGATAAAAGAATACCTAGCATCTCGAGTTGCATGGTTGAATAGGGTGTTACCATCATTAGCACTACCTGTTTTTCATACGAATAGAGTGGTGGCACCACCTAGACACGAGAGCTTTACCGGTTCCAACATCACTTCTTTCACACAGAAAAAGAGCGGTGGCACCACTTTATGCTGTTAGGGAATACATGGTGGTAGCTCCAGAACCACATTTAATATACATCCCAGGTACGGTGGCCTAGATGGCGATTTGAAAAATAAAAAAGCAACAGAAAAGTTAGTTACAGTATGAAAAATTAACCCAAACAATCACCAAAAACCCAATGAACCAAAAATATGAATATCCAAAGGTTGATAGAGGCAAATCAATCAAATTCAAAGTAGATCTATAGATCTATCAATTAAAAAAGTAGATCTACAAATTGAAAATGAAGGTGGAGGTTTCAAGTTACCAAAGATTCAGAATTTGAAGTAGTCTCCAATAGAGTCACCATTTGTGTTGCTTGAAATTCCCACCTCCCTTGGATAAGCTCTGTTTCTCTAGATCTGAATGGTACAGGTCTAGAACAAGAAACAAACCCAAAGGTTAAACTCTCCCTATATCTAGTTAATTAATTGAATATAATGCCACAATGATTTTCTAAAAGGTTGTCCTCACTATCCTTGAAGCTTTCTTCTTTGATACTACAGAAGAACCTGTAAAAGATGGAAGATAACAAGAGAAATATGATAGCTTACAAGATAATAAACTAGATCTATGCTTGTGACCAAGGAATAAAGAAATATATACAAATGATACAGTAAATATGGGAAAGAAAAGAAATTTTTTATTAGAAATGATTGGAGAGACTACAACCTTTACGCCTTGGTGTTGAGAGTTCCTTACAATGGCTCCTTGCCTCTAACTTCACATTTTCCTCCAATAGCTCAAGAATTATTTTGACAGAGTTTGGGTGTTCAACACAATTATCCCTTCTCTTTCCCATGGGGAATGATCTAGTATTTAAAGGAAATGGAGGACGAGGTGGAAGGAAGATCCTATTAAGGGGGATCTCAAGTCCAGGTCTTCCTAAGCCATAGGGATGGGGATCCACGGAGGTAATCTTTGAGAAGCCTCTCAAAGCTTCCTTTTTTTCATTTAAAACTCTAGCACTACACTTTTTCTGAAGAGAAAAAGTGGTGTTAATGGGGTAACTCCCTTTTAATGAAGGAAAAGAGCTGTGGCACCTCCCTTTTCACATGTAAAAGGAGAGTTACTGGCTCAAATCAAGGAAACATTGAAGGGAATAATTTTCTTCCTTTCATTTCTCTAGGACAAACTTCATGGGATTGGAGCAGACAAGGGAATAGATATCTCATAACATGATGGTGATGAGGTTTAGATGTAACAAAATCAAATTGATGGGCATTCCTTCAACATGAAAAACATCTTCTAATGCACCATTAGGAACTTTAATATCACCAGAACCTATGATTGAAAGTTTTTTACCATCACTAATTGAAACTTTATGTGATGTGTTATTTTTAGTGTCAAAATGTGAAAACAAAGAAGAAGCACCAGTCATATTATTAAATGCACTTTATCCATTCCATATAAGAAGATGAATTACCTAGGTAAATAGAATATTTAGAAAGAGCTACATGTTGTTCCTTGGAGGATTTATTCTTGAATTTAGTAAGTTCATGTCTCCTTTTAAAGAAATTATTCTTAGGGTGGTTGGTTTTTCCATCATACTTTCAAGGATTAAATACTTTCCTTTTATGAGCATCATTAGAACCATGATTGGATGGACCATTAATGTGTGGTTTAGGGATATTTTAAAAACTGTTACAAGGATTTTTTTACCATGTGCCATAGGAGATTTACCAATAACTAATTGACCTGGAGACCAACATATCTTTCTCATAATTAAAAACTTCACAAAAAGTTTCAAAAATAGGTTTTACAAATCCCTTAGACATTTCAATATCTATATTCCTAGTTTAGATGAACAGATCAAAGGGAGTTTGTAATTTTTCTGTACAAGAATAATATTCCTGAAATATTGATTTTCTTGTAATATTTACCACAATTATTAAGTTTTTAATTTAGAAAGGAATGACTCAATTCTATGAGAATATTTAGGATCAAGCTCATGAATTTTATTTTCAAGCTCATAAGTTGAAACATCATAAGATTTATCACACAAAGAAGCTAATTTTTTCCATACCTAAACCATGTTATCTTCAACCTCAATATGTATTTGTAAACCACATGATACAACTTGACCAATGAGTCATATTTCTTTATCACAATGCACTTCACATATAGCTCAGTCTTTGGAATCGATTTTGTTTTGGTGTTCACCATTGACTAAACACTAGAGGTTCTTGCTTTTGAGAATCCCAATTATATTTCTCTTCCAAGCAAGATAGTTAGTACCAATTAAATCAGGAACATAAGAAACCTATAAGGTAACAATGATTAACTAAAAAATAAGAAACTAATGCAATAAATAAAAGAGGTTAATGTTAAAAAATTAAGGTAAACACTCACCAATGTCGAAACCCTAAAGCACCTACCTACAGATAAAGCAAACCCTCAACAAAAAATAGAAAAAGAACAACTTACAACAATATTTAGGTAGTTGTTAGGGGTATATGCTACTTCCCAAAGGGAAAGGAGTGTATGCATGCTATTACTTTGTCTATAAATTGTGTATTTATTAGGAAAAGTCCATGACTAACAGGACACATACATGCATATGTACATGAATTCTTACAATGAAAATAACATATGCATGTGATGATCAAGATGAAAGATTGCATATGTCAAATATGCAATTGTTTTGATGAAGACCCATGCACATCCACAACTATCTAGATAAAAAGAAACATAGTTCAAAGCCATCTAGACAGAAACATACAAAAAATATAGTTACACAAAGAAAAACACGTATATCTTTTGCAAGAAAGGGAGATCCTTAATAGGAAGTTAGGATAGTGTGAAATTATATTTCAAATCTTAATAAAAATCAATTACAAACTGAAAAGTTTCTCAAATTAAATTCTGAAAAAATAATTGTGAGGTTAGGGTTTTTAGGGAAAAAAACTCATAGATGCAAACAAGGCCCATATTTGGTGCAAAACCTCAATGGTTGTCCAAATATTATGGAATATCCAAAAGAGAAGGAGGCACACTAAAAATTATTGGAATTTGATACTTGTAAAAAAAATTAACAAAAATTTACGGAAGTAGGTAGAGCTTAGTAACCAGTTCTCATACCATGTTAAAATTAATAAATATGCATTAACATATAATAATATATTATTAACATGTAAATAAATAATTGTAATCTTACTAGTAAAATATCGTATCAACACAAGCATCAAATAATCAATATAATATGCAAAAATTGAAAGAGAGAATATAGTACATATTTTATGTGGTAAAACCCCAAATGGAGAAACATCGACATAAGTTTGATCTTCTTATTCTTCAATAAAATTTCACTCTTACAATGCTTGTAACCCCCGCATATGATTTACATAACATATTTACAATATTTGTCAAAATAAGTTTCTTGTGTCCAATGGGCATCCTTCACCTCTATTATATATGCTAGAGGGATGGATATTCATATCCCAAAATATATGTGGATTGTCACGTCCCCAATCCTTACTCGGCAGAGAGGACACGACTAACATCTAACAACCTGGGAAAACTAAGCTGCATGAACATAATATAAAAATTGCTTGAAAATAAAACATTCATAAGTATAAATAGATGCATAATGAAATGTACATGATATATATAGCAGAAGAAAATCATTCATTCAACACATTCATGCATTCAATATGTTCATCATAATTTCATAATAATTCATAATCAAATATAGTTGCAGAACTTAAATACACAAGAATACTTATCTTTGAAAGAAGCTTGTCCTGCAACCAGCTATGTCACTACAACGTTCCACCCAAACATAGGCCAGTGTGCTCTTTAATTTCTCAACAACAATGCCACCGCTGAGCTGGGCATGATCTTCCCCAAGGAATAAGGAACACTAGTAGACTCCACCCATAGCCAAGGATACAATTAAAATTCAGTCAAGCCAACATAGTTGGGTTTATCAAACTTACATAGGCAGTGGCTTACACTTAGCCAAATTCACATGAGACACAACCAATCCAACAGATGGGTTTATCAGGCTACCAGCAAAGCCATCCTTCCAGTTGGGTTTACCAGGATGCGAAGGAGGTGGAAAGACTGACTGCTAAGCTAGTGAGCTCAAGCCCAGAGATATGAACACTCACACTGGATCTAGCCTGATTTATAAACAATTACACACCCAACACAAGGAAGCATTCCCTTCTCTGCTATACAGTCCCTTAGGCCATGCCTTCTCTTCCAGTGCTATTCAAGGAATGCAAAGAAGAAAACCAGCCTTCTATATTGGTATGTGAGATTCTTTCACACAATAGGTTTATCGAGCAAGTATAGACTCTATTTCCATTCCTTCAATCAATTCAAATGCCAAACATGGATGCACACACAGGGATCTCAGTCCTGGGATTTATCAAATGTAGCAGATGCCAGGGATTACATACACACACAGAAATTTACGAATTTCTGAACATTGCCGGTGCCAGACCGACTGCTGTAGAAATACCAAAATGAAAATATTGCTGGTCTTTCAACACAAAGACATAAAATTGGATTTAGGGCAATAATGTTCAGGAAAACAACTAACAGATAGGGGGAAACATGAGAGAGAACAAATTGTCGAACAGGGGAAAATTCATAACACAAAAACCAGAAACGTGAAGGATTCAGATCATCGGATAGGAGAAATTTCCAAAAGGTTCAGACTCAGAATCATTTTTTGTTGCTGGCTCCTACATGAATGCTCAATTGGTTTTTCTCAAAATCATTTTTCCATCCCCAATCGTGAGGGAAGGTGAAACACTGTCACATGAGGGAAAGGTGGTTGTTTTTGGTGTTTTCTTTCCTAAGCAATTTAAATAAACCATTTTTCCCAAAGTGGGGCTTTGCCCAATTCGAAATTCCCCACTCTTCCAATCCCCCACACTCTCATCCTTAGGAAAAATCATGCCCCATCTCATTTAGTTGCGTTGACATAGCCAGCTGTGGGTTTTTAATTAAAATTGCAAGTCAACATGATGTTCAACTAGCATAAAAAAAATACCATTGGCCACACCTTAATTGCCGAAACATAAATACTAAATCGATGGTGGGGATTTTTCCTAATTCCACACCATGATTATTTACATCATTTATTTAAATCCAATGAGGTCAAAACCGGGGTGTTACATGGATAAATATTTTTCCACCTCTCTCATTTAAACAATGGTAGTGTTGCAGCTGCAACATTTTCCCAAAATTTAAAAAAATTTGGGACCCTCCTTTTATTTCTTTTGCTCAGTTTTTTGTTTTGTTTGATGTTTGCACAAAGATTTACTTGTATGCCATCCATGTTTTACTGTTTGAATGGATTTTTCCTCGCTAATCGGAAGTGTTTTGGACTTTGAGTCACGAGTCTATTTATCTTCACGCCCGCCGTTGCGAAAAAGAACTGAACATCAAGTCTGAGTCAAGTGTATTTGGTCTCCGATGTATTTTTCTTTATCGGCAGTTGTTTTGAGATCCCGTCGAAACATTTGTCTATACCTCCTCCTCCGTTGCGGAGAAGGTTCTGCGAAGTTGTCCAAGAGTTGTTTAATCCTTTTTGATGCCCACCGTTTTGTTTCGCAGGTCCTTGGTTTTTTTCAACTTTCGCCGTTGCGGCTCTAAAAAGAATTATGATTCCGATAGTTTGATTTATCTTGTCCACTTGGTCGATGTTTTTCGCTTGAGACATGTTTATTTTTAATCCGTTTTGCTGGTCTGCAGAACTCTTTTCCTTTATGGTTTCCATCGTTGCGGCTCTTCAACCAACTATTGGTCCGAGGCTGTAGCTTAGCAAGCTCCGATGTGAAGTTTATTTGTTTCTCCCGTCAACGCCATTGCAGGCATTCCGACGTTTTCTTCATTCACCGTTGCGGAGGAGATAGTAACATGATCACCGATCCCGTAGCCGTTCCGTCTCCCGATGATCTTATTTTTCCCACCGATTGCATGTTGACCGTGACGTATATATTTTGGTTTTGGGGGTTTATTATTTTATTGTATTTTGGTGATTTCTCCGTACTGTCGTTTTTTCTTGAGCAGACCAAGGATTTCTCTATCGGTACCTTCGCTCCTAGGTGGCTCCGCCATGGAAGTTTATCGGTTTTCCTCCACCAGTTGCGCAACACAGTGCCAGGTAGGCCCTCATGCCTATTTTACCGTTCCGTTTGATTGGTCGAACTATTTTTGTTGTCATAGGTCGGTTCGTTGCCTCTGCGGTTAGTGGTTACCTAGGTTTTCCCATCTCAGCATGTATATATGTTCTAGATAGAAGGTCTGGCAGTCCGGTGGGGGGGGGGGTATTTGTGGTTTGTCGTGACCATTATGGTTTTGCATCCCGCACTCGATTGTTGGGGAAATTGGTGCAGACGGCCATTACGCTATCCGCACCAGTTTACCCCAGTCTGTGTTTGGCCATCCGGGGAGGGATTTCATGGTTTTCTTATGAGATGCCGAGTTTTATTTCCACTATATGGTCACCCTATTTTTGTGAACCAGGGTCACAGTGGTGAAATTGTTTCGTTCGAATACGAAACTCAGACCAGTTTAGGTTCCGAATGCATTACCTAGTCAGACCGTGAAGCGATCATTTTTTACAGCAAGTAGCTTCCCCTTATCTTCTAGGAGTTAAGTGCACTACCACTTGTAGTTTCCTCACCTGGGATTAGGCACCTTATTTTTCCACGTAACGTTGTAATCCACAGTGCCGAGAGGGGGTTTTTCACACTGTTTTCTATTCAGCATTAGGAAGAGGATTGTCGTCATTTTAGAGAGGCGATACTATTTTAAGTTGAAACTGCAAATGTTGGTCGTGAGCTAGTTTTATCCTTTTAGGCAAATTAATTTTATGTGGGAGTAGTTGGTTTCTGAGCATTGTTTGCTTATTTTTCATAGCTACACTCATGTTTAGCATCGAAGAGGTAAAATGCTCATACAGTTTGTCTGCATTTTTGAATGTTATCTGGAAATGACCCAACATAACCTAAAAGAAATTTCTGTATATGACAGGGAAATTCCTCAGAATTCAAGATGTCTAAATGTCAGAAGAAGAAGGCTCCTGTAGTAGAAGAGGAATCCGAAGTCAAAATCGTTACCAGAGTTGAATACACCTATCAGGACACCAAATGCATAGTGGGTATGGAACCCGAATATCAATGGGGGGAAATTTATAGATTAATAACTCGCCGAGAAGTACCTAACATAGGTTTTGAAGAAGAAACCATCTATGCCAATATAGAGAGATCTGCATTGATGAAAATTGCTACTAGACCTGAGCTTTTTCCATGCTCAGAGGTGATTGGGTGGATTCTACCCAGGGTAGATGTAACCACCATGATTCTGGAAAATGTTGACAAATAGGGTTATGCTGTTTATAGCCCTAGGTATGTGGCACTAGCCTACCACTTACCAGAAGCACAGGTGTACTTAACTGAGGACTGGCTGAAGGCAATTAAGATGGACCTAGTCAAGACGCTGAAGAGGATGATGATGCCTGGAAAGAAATTTAGAACTAGGCTGACCGGGGAATATGACACTACCAATCTAAGAACCCCTTACAAGTTCATTTCCCTGATGCTGGACATGATTTTCGAGAGGGCCCATGGTAAAATATTCAAATTGGAGTGGGTGCCTATCATTTTCTATGTTGCAACATAGGGGACAGTGTTCAATTGGGCAAACATTGTGTCCAACAGCCTCTCAGCCTGCATTGCTTCAGCATTAGGAGGGGTGTCCCAGAAGAGATTAGAGTTCTACATGAGCTCTATACTAATTGATTGCATCCTATGCAACCAAACCTTCCCCAATCTGAGGTGTATCTGGGACTAGGAGAGAGCACCAGTCTACTCAGTATACAAGCCACTGTGGGCACACAAATACCACAATCACTATAGGGAAGTGTGTGAGCACTTCATTATGCCATTATATACCTTGATTTTCTTGAAAGAGTGTAACTGCATGTCAGAGGAGGCATTGCAGGTGATTGAAGAATACGCAGACTATTACTTAACTGAGGATGGATTATATTTCAGAATGTATGGATGCTCTAGAGCACCCTCACTACTGCCTAAGTATGCCACTGACTATGTAGTCCACAAAGAGGCAGTTAGACAAGTCTTTTTATATGGCATAGGGAGATTTCTGTTTGAACATAAGAAAGCAGCTTACCCTCCTTTACCATTCAATTTGGGAAGCTATAAATTCACGAGGGTGAAGAAAGATGAAGAATTTGTGGAGGAATTGGGGAAATGAACTTCCATAGGAATGATTCCTGGAACAAAGTGGCAGAGCACTGCAGGGAAGCAAATGTGCATTTTGAATACACAAGCCATTGGGACTGAGAGGAATCCATTTTCCGTAGTGCACAAAATCTAATGGCCTTAAGAATAAGGTTTAAAAAGAAAATCACCACCAAAGATAGGAAAGGACAAGATGAGCAAGATAAGGCAGAGGAGGAAGAAACTAGATAAAGAAATGAAGATGCTAGGAGACTAGCATAGGAAGCCAAAAGTTGGCTCAAAGGTGAGGAGGAAGAGAAGAGAAGAGCTGAACAAGAAGTAGCTAGAAAGGCAGAGGAAGCTGCCCCGAATGAAGAGGAGGAAAAGAAAAGAAATATGGACGAGGAACTGAAGAAACAGGAAGCAGAGAGGCTAAAGCTGACAGGGGCAGGGAAATCAGCTTTCGATCCTGTAGATAGTCAGGCTCGGGACTTGGGTAATCCTGATATTCAAAATCCTGAGGTAGCTGCTGGCAGCAAAACATGACAGGCTATGGTCCCCACCCTTAGGCTAATCCATTTTGAGCAAAATAAAGGGGAGGAGGTACCAGATTTCAACACTATCTTTTATGATAGGGAAAGGAAAAGGATAGTGAAGAGGACCGAGAGAAAGGTTGAGACTGGGGGGCGGTCCGGTAAAATGATAAATGATACAACTGTAGTATATGGGACAGACAAGGACCCCAGGTTCACTATCAGAGTGGGGGCTGCATTGATCCATGCTTTCGAGGACAATGTAGATCGAATAATGACTGATCTTGAATAGTCAAAGAAGTCCTCTTCCCAGCTCAAAGATACCCTGAGAAGAGAAAGAGAGGAAAATAATAGGTTGAAAATAAAGTTTGAAGAAATACAACGGGAAATAAAGTCTTCAAAAGCTGAGCTCCAGTCCCTCCAAGTAGAGAAGAGATCTATGGAGGCTGCCTAAGAAAGTCTGGAGAAAGTGCAGCAGGAATGTCAAGGGTTGAAGACAGAAAAGGAGCAGCTGCTAGGTAAGATAGGGGGGTTGGAGCTATAGAAGGCTGCCTTGGAGGAATCTGAAAGGCAGTCTCAGGGGTAGACTGCAGAGCTGAGAGAATAGGTTGCCTCATTATCAAAGGCTCTAGAAGAGGCCAAGGAACAACAGGTCAGTCTTCAGCCTTTCAAGGGGCACGTCCTAGCACAGAGGAGCAAGATGCACCAGCTGCAAGTGGCCATAGAAGAAGAAAGGTGCAATATCTTGCAGGTAGACAATTAGGTAGAAGAGATTTTGGAAACCTCTTCATATTTTGTGGACAGATCGTAGGACATCTTAGAAGTCATGATAGGAAGGATGGCGATATTGGAAGCAAATGAAGAAACTCCTGCAGAGTTACCCTCAAAATATCAACAAGCCCTAAGGCAAGACTACGATTTGCTGGAGTTTTCCATAAACACAGCCGAAGAATTCAAGAAGGCTGTCAAGAAGACAAAGGGGGGCTTGTGCAGAATTCTCCAGGAGACTTTTGATCACTTATAATCGCTACCAGGTTGAGGCTGAGCAAAGAATGGATACTTTTACAGATCACAACCTATTTTTAGAGATGTTGCAAAAAAGATATCAAGAAGATGAACAAAGGATACAACACATCAAAGCCTTAGATGAGCAAACCCTGAAGAATGAAGTAGCTCATTCTGTGGTTAGTGTGCAATTGCTTGAAGACCAACTTCGCCTGAGCACAGCCAGAGTAGAAGCAATAAGGAATCAGGCTGCTAAATTTGAAATAAACATTCGTTTCTTAGAACCTTCAGAGTTCAAAAGCATTGCCTCAGAGGCTTCAGCATGGAAGAAATTTTTGAATAATCAAGTGGGACCCTCCTCATGAGCACTTTATTTGTTTTATTGTAATATATTGTAACTTTGATAAGCACTTAATGAAAGAAAAGTATGGGAGGTGAAGAGTTGGGGAAGCCTAAGAGTCATTCGTGGGCAGCCCAATAGTTTTGTTCTTTTTGTATAAATATAGAATATTTAGATAAGAGAGAGGACTTTTTCCCAGTTAGATTGGAAGACATATTGTAAGAATAACTATTTCCTTTTGCAATAGATAATTAGAGTTTTCCTGTTGCAGAAATTTGGGTGGAATGTTCAAATGTTATGCTATGGATTTGTTGAAGAGGAACTATTTCGTTTTCATCTTTTTGTCCATTAACTGTGAGATCGTTCTAAATATTTGGACCTATGTTCTTGTATGAGTGATCTCTCGTTTATTTTATGAAAATTTCCACTATGAGTAATAAATGTTGTTCATAAACAATTGGCTATCTGGTTGTTCAAATATCTGTAAATGTTCATGTGTTTTGAAAGAAGTATCAGCTATCTGTGATTTTTCATAATGCATGCACAAAATACATTACTCATTAATAAGTGATAATCTTGCTCCCTAGGGATAGGTTAGGTAGTTAGATTTAATTCCTTACTGTGTGCGATTTAGATGCAAGAGAGTCTAAGACAAGAGGTAAGAACCTGTGCATCACATTGTGACCACTCCTTGCATTCTTAATCAACCTGCATCTTAGATAGGAACTTGCATATCATACTTAAAGTCAAAAATACAAAAATATATACGGTGCAATGGGCCGCAACCGGCAAAACCTTTTATTTTTGTTACTTGACCTACGGTAGCCAGACCGTAAACCGAACGGATTCCCTACACCAAACAGTCACGGGCTAGTTGGGAACGTTGACTAGGGAGAATCCCTTGCTGTTGTTGCCTACAAATTTCCAGGCCTCAACAGGTAGTAGGATAATTTTACTCCATGATGGATGTGGGATAACATTTTTTTTTCATAGGTTAGAGATTTATTACAAATATCATTCCTTCATTTCTAGGTAGGAATCATTGTGTTTGTAAAATTCCTTAGTTAGGATTGTACAATAATAAATGAGACCACTAGACAGCATTACATATTCCAACATTTTCCACCCTTCAAACTCATTGAATACCCATTGATGTCATCATGTTGAAACACACACTTGTAGCCTTGATTTCCTCACCTTTCAGCCCTTGGTTTCTGTTGCAAACCTAGTAGGGAGTGACTATCATCACCTGGTCTCACCTTGTACCATTGAGAGGGAGTGACCATCCATGTTTGGTCACACAATACACCTATATTAGGGAGTAACCAATTCTCATGTCTTATAGAATGAGAAATTTACAAGGAAATTAACATGAATGAGATCGATCATTCTTGTATGTGCTTGTGAACTCATACATGTCTCAAAGTTCAAAAGGGTATAGGAGTATAGATATATCCTATAAGTTTCTAAATCAATCTATATAAGGAAGATGATTTCAAAGGAAAAGGTATTTTTTTTTGGATTTGGGATTTTTGGAAGAAAAAATAAACATAGCTAAATGTTGTACACACTAAAGCCCTTCTACCATAGATTTCATGATATATGAGGTAGCCTTTCTTAAGCATGGTTTTAGGAGGGGTTGGATCAAGGTACCAAGAGGATTTTACACCATGAATCAGGGTATATCTAAATGGATGTAATGTTCTTCACCAATTAATAGATCTACATGATTTCCAGCTCCATTATATTTTTAATGTGTTATTTTATACATTACAATTGCAGATTTGATATTTCCTTTAGTAGATTAGATTATATATAGGTCTTTTCATATTCATCATGATTTGAATGGATTGATATTGGTATAATTGATTTATATTATTCTATGAAGGAAATAGGTGTAATAAGTTGGATTTGGATCTATAGATTTCTATCATCTAGGATTACACGAGGACTACTTTCGGATCTAAGGTATGGACAAATTTTCTCACTCACTCTATGCATGTATAAGATCTAGAGATTTGGATCTAGGGGAAATATTCTAGGGGGTCTATCATGCCATATATATCATATAAATAGAACATACAATGGATGTCTCACATGTCCATAGGATATATTTTTTGTATAATAAAATTGGGTGACTCCACTAGGGAAGGATCCATAGATTCTTCTTTAGATATTAAAAGTCCCTTGTTTTTTTTGTTTATGGAAGGTTATTTTCAACTATTTTATTCCTTTACTTATTTTTGCGTTTTCAAGACTCTCAAACTCCTCATATTTGTTGAGTTGGAAGCATATTTAGACACTCCCTCTGTTTGAGATACAAAGTGACCTAGTCACACCCTACAAGACTATTCATGAGCAACCATCCCTTTTGGTAGCCCCTTGTCATACTTGTTAAGAGTTACCAATATTTGGTTATTTGAGAACATTTTTAGTGTTTCACCTCGATCCTAGCTAGTATCTTGGGTGGGGATATTGTTTGCAACTATTTTTTATTTATTTTACCCTTGGAAAGTCCTTTCAATGGTCTCTTAAAGGGATCAAAGCATCTTTCACCACTTGATGCTTGTGAACTTATTTGACCTAGTGCTGAGTGAGTTTGGACCTAATTTTCATCGTGTGGAATATTGGTGTCTATATATGAGTGATTTATAGTACTTTGGTTTCATTTATGGTTGCATTGGAGTGATAAAGGAGCCTCTACTTCATTGTTTAAAGCAATTAGGGGTTTAAGTCTTACATTGTGTGAGGAATTGGCATATGAAGAATGATCACTGCCAATATATTACATAATTAATTATTATAATTGAGTGTGTTCTATATTTTCATTTTCAATTATTCATCATTCAATTTTAAATGAAAAAGAAAAATTGCATTTGATTTTCATCATTGCACCGAGTAGTTATAGGAAGATCATTGAAGTATTGAAAGGTTTTGCATATTGTGTTTCTTGTTCAATAAAATACTTTTGGAGAGTGAAATTGTTGAGATTTTGTGTGAATTTAGTGAAGAACAAAGATTATGTTTCCCTCATATAAGTAGTTTTCATCAAATTGAAAGGAAAAAGAGCATTGTATTACATGGATTTCAATTGGTTGAGTTATAACACACCCTTCAAGTTGCCATCGTATCCCTTGAGTATCGAAATCCAATTAAACTCATTTTTCATTGATATGTAAGTCAACAATAGTCTAATTGGTAGGGACTTAGTGGTAAATGTGGTGAGTAAACAATCCAAGTCCATCAAAAAAACTAGGAATTGATTGCTAAGTATAAAATCCATTAGTAGCAGGAAGTACTTGCTGGGAAAGTGCATCTAACACATGCATCAAGCACAAGGTTAATCTACGTGTAGGTGAGATATTATCTACTCTCATTGAATTTAGTGGGATTTTGCATGTTATGGGGTTTCACTTAGATTGGTAAGTCCTTATAGTGATACTAATTCAATAGAGGATTCAGGTTTAGGATCTTTTTCCTGCGTTCCTTTCCCATACACAAAATATTTACCCATGATTTTTTTCCCATCTATTGAATCTAAGGTTGTATAATTATAATCCTTTCCTGGGTTCCTCCCAAGGGGAATGAAAGTGGGAAGTGCTTTTGGTACCTGATGTAAACACATAATCATCCACATATACTCCCTTGGAAGGTTGCCCATATTCATCAGGGTACCTGTGTCTTGGGTTTTTTGTGGTGTGAGAGGTTACCATAATTATATTCTTTGTACCTTCATTGATTGGTATTGGGTTCAATTAATGTTAACATTATTATCTAAAAGGTTATTATTTGTCTCTTCACTATAGTGGGAGTCTTGTAAGTAATTACCTTGTGATTCCACTCTTAAGGAGAGTAAGTTTTCTTGTTGGTATCTTTAGATTCTCGTAGGGTTGTTCTCTTTGTTGTTTGTGACTACTTTGTTCATAGGTTGAGTTTTTTGATACTCTATCAGTAAATATGGTTTCTCAACCTAGTCATAATCCAAGGCAATTGCATGGGGCTTCTCCCGAGTTTAGGTCCTGATGGATAGACGTAGGAGAAATCATCCTTTAATCGATTGTGAAACAACTATTGATATAGGTGCTCACTCTCATTCTTAATTAGATACACACACTTCACTATTGGAACATTTCAATTCACATAAGATCAATGTTATCGATGAGAATCAACCATCACACTTCAATCCTCCATTGATGTATGTTTAGAGTCTTGTCCTAGTTCAAGTAGGGAGTCATCATTCCATAGATCCCAGGGTTGTAGAGAATATACTATTATTGATGTTTGGTAGGGGAAATCAATATAGCCCTAGGAGTTCATTTCATTTTCTTTATGTTGCAATAGGAAACAACACATGTAGTTTCCCACAATCCCTATGAACACCTCCATCATATCGATATCTTTAACCCCTATCATAAGTGTTCCTTTATGGGGAATGAATCCTATACCATATAACCCTTTTTATTCTGCATCTTCATTCCTTTCTTTCTCAACATTCCAAACTTCAATGCATTCACCAAGTACTCCTAATCCCACTCTATATTTTACCATGGTCCAATCAAAACCCCCTAGTGTTGGGGTTGGCAGCGGGTTTGCACAATTTCCTAGTATGCCTCTAGGGAACCCTACTATCCCTTCTACGGTTCCTTCTTTTGAGTGGAATTTACTAGTTGGTTCCAGTGTCACTACAAGTGATAGTTTTCTTGGAAGCCATGTTATGCCCCATGTTTTATTTAATAAATTGATTTATTTAAACGTTGATTTCCCTTTTAGGTGGAACTTCACCAATATTGTTGGACCCTCTACTAGCACCTGACCATTTCTATGGGGAAATATTGCACTTGTGTTTCAAAATTTTTTGGGAAGTGAAGTTGTTGGGAGTCACGTACTCATGGTATTCCATAATTTCCTTCCATTGTTGCTCAATTCCCTTTCCCAGCACACGATTTTATTTTTTTATGACATTGAATCTTCCAAATATCTCATGGTTAACTAATGAATCATTGTGCCATTAGCCATCATGGTTAAAAATACCAACCAAATTTCCATTAGACATTCCTAGGTTCAATGGAAATCCATGTGAGGATCCATTAAACCATGTCATGAATTTTCACTTGTGGTGTTCATCCAACTCTTTGGTGGATGATAGCATTTTATTGAGGTTTTTCCAACACACCTTGATAGGCACTGCAACAAAGTGGCATATTGTGTTTCCATGTGCCTCCTACCATGATTTTTCATCTTTACTTATGGAATTCTTGACACATTCTCAATTTCCCATGCATTATGATTTTGGGACCAAAATTTTAGTGTCATTGCATCAAAGTACCTCTACTTATATTTCTAATCATATTCCTGAAGTGTATATGATCCCGATGTTTATGTTAACACCAAAATGTTGCACGCAATGCTCATTCCCAAGCTACATCATCCCATTCTTCTTTTTTCCCACATTACTCCTTCACTTACCCCAAAATCCTAAATTATAAGACCAAATTGGCCCATAATTATTAGTTCCCTTTCCATAAAATAGGGAAATGTGGCATATCCCCCCCTAAAAGGAAGAAAAATCCCCCAAAATAGGGATAAATCCCCAAAACATTAAAAAATTAAAATGAAAAAGCGGAAAAAATAAAAATAGTCAAAAGAGAGGGAAAACCCTAAATGCCACCCAATTCCATGGGCCAATACCAAGGTCTTCCTAATACAATGGTAAAAAACACTAGGGAAATTATTTATATAAATTAATGGTCAAGGTCTCGTATTTTACATTATTATTCTCCATTTTCTAACTTATCATCACTCTGCCAAAATTTCTACTGAAACCTTTGAATCCCCCTTTGGTGCATTCTTCTTTCATCCATTGTAGATATTTCCCCACCTTGTGACATGTGATTGGAGAGCAACTAGAGCCTCTTGGAAACCAAGGACCTACTATGTCAAGCATCTGTAAGGGATTGCATTGACACTATTTAGTAGTATTCTTTGGTTTATTGTACACCATTTTTTGTTGATTGAATTGTCATTGATGTCGACATAGACTTGTAGTGGTTACATAGGTAATCATTGATGCCACCAAGTCCCTCTTGCAGTGCACATGTATGGATGATCCCAGTACCCTCACATCCATTTATTTGGATCCCATACATATATGTTTTGTTCCTTGAAGCACCTTGTATCTAGTTGACAAGTCCCTTGTACCCACATGGTTGGATCTTGGAGCCACCACCTTCTTGATGATGCTGAAGACCTTGGTTGTGTTGTTGAATCCCTTGTAGATTATGGAGAATCCCTGGATGGGTTGAAGAAACATTAATGATCCATTCTGTGGTGATTCATGTTTTTGTTGGGGTCATAGAACCCTTTTCCGTGATTATTGCTACGATTATGATGATGATGGCCTTGTATGGTATTTGACATATTGTGGAACCCATGAAAATTCCCTTGGTATGATGAAAAATCCCATGAAGCTTGTTGAATAATGAATAAGTTTTTGAAGAATCCCTTGGACCCACACTTGGTGGTTTGATGGTCCTTGCACCCTTGAAGGAATGGTGAAGGTAATATGGGTCACTTGTAGGATTGATTGGGTCTTAGAACTCTTGGAGATGGTCCTAGGTCATGAGGAATACTTGGAACCCACATAGGTTGGAATGATAGCACTTGGAAACTTGCTTGCATTCCCTATGGACCTTGATGATGGGGTGCTTGGTCATACATGTCATGATGATGGGTTCCTTGATGACGATGTGGTGGATACACTTGATGTGCATGAAACCCTTGAATGGTATGCCTTGCACTTGTTTAAATTGTTGAAGCACCTCTAGAAGCAAACAAACCCTTATGTGCCATAATGATGTGGCAAAGAAGTGTTGAAATAAAAAATTATATTAATAAATGGAATTTGTTACAACCTACCTTCCTTAGACTTGAAGTCGACCCTAATTCAAGGACATGTCAAATTTGAAGGTGTATATATAAACAATCATTTCCACACTCATAATGCATACAATGAAGGAGTGTGAAGTGTAAGCTCTCTCACTTAGGTAAGCTTGGACTGAGGAAAAAATCCGTGACTGAGGAATTCAGAAAGAACACCATAGACTTATCTTTTTGGACTTTTGTAATACCCCATTTTTACCCTTCGGATATATTAGCTTTTAATATAAATATTGTATACATGTGATGTATGTTTTCCTAGCGTGGAGCTCAAGGCCAAGGCCCTGCTAGTGGATGCTCAGTTTTTTTCTTAGTTAAAAGGAAAGTATTAGATATTATGTTACCCATGTGCTATTAAGCCATGGAACATTGTAAAAGTGATGTAAATAAACATCATGCAATAAAATACCAAAACTGGCTATGGAAGCAACTAATGAGAAGAGGCCATGTGTATCCACTAGGGAGTGGTGAGGGGGTGTGGGACTGAACCATAGGTCATAAGAAAGGTATGGGATCAGCTCGTCATTCCCATTCCATTGTGGAAGATGGCAGTTTCAGTTTCCATCTATTACACGTGCCCAACAGTGAGAAGAAAACCCAAAATCGAAACTTTGCAAGAACCCACGTTTTGAAGAGCCAAAAACGCCCATAATTGGAATTGGATAGTGAAATACAATGGGGGATCTATATATATGAACCTTGGGGAAAAATTGAGAGTATTAGATACCCCAAAATCCATTGGAAAACCTAGTTTCTATAGCCCATAAATCCAGTGACGGGATAGAGTTATTGGATGGAAGAATTGTGAGAAATCCAAGTGTGAATGTTGGAATAGAGGATTGGATTGCTTGAATATAGCTTAAGATGTCTGTAGCTCTGTGATTGAGCTCACTGGCTTAGCATCCTCCTCCTTTGTTATTTCCATGCTTGATAAACCCAACTGTGTGTTGGATTAGCATGAATGGTTGAGTGAAACCATGGCTGTGAGTGAGCCTATTTAGTTCCTCCTTAGTGGATACACATCCCAGCTCGGGGGTGATATCTCAGTTGAAAGAATATAGGCTGGACAGAGAGCTATGGTCAGGTGGAACGTTGCACTCACATAACCAGTTGTTGGACAGTTTCATCTTAAAGATAAGTATTCTCTGTGGTTTAAATTGTGATCATTTTGTGTTATGTTCTACATGTTTAATTACTCATGTTAATTGAATGATATGATTATCTTAAGATAGTTGACATGGATCCTGTGCACAGCATGATAATGGGATTGATTATTGTATGGTTGTTTCATTATTCCTCTTGGAAAGAAATAGGCTGATGTACTCCATTCTGGTGTGTGGATAGTGTGTAATTCCATTGTGTTTATTAAGAATGTTCTGCACGCATAAGATTTATCCATGAATTTCTTACTAATGAATGGGTCTGAGATTGACAAATAAGCCCAGGATGTTGGGTCATGTTTCCTCCCTTGCATTAGATTTATGGGAGGGGACGCGTTAACTTTTTACCCTTTTTATGGAGTATACAGTTAAAACTTGATGGGAGCATATTACAGTCTTTTCTTTTGGGAAATTTTTTGAGGAGTCAATAGTTGAAACTCTGTGGTAGCCACCATTGAAATAGTCCATTTTTTTGCAAGGCTTGAAGCTTCTTCCCAAAACACTCATCCCTAGATTTGACACTTGATTCAGAGTATTTATCAAGACACATTTGAGATAGAAACAATCTCAAATAAAATGCTCTAAACCCGTGCTTACAATAGTAAAGTTATTCTTGGGTTTGATTTTGATAGCTTCAGTAGAGTGAAAGATCCAAACAACTGATTTTTTTATCCTTTTGTCAAGCCAAGTAGCAATCCAATGCTATCTGAAGATCATATGTTCTGATATAGCCTCTATCTGAGTATCTACACACTCACAAAAAACTATTTCAGGAATCCATTGTAGTATTTTACTTTTGAGGGCATCCAACACACATTTTAAAATTTGTTGTTATTTTATCTATCCTGGTTCTCTTTAAAAACAAACATTGAAGTGGTTTGAAACCAAACATCATGAGTCTTTCAAGATATGTTTGATCTTTGGGGTTACAGTATTTAAAGTTTATTTATCACATCAGTGTTGCTGAAGTGAAATGTTGTTTTAGTTTGTATAGAAGAAGATGTCTGAGGAACTGTTCCAAGCAATACATTCTAACTGAAAACTCCTTATCCCAGGAATACAAAAATAAGCTTGGAAGATAACTTGTTGATCTCCAAAGCTTGAGGAATTTTTTTAAAGTGTAGAACAGAGTTTGCATGTAACCAATCCAAGTCTTGAAGCACTCAAACAATCCCGAATAGAACCAAACCCTCTCTTGGGGTTTTATTACTATACATAGTCAGAAGTTGATACTTACTAAACAGACACACATATTTCTGAGTTTAAAGGTATCTGCAATATACTCATAGTCCCGAGTTCTTGAATTTTTCTAATGTGTGAACTTATATACAAACAATTACGAAGTTTGGTCTTGTTTGGGGTTTTCTACATCAAACCAACACAACCTAGGTGTGGAGTCTAAAAGTATTTATATTCACAACTTATGAAAGATATGCTGAAATGTTAGATTCCTTCATATGGAAAACAATACAGTAGTAAGAATATGTATGATGTACACTCTATGATAATGAGGTATGAAGCCTTGTCCACTATGAAGATGCGATGATGATGATGATGTATACTTACTGACACTACTGTATGATTATGATGATATGATGTTGATGGTGCATTGTACACTATGATGCATATCCTATACCCTATGATGATGTTACATACCTTGATGGTGATCTTGATACCTTGATGGCATGTCCATACCTTGATGTTTCCCAGAGATTGATGACGACGATGATGCATACTTGATGCATACTTGTTTATACTCTTGATGATGATGGCGATATGTACATTGATGAGTAGATTGGAAAGTAGAGAGTGACATTAGGGGAAATTTTGAGGTAAAAAATGGGCCTCCAAACAAAAAAGGTACTATTAAAGTCAAATTTTTAAGAACTAATCACAATGTAGAGAATGGCATCATCTATAATAGTTGAGTTGGAATTACTTGAGTTAAGGTTTCTTATTTGTCATATTCTAAAAGGTTGATCAAATTTATTGTTAACCATGGTAGTCTACAAGTACTTTTACACCTAGAGTAAGATACTAATGTCTTTTCACACTTGTTCAATAAAATATATTATTTTCCCTTCATATATTTTGAAAAAGACAATATATGTATTTTCACTTAATATCCATGTCTTTACATAATTTTCAATGTATGTTATATTTATCCATTTTTTAAAAATATTAAACATATCTTTTATTTACAGATTTTACTTATGCATATATGATATATTCATCTATTTTTCTTAATCTCAAAAATATTATATAATTATATATTTTTAATTGAACTTGATTTTATTTTGTTATTTTTAAAAAGTATTATTAACTTTTCTAATACTTTTAAAATATTTTATTATTAGATTTATATAAAAACATTTACAATAAAAGGCATTACAAAATAATATATTCATAAAAACCCATTTTAAAAACTAACTTTCAAAAAACTAAATTCTAAACAAAACATCATAAAATGTAATATTTTATCAAATTATAATACAATTAATTAAAAAATACATAACGTTACCTTATACAAAATATTAAAATCAAACTTAAAAATATTAAATATTTACTCATATAATTACATTAAAATGCAATATCTTACAAAATTATATTACAATGAATTAATTAAAAGCTATGAAAAACTCATATTCTATATTATTAAAATAAAATTTTAAAGATTAGATTTAAGTATAGAATATATGTGCTAACCTATATTAAAATAAAAATTATTAAAATACAAATTTAAATTTTTTAAATTTAGAATGTATAATAAATATATTAATAAGGGGCAGGGATGTAGGCAGATTGGCAACTGCACGTTATGTTAAGGCATATAGTATGTTAAGCAAGTCAGCGATTCGAGTCTCGACAAAATGTGCGTGAAAGTTGAGCCCATAGTTGCTCGTGCCTAGGGGTTATACCGAAGCCATCGAAATCGACCCCGTATCACGTGAGTACAAAACTAACATCATTGTTGATCCCCCCACACACATATATAAAATTTAGCGTATATAATGGATATGTTAAAATATTTCTATATATTTTAAAATGTAGAAAAAAATTAAAAAAATAATAATAGGTGATTAATTTATTAGTATAGAAAAAAATCATAAATGTTAGAATAATCAACCCATAGTATTTACCCACTTAGACATTATTTCATTTATTTTGTCTTATTTGCCTAGTCCATGAGTCCCACCATGTGCAA
>LPNX010022087.1:642836-808636 GCA_001517045.1 Pseudotsuga menziesii
TTATTATTAAAACATATTTGATTGTATTTTCATTGTGTTTATATTTTATTATTAAATGTGATTTCCAACTTCAAGGACATGAATGCATCTAAGTACTACACATTTTTTGGAAATTAAAATTAGCTTTTAGTCACTTCAATATAACATTTTATTATTATTTTTGTTTCTAGTATGTAACTAACCATGGTTATCTAAATTGTACTTTTAATGTAGTGGAAAGGTGAGTTGTCAAGTATACCTTCCCTATAAAATTCCTAGTTCATAATATTTTAATATATCTCTTATGATGCCCATTTTTTACCTCAAAATTCCCCTAATGTAAACAGAGATTGACCAGTTTGACCAGCAATGTTGATGAACAGAGGTTGATGAGAAGAAGTGGTTGAGCAGTGAATTGATGAAAATCATAGATTGACATCAAGCTTGCAAGAAGAATATTGCACTTGAGGGTTGGACTCCTCAACCCTTTCTGAGTTGGAGCTAATAAAACCAGGCTGGGTCCTGTTACAAGAGTTGACGCTCTTTTCATCAGTTGGTGCTGATTATAATTGAGAAGATTGAAGTCTTTTGTTACCATAAATAAAGATTAAAATTACATATATTCTTTTGTCTCTCTTGATGTGATTATTGTGCTTATGACTCATGGTTGATTTAGCCGAAGATGCGATTGATAAGATAATGCTTAAAAAACACTTATTAGCTAATAGAAGTGAAAAAGATTTAAATTTATCACACAATGATTCACCCCGCCTCTCAGTGTGTCCATTGTGTCCAACATTTTTATATTATAAAAATGAAAAATATTCTTTCATCACCCTCTATTTGTGAAAGAATGGAAAATATTANATTCCCCCCGCCTCTCAGTGTGTCCATTGTGTCCAACATTTTTATATTATAAAAATGAAAAATATTCTTTCATCACCCTCTATTTGTGAAAGAATGGAAAATATTAGATCAGATTTGTTTTCCATGCATTTGTTTCATGTAGATTAGATTTTATTTTACTGTTGTTTAATAAATATTTGAATTCCCATTTCAAATGGATACTAATATTTCCTTAATTCTTAGTAGGTTCTTTTATCACAAGCTAGTGCAAAAATACTAGTTATAGTTTTGGAGTCTCCACCAGGCTAGATCTCTAGATTTTTTTTGATATACATTCTGATTTTTGTTTTATTTTCATTTTGGTTTAGTGTGTTTATTTCTCTATATGTGTAGATTATCGATCTCTATAATTTAGTTGTAGTCTTGAGAACTTTCCTGAACCCGCCAGTCTATCCCTTGTCGACGTCGTATTTTTTAACAATTTTTTTTTCTAAGTTGGATTACACCTTTTTGGCACTTTGGAGTGACCCAGTCACCCATTTTATCATGGAGTGAGTGACTCAGTCGCCCCTTGTGGCCTAATAAGAGTGACCTACATTCCCCATGTTAGGTGGCCTCTTTTTTCCTATTTGGATCGACTCAGACACCTAGTTTTTCCTAGAATGAGTGACCTAGTTACCCCCAATAGCTGGATAAGGGTGACTTTCCTCCTATAGGATAGGTCGCACCTTTATGCCTCCATGGAGTGACTCGATCGCTGAGTTTCACCTATATAGAATAGTAAATTCCCCCCTATGTCTTTCTAAGACTTGCCAACATCCTTTAGGCAAAGTTTCCCCCTTTCACCAGTTTGGAGTGACCTAGTCACCTTGTTTTTCTCAGAGTGAGTGACTTAGTTTCCCCCTTTTTCTTAATAAGAGTGGCCTATCCCATTTTAGGGTTTGTTTTCCCTAGTTGTGCCTATTTTTTAGATCTATGACTTCTAGGTCTCCTTTTTACCTTTGACAGGTGCAACCTACGACTGATTTTAACCTATTTTAGCTATTTTTAGTCCCCGCCCCTTGTAGATTGCTCTGTTTTTGCATACTTATGTTTGCATCACCTTGCCTATTCTATTTTCATTCCTTTTTACTTGTTGTATCCTACGCTGGATATGATTTTCTGACCATTTTTTAGTGAAGGGAAATCATGACCCCAAACTCAAAACTTAAAATTTACCCTAATTCCCCTTTTCTATTTACATATGAGACATAGTTTTGTCCTTCAGGGTGCTAAAATACTCTAGTATTTGTGAGCATAGTTGAGACCGATTTATGGGGGGGGGATCTTGTCTAAAGAGGGAAAGTTGAAAGATTGAAACCAAATGGAAGGGTGTAATTCTACTCTCCACTCAGTATTGGAGATCATCTGGATCTCAAAATTCATACTGAAGCTACAGGTAACCTTCCTCGACCTACTCTGAACGAGGTAGCCTAGAAGCCATTATTTCTAGGACTCTTGTATTCTAGATCCCTCTCAGTAGGGGGATATTCATGAGCCTTATTGGTATCCCATTTTGTTTTGTCTGACTACGGATTTCATCACCCTACAAGAGAAATGATTTGTGATTCCTTCCATCTTTTAGTTATGTGACTGCATGCTCCTTTATTTGATAAGTTAACAAGTCATTTTCGTTTTTATAGGATTGTTACTTATTGGTTTTCTGGACACTTTGTTGTCTCTCACCTATTGTAGAATAGGGTTGAAGTGAGTTTTTAGATATTTTTTTTGGCCTTTGTTGTGAGATCTCCTACATGCTTGGTTGCAATAGGATTTTTCAACCTTTTGTCCTAAGTGCCATTTTTGTTGAGAGATCTTTTCTTTCACACTCAGTTACATTAAATTTTTTTAGCCTATTTTAAGACCATACCCATTTTGTATTCACACTCTTGTTACTATTTCCCCTATGAGGTACTCTCATAGACTTTGGGGGTAGTCACCTAGGTATGGTTTCTTATACCACACTCCTTGTAACCTAGTTCGACACACTTCACCATCTTTGAGAACACTTCCTGAGACACTTGACTTTGATTTTGACTCCTCTCAGTCCGAGTCACCCATACACTCACCCACACACTTACTCACACACAACCTCATGGTTGTTAGGACTCCCCCAACTGATGGTGGCAACTGAAATTATTTTTATGGTGGCAAGTAGATGATCAAGAAAGTGAGAATGGAAAAGAGAGAGAATGAAGCAATTGATGGTGATAATGTAGTCACCATGAAGACACATTAAAAAATTAATGGAGTAGTTTGCATGTAGATGGAAATATGGTTGTAAGACATGGTAAGACATTCATACCTTTGGTAACTCACTGGTAAAGTAGAGATATAGACCTAAGTGATAGGGGTGTGTATGTAAGAACCCTAAGTCAAGCTTAAATGGAGGATTGTTAGGGTTAACCTTGACTTGGGAATAAGTCAAAGGTGGTTTAGGTCTAGCACATGGTTTCTTATAGCCCATGGTATTGGCCCAAGGTATTGCATGTAAAGAAGCCTTTATAAGGCTTGAGGAGGATCCATTGTAAAGTGGCCTTGAGGTGAGTGAGAGACCTCACTTGGACCAGTTGGATGGTTTTGACCATGTAATGAATATATTCATTGGTGTTGGTTTTTCCCCACATGGGGTTTTCTAGGGTAATATATGTGTTTATATGTTTGCTTGTGATTGTGTGTTTATTTATATATTTTAAAACCTAATACATGGGTAACATCCCACCTTTGCATCCTTATCATCCACATTCTTGTAGTTTTTTCCAATTTCCCATCTGATACGACATTGGCATAGAGATCCTTATTTCGTGTCGACATAATAATATTACCCACATCACAAACCACACTCATGGGAGGAATAGGAGATGTAGTTTGTGAAAAATCAAACTTGACAGCCATATCTTTCTCGATTGGTTCTTGAAGTCCTTAATCATAGCCATTGCAAATGATGTAGCATTGAAATCACATGGGTAGAGGAGGAGGATATCCTCAAATACTAGTATTTCAACCTTATCTAAACACAATATGGTTATATATACACCATTATTCTTTATGCCCCCTATGGAGATGCCTCTCGGAAGGATCCATAGGGGGAATCTCATGCCACATATGGTGCCGTTGCACTCTTCATCAAAACCTATGCACCTTTACCCCACTATGATGCCTCATGTGTATGAAGACACCCCTAGTGTTGCTTATCCTTGAATGAGCTCATTTCCCACTCTATGTTGTGACCCTGATTTGTCTCACATGTTATCCCATTCTGGATTGACACCCACACATGGGACTTCATCTCCCACTTCTCTTGTCCATGGACCATCCTTCCAAGGACACGCATACATCATCCCTTCTTAGATTTATGTGCCACCTATTGTCATTAATCCTTATTACCTTTTCCCACCACTAGTAGCTCCTGTGTAATCCCCATCTCATGCTCCTCTCATTCTCTAGGGAAAAGTATATCCCCAGTATCACCAAACACAACCTCAACCATCCATAAACAAGCAACAAGGGAAATCCAATTGAATACTGGGTAGGAACCATGGAAACAATCAACACTAGGGAGGGGGTAGACCACCTCCTAACCCCCTTAGAAATAATGGATCTAGTCCTACCAATCAAGATCCCAACCAACCAACCAACCAAGGAAAGAACCCAAAGTTATGGAATAACCATCCATGTTTTTTCTACAACATCTATGATCTCTACACGCATCACTTCCCTCATTTTTCTAAATCTCGTTAGCTTTGGGATGAGGCCAGCTGTTGAGATGCAATTGCTACCCCTCAAGCACAACCTAACCCACCGCAACTGACTCAACCACTAATTGTGTTGCAAAAATGTTACAGCATAATCCATCCTTAGTACCATAGTCTTAGACCTTAGAATCTTTCATTTGCTTCTATGCAGTGATTTCTATGGTTTAGACTCAGGGAAATTGATTATTTTCCATAGTTGATGCACTCCTAGTTGATCATTCTACACAATTGATGCACTCTAGGTTGATCATTCTAACACCCAGAATCCCACATTGATTCTAGTCAACCAGGCATGTGCTCCCCTCCCCCATTTTCAGGTATTTTGACTTCCTTGAGGCCGCAGTGCATGAACTAGGTGGTTTTTGTCCTTCCTTGGGAATTTATTTCCTCCTTGGACCACTCCCACTCACCCATATGGTCATCCACACCTGTCATACCTCCACACACATTCCAACATTCCTCTCCCACGTTCAAACATTCATTCATGACCATTTGGGATGAGTTGGAGGCTCATTGGTCCGCCTATGGGGGTTTGAGGGTCAAATCTAGTGCTGACACTTGTATGCATCCAGATGGCCTCCAAGGCCTCATGATTTTTCCTTATTGTACTATATACCTATTCTAGACATAGTTACATGTTATATAGTCATAATAATATCTATTATTGGCTTCATGTGTGTATGAAAATTTTACTCCTTCAACTATTTTATGCTTGTTTTGTAAACTATTTTGAATTGTGAGAGTTTCTTTATCTCCTAGATCCAACTGTGAATCAATTCTCACATGGTATTAAAGCTGATTGGAGATGCATATAAAATCCATAGCGTTTGAGCTGCAATTTGAGAAATTTTCAAGATAGATTCGATTGTTTTCCATTGCAGGTACATTCAACAATTTGTCACCAAGAGTGCAAGCATAAATGGAGCAGACCCATGTTTTGTTGAATCCATTCAAATATTTTGAGTGGAATTATGAGATGGTTATCTAGCTGATGTCGAAAGGCCTATTTAGGGTCACCATGGGGACATAGGTCAAACCAAACTCTGTTGTTGAGAAATCAAAGTTCTTCGACATAATTATGAAGCATTTGGAATGCTTTGTCTCAACATTTTGAGAGACTTTTTCTTCCATGTACACATTCTGACTACTCCAAATGAAGTATGGTTGAAACTTAAATCTTTGTTTGGAAAGAATGATGAGATGAGAGGTCACCAGCTCAAAAATGAGCTCATCTCTTTGAGTCCGTCTCATTTTGAGAGAATCCAATATTTCTTCACCAAATTCAAGTCATTGGTGCTTCAACTCAAGAAATGTAGCATAGAGAATAAGGAGGACTAACTCGCACTGTCCATAATTTTGAATCTAGGTCCAAAGTACTTTGTGTATGTAAGAACATTTCACTATAGCAAGTTCACAGCTTTAAACTGACACATGCCTACATTGGTTGAGTTCATGGAGTCTTTGACCGAAGAACAAGACAAGCTAGTGCATATGGGTACCATCAAATCCAACAAATACCAAGCTCTTGCTACAGGAGTTTCAAATCCATCCAAGGGCAAGAATAAATCCAAGGATTCAAAGCAGCAAGACAATAAGAAACAAGACAGACCCAAATATTCAAATAGAGGTTCGAATCCTTACAAGGACACGGACAAGAAGAAGCAGGAGAAGACCAAATTCACCTAATGTCACAAAGGGTGGCATCAAGAGAGTGCATGTATAAAGTATACCATTGATATGTTGGCACCGATGTTGGATGATAACAACATCTCACTGCTTGAGGGTGCAAGGAAGAAGGATGGAGGTTCAGGCTCAGACAACAAGGCGAGGTGTCATGCATTGGTTGCTAGTTCTTCAGACTTTTCTTCATTCATTATTGATTTGGGAGAATTAAGGAACATGGCCTTTGTCAAAGATTTCTTCACATCCATGTATTCAAATAATGGCCCAACTGTTCGAATGGGTGATGATTCATAGATCCAAGCTAAGGGAATTGGCAGGATCGACCTTGAAGATGGGTATTTTAATAATGTTGTGTTTTTACTAGACTTGGAAACAAACCTACTCTTAGTGTACCATATGACACACACTGGAGAATACAAGAGAGTAACATTTACTGCAGACACAGTGGAGATAGCTGAAATATCTATGAACAAGGTGCTGGCATTAGGGTTTGTTGATCATCAAGATAGGATGTGAAAATTCTCCCATTTTCTTCCCTACTCCAGAGGGAAAGTGCTCCTATCTCATTCCAATGAAACCAACAAGACATGGGATGAGAGGTTCGGATATATGAAATACAAATACCTCCAGGAATTGAGCAAGGATGGCATGGTGGAAGGGCTTCCTCCTATCAAGACCTCCAAAGGTGCATGCATTGGTTGTGTGGTTGCAAATCATCCAGAGCGTAGCTATGAGAAAGGAAAGGCAAGGAGATAAAATCAAGTTCTAGGCTTAGTGCATTCAAATATTATTGGGCCTCTTCCCACACCCTCCTATGTAGGATCAAGGTATGTAATTACGTTCATAGATGATTTCTCAAGGTTTTGCTGGGTCTACTTTCTCAAACTCAAATCTGAAGTATTTGAGACTCTTAAAGTTTGGAAAGCCCTGGTTGAGAATAAAGGTGGGAAAAAGATCAAAGTACTTCATACTGATAATGGTAAATAGTATGTGAATAATAGTTAGCATCAGCTCATTCAATAATGTGTCATCCAAATGCAACATTCGGTCTCCTACACACCACAACAAAATGGTGCGGCAGAGAGGAAGAATAGGGTGCTCAAGGAGATGGAAACCTGTATGATTGAAGCTAAGAATTTGAGTCCTAATATATGGGATGAATCCATTAACTATGCTTCATACATTCATAAAATATCTCTTCACAAATCAGTGGATGAAAAAACACCATATGAGGCTTGGTTTGGTCACAAGCAAAATATTTCACATTTCAGAATTTTTGGCTCAAGGGCTTGGGATATGATACCTCCAGAGAAGAGAAAGGACTTGCAGAAATGAATCAAGGAGTGTATCATGGTTGGTTATGATAAATATACAAAGGGATACAAATATTTTATCCCTCAACTCAATATACTTTCATAGAAAGAAGTTTGCAATTCGAAGAAGAGGTCATTCCAGATTTCGAACTAGCACCAGGGGAATGCTCTTCTCCTCAACAAAAAGATGATGTAAGTGATGATTATATTTCATATATTTATGATTATTATATGGATTAATATGATTTTTATTAACATGAATACCCCACTATTCCATATTGGGATGAGAAAATTATTGAATCTGTTGGGGATTTAGCTGGCAATCCACTATATCCTAGGAAGACTAGATCACAATTTCACACTGATTCTTTTTCAAGTGAAGCGTATCTTGCTGAGAAATGATTCATGATGGTTGGATATGATACAAAATCATATTAGGAATCATAATTTTACCCAATATGGAAAACATCCATGCAATAATATTTCAACTCTCCACAAGAGAATGAGACTTGGGAATTGGTTCCCTTGCCTTCCAAGAGGAAGCTAGTGCAACGCAAATGGGTCTATAGGACAAAATTTACTTTTGATGGGTCTGATATAAAGTATAATGCCAGTTTAGTTTCCAAAGTCTTCTCTCAATTCCAAGGAGTGGAATATATAGAGATATTTGCACTGGTTGCAAAGATGGACTCTATCATACTAGTTTTATCCATTGCTGCCTCCAAGCGTTGGGAGGTTCACAACATGGATGTCAAAATTTCATTTATTCATGGTGAGATACAGGAGGAGATACATATGTATCAAAATTAAGGTTTACAAGATGATATTTCTCTTGTATGCAGGTTAAATAATTCAATGTATGGTCTCAAGCAATCCCCAAGGGCTTAGTATTCCAAGATGGGCAATTTTCTGCTATCACTTGGATTTGAAAGATGCAAGTTTGATCCTAATTTTTATTTGCATCATATTTATGATATATTTCAGGTCATAGTACTCTATGTTTATTAATGTTTTATTACAGGTAGCTGCACCAAAGCAATTGGTTCAATCAAATCATCTTTGCACAATGATTTTTCAATGACCGATCTTGGCTTGTTGAAACAATTTCTTGGTTTGGAAATTGTTCAATTTGAAGTAGGGATAAAGGTGAGAGAAAAAAGGTATTCTAAATACCTGATAATGAAGTTTAAAATGGACTAATATAAGGCATCCAAGTTCCCATTCCTTTATGGTATCAAACTAGGTAAAGTTGGTGACACTCCATTGGTGGACAACTCATTGTATAAGTAACTAGTCGGGAGTTTGTTGTATCTTACTCATTCTAGACCTGATTTAGCATATGGTTTAGGTGTTTTATCTATATATATATATATATTCATAAACCTCATGATATCCATTGGAATTCATCCAGCAGGATCCTTCAGTATGTACAAGGAACCAAGAATTTTGGGCTACACTATGTTGCTAGTTCTCCACTAGAACTAGTTGTATTTTCTGATTTTGATTGGGCTAGTGATCCCAATAACAAGAATTCCACTTTAGGTTATGTCTTAATTCTTTCCAATGTTACCATATTTTTTTCAAGCAATAAACAACACACCGTATCCCTTTCTTTAGCTGAGGCTGAGTACAGAGGAGAAGTACATGCAACTACACAACATGTGTGGTTGCAAGGTATTCTTCGGGAACTTGGAGTTGCATTTGATTCACCCATAGTCATTTGGGGTGATAATAAAAGTGGAATCAATATTTCCATATATCTAGTGCACATATAGAGGACCAAACACGTTGATATACACATGCACTACATCCATAGCTTGGTGCATGATCAGGTGATAGCCTTCTAGTATTCCCCATTTGCAGAGAAAACTGCTGATATTTTCACCAAGTGATTCACAGAGAAGAAATTCACCTACCTAAGATATTTTCTTGTGGTGAGTGATACATGGTGATGGATACCATTCATTTTCATATTTTTGGCTCCATGTCCATTTTTTAGGAGAGTTTTTGTTCCCATGTGGTTTTCCTCTTTTCCTTGTTTTCATGGACAAATAAACTTTTATGTTGTATGAGGTGACTTGAGCCTTTGTTTCCAAGGCCTCCATGATATTTTTGGATAATTTGTACTAATTCAGGTTTAAGGGGGGGTGTTAGAGAATAATCCATCCTTAGTACCATAGTCTTAGACCTTAGACACTTTCATTTGCTTCTATGCAATGATTTCTATCGTTTAGAATTAGGGAAATTGATTATTTTCCATAGTTGATGTGCTCCTAGTTGATCATTCTGCATAGTTGATGTGCTCTAGGTAGATCATTTTGACACCCATATGAACACATTGATTTTATTCAATCAATCACGTGCTCCCCTTCCCCCTTTTCAGATATTTAGACTTCCTTGAGGCACTAGTGCATGAACTAGGTGGTTTTTGTCCTTCATTGGGCATTTATTACCTCCTTGGGCCACTCCCACTCACCCATGTTCTCACCCACACCTATCATACCACCACACACATTTCGGCATACCTCACCCATGTTCACACATGCATTCATGATTGTTTGGGATGATTTGGAGGCTCATGGTCCACCTAGGGGGGTTTGAAGGTAAAATCTAGTGTTGACACTTTTATGCATCCAGATGACCTCCAAGGCCTCATTATTCTAGACATAGTTAAATGTTATACAATGATAATAATATCTATTATTGGATTCATGTGTGTATGCAAATTTTACTCCTTTAGTTATTTTGTGCTTGTTTTGTAAACTATTTAGAATCGTGAGAGTTTCTTTGGATCATAGATCCAGCTGTGAATCAATTCTCACAAAAAAACATCTTCCCATTCAAGGTTTAGTAGCCACAAAAACCTTGGTAACATATCCCTCTATGAATACTTCCTTGAGTCAACCCCCTCATTTGGGAATCCAACACCTTTCCATGATGTTTTCTGATGTCCACCTTCATACTTGACACAACTAGTAGGGTTTGGTTAATGAGACCATTCCCCTCAACAGGGCCACTGAATCCACCCCTATGGACTAGTATCTACATATACTCATACCTTTGACCGATGGGAACCCCAAAGTTCACAAGTTCCCTTTGCATCACATTGAAAACAATCCTGATGCTTGAGACGCTTCCAATTACAACATTGCGAATGACTTGGCATAATCCCTTGCTTCCAAGTGAAATTTGGAAGTTCTCTAGAACTACCCATAGTACCGTAAATATGTACTCTCTACCTTGGGTGTTATTGATCTGATTGATTCATGCTTGATGACCTTCCACTTGGATCAATCAAATCCACAGATGCCTTCATCCATCATATTTTATAATCTCGTGACGATTTGAAATATGGTTATCCACTAATGCATTATCGAGAAGGGTGGATCCACATGTGTCATTCAACCTTTGTTTGGAAAAATCTTGAGTCACCTAATTTATATCCATCTATGACGTCGTTATCTGGCTATGATGGTTGGCCACTCATGTTGGTGACATTTACCATCATACACACTCTTTTGGTCAAATTGGCCTAGTTAAACCACTATCCTAAGTTTAATTGACATCAGTGGAGCATTAATTGCCATCATCCAGTCACACCCACACCTACCTATAGTCAAGGAGGCTAACTTAGCCTTCTCCTACAGTCAAGGAGGCTAACTGGAGCACTCCGGGGGTGATCTGAGTGATATTAATGCACCTAATTGCTAACTGGTGGTTACAATCAGTTCAACCAGTCAGTTAGGGTGCCTCCTCTCATTAAATATATTATTTAATGATTATTTATTATTATTTAATGATCTGGAGTCAACAAGGCGCCTCCACCAACTTCTGATGGTCAGTTCAACTTCAGTTAACCTCATCAGGGTTCATTGAAGTCATGGAGCACTAGCACTTGATGGTTGGCTTGCTATGACATGTGTTTGATCTCCTTCAGTTGAGATTCAGTCATTTATTGCACTCCAACTTTAGTTAGGGTTTGGTGAGTCAATTAGGGTTTTGGTCAAGTGGTTAACTGAGTGTGATTGAATGGTCAAGAGTCAGTTAAGCTAGACTCACTCACTGAATTTGAATTGTCTCCTTAGGTATTCGAATTCTTCATGGAGTTATGCTATTGCTTGACATTGTTATTGTAACTATTCATTGTTTTTTGAATATACAGAGAGGAAATCATTTTGGTTCCGATTAACACCATTTCATGAGTATTTGTTGATTATTCTTTGATGAGATTGATTCTTAGTTGCTAGATCATGTGAAAGAATTAATATGGTATCAGAGCATACAGCGGATCAAAGATATATCTCTCAAAAACAATATTTTTGATAGATTTCTCCATGAAATTTGAGCAATAGCTCAAAAATCCAACACCGCACCAGAAGCCAAGGCTTACCACTCAATATCCCAAGTAAAGTACTTGTTGATCAAGCTTGCTTGATTGACTATGCTGGGTGTGATGAAAGCCTAGAATGTGCAGGCTATGTGACCTTACGGTGCCCTTTTTGTTTTGATTTGCAGGTCTTAACAGGTACAACTTCAAATGGACTCATCAATCCCTCTTCTCACTCCATTCACAATCTATTCGGAATGGAAGTTGAAGATGATTGCATCTCTGAAGAGATGATTTCTCTATGAGGTGTCTATTGGACTTGGAAAAGAGTCTTATGAGAATGAGAATGACTGGATAAATTACGGTGATAGAGCTATTGGAGCAATATGTCTGGCCCTTTCTCCTAGCTTGTACTACCTTATTCTTGGTTCTGTTGAATACCCAAAGGAAGTCTGGACAATATTGGAAAAAACATTTGGAAAGCACAATGAGGATCATAATAGTACTTTGGAGATCACAGCCAGCACCACAAGAGTTCTTCACTCAAAATTCTCAGCCTTTACTCTCTCTGATGAAGTTTTTCAAGATGAAGATGAAGCAGAATCTTCTACACATTCAATTCGAATTGAAGAAAGTCTCCATGAAGTGACTCCTTCTCCTGATGCTCTAGAAGTTCATGAGATATCTGATATATCATATTCTCATATTTCTGAAACAAAAGAAGACATTTGAATCTCTGATATTGAAGAAAAATACTGCTGCACTTCCATGCAAACATTCACCGGTGATTTTCCTTTGAATTCTGTGCAAAATTTACCAGTAATTGCTTCCGAAAGTGGAGAGAAATTTGATGTTTCTCCCTCTAATGTTGCTGCTGGTGTGAAAATATGTGATACCTTGGATATTTTGGAATAAATATCATATTACCAGAGTGATCCATTCACTCCCCATGATCTAGATCTTCTAGCAAATTCCTGTAGGATTGCATGCACCAAAATTCAGAATTTTGAAGAAGAAGAAAACTGTGCATCTACCGTCTCGGTTGACCATAATTTTGGATCTGATATGAAAATTATTGGATATGATATTATATTACTTGGATATTATATGATATTTCTTGGTTCAAAATTTCAGGGTCATAAACCTTCAGTACTGCTTGTAGCTGTTCTCATCAACGGTGTGAAGAAACAAGTACCGCAAGTCTCCTACAAAACTGCTGCTGGGGATTTGATTTGATTTCATAGTTTTGGATCTGTTGTGAAATTATTTAGATATTATTTACATTCTGATATGATATTATTTGTTTCATATTTTAAAATCCAAGATATTTCATCCATGCTTGTAGCTGCTCTCACCAATTTCGGTGTGAAAAATCAAGTACCGCAGTTCTTCTTCAATTTTGCTGCTGGGGATTTTGTGTTAGTTTCCTCTTATGAGGTTGTTGATATTTTATGTTTTCAATAATTAGATATTTCTGAAGCTATATCATATTATTGAGCTCAAGTATTCACTCTCCAGATTCCCAGGGATTCTCTACCTTTGGTCACAAGCTCATCTCCTCACAGAACTAGTAAAGAGGAAGACATTCTGCATCCGTTTGGACACTTGCTCCTAAACATTGGGGCTGATTTTAACACTCATGGTTTTCTGTTCAAGGTTGAAACATATCAGTTTCTTGAGTGTTCCACACATGGTTCGAATCCTCAAGAACCTTTGCTCTCTCTTCAAATGATTTCAGTTGCTCTACATGGGTTCAGTTTTCACCGTGCAGCTGTTTATATTTCTGATTTAGTTGAGTGCATTGTTCTTCTTCCAAAGTGGAAGATTCCTCCAGAAATATTCATTTAGTTTGGATTCATAGGTTCACATGCACAGTCTCAGGATGCTGCTGCATAGAAGAACCAGTTCTTGATCTACTGCTTAGTTTGAGGGGGGGTATTTTTCCCATGAGGTTTTCTCGATTTCCTTGGTTATATTAAGCAGTTACTTTATTGTACAGGGTGACCTATGGCCTTTGTTTCCTGGGACCTAGCATTTTATGCATCTATGTTTTCTAAATCTTCCTAAGTATAGCTTAAGGGGGGGTGTTGGAGACATTTACCATCATACACACTCTTTTGGTCAAATTGGCCTAGTTAAACCACTATCCTAAGTTAAATTGACATCAATGGAGCATTAATTGCCATCATCCAGTCACACCCACGCCTACCTATAGTCAAGGAGGCTAACTTAGCCTTCTCCTATAGTCAAGGAGGATAACTAGAGCACTTTGGGGGTGATCTGAGTGATATTAATGCACCTAATTGCTAACTGGTGGTTACAATCAGTTCAACCAGTCAGTTAGGGTGCCTCCTCTCATTAAATATATTATTTAATGATTATTTATTATTATTTAATGATCTGGAGACAACAAGGCACCTCCACCAACTTCTGATGGTCATTTCAGCTTCATTTAACCTCATCGGGGTTCATTGAAGTCATGGAGCACTAGCACTTGATGGTTGGCTTGCTATGACATGTGTTTGATCTCCTTCAGTTGAGATTCAGTCATCTATTGCACTCCAACTTTAGTTAGGGTTTGGTGAGTCAATTAGGGTTTTGGTCAAGTGGTTAACTGAGTGTGATTGAATGGTCAAGAGTCAGTTAAGCTAGACTCACTCACTAAATTCGAATTGTCTCCTTAGGTATTTGAATTCTTCATGGAGTTATGCTATTGCTTGACATTGTTATTGTAACTATTCATTGTTTTTTGAATATACAGAGAGGAAACCATTCTGGTTCCGATTAACACCATTTCATGAGTATTTGTTGATTATTCTTTGATGAGATTGATTCTTAGTTCCTAGATCATGTGCAAGAATTAATAACTCAACCCCAAGGACTTCTCTCGAATGTTCCTGTTAATTTAGGTGGAAAAAGCATCTCGATTGACATTGAGGTCATCGATGTGAAACTTGATAAGAACCTCCTCCTTGGGCGTAGATACATGTACACTATGAAATTAGTTGCTTTATTAGTCTTTGAGCTCATGATTTCCCTCATGAAGGGAAGGTCATCAAAGTTGATCAGTTGACTTACTACGACCCCAAGGGGCTGACCACCCTGAAAAACAAACTCCCCGTGATGGAAAATTCTATCAATAGTCATTCCATCCCCTCTCTCTCTTCCATAGGGTCGAGTCTATTTTATGAGTTTCCCATGAATGCCACTTTTCAGGCATTGTTTGGCAACCCCCTTGATTTCAGATATATTAGATTTTTGCATTGTCTCTTCAAGTAGAACTGCACCCCATCCACAACTCCAACTAGGAACCCATTCTTAGCTGACATCCACTCCCAACCAATTGCTTGAAAACTAGTGGGGGTCTATTCCCATCCAACAAATCCCTTTCTTGTTTCTGCCTTCAGTAATTGTTAGCATGTCAGTCATCGAAACACTTAATCTATCAGGATTCATGTTAGGAATAATTATTTGGTATCTTACCCCACTAAAACCACCTTTGACCCCACATTTGATTCTCACACCTATGCAAGCCATCAATACATCCAATCCCCCACCCCCCCCGGTTTGTTCGATATGAAACCCTCAATGCCCCCACCTCCTCTAGTATTGTTGAAGGAAACACCTAGCACCATCCCACCTCCTCATAATAAGAAGGTTGGGGGAACTGTGACGAGTGTGACACCACCAACAAACTAGAACAAGGCCATGAACCCATACCCTATTGTCTCAGCTTGAGAACCCCCTTCTTATGCTTTGTATGATGTTTTGGGTCACATTGTAACACTGATTCCGTGTGTTATGGAAGGATTTGTATTCGGATAAAGAAGAGATCCATCTTCATAATAAATAATACATATTGAGTAAAATGATTGATGATATTTTACAATTGAAAGCTTGCCTTCAAATATGGCTTAGGAACCTATTGGGAGGAGTCGTGTCCTCTTTACAGTAATATTAATTATTACTTGATTATTATTTTATATATTGTTTATGTATTATGTATTTATTATTATTATTATTATTATTATTTATGTAACATTTCTCTTCCCTTAAGGGAAGCTTTGTACTCAAAGATGAGAGTGTTGATGCTCTCTTATTTTGGGTTGTGTTTGAAGTGATGACTCAAACACTACAAGCATGGAATGATTTGGTTCTATGGACATGATTCTAGAACTTGTGTTGTAATCCCTTATGCTTATGTGGTGATTTTTTGAAACAATACTACTTGTAGCTACTGGTTTTCCATGTTGTCTTTTGGATTCCATTTATGAAGAATTATGGATCTTCACTTCCACTTTTTGCAATTCCTAAACATGTGTATGCCATTATTATTGTGTCATTTGGTTCCACAGCAATGGGACAACTATATTCAAAATTATTTGGAATGTAAACAACAGTTGAAAAGAGCACCACGTTTGCATAACTATTTACACTTGTGTTTGTAGAACCATTATAAATTCTTTCATCCTGTTTAAGTAGGTATTGAATACTTCCACGGATTTCAACTCCATAAATCAGATCATTAGATTTATTTGGAAAAAGTGGTTGAGAACATTGTGCAATTGCTTTTTCCATTACACTTGTGGGAACATTTTCATCTTTATTGACATGAAAATTGGATGGTGATATGGAGCTGGCTGATTTATTTAATTTAATGTTCAAGACATCAATTCCATCATTTTCATGTTCTTTACCATGTTTTTCTTGCAAGCTTTGAAAATTGGATTGGGATTTAATTTCCAATTCTTTATCTTGGGTTTCCTCTAGTTCACTTTGTTGGTTTATTTTATTGAAGGTCTTGAAAACATCTTTTTCATTCGATTGTTCCTTACGATAAAGTACTTCTTCCATTTTCCTCATAAATTGATTGGAGATCTCATCCAATTATTCTTTAAATGACTTCAATGCTAATGTATGAGTTTAATTGTTAATTAATAATAAATCCAGTTAACTATGAAAAAATATTGATAATTATTATTATTATTTTATAAATAATAATAATAATAATAATATACATATATGTAGTTTTTTTAGGGGGTGAACTTGGGAATTAGGGCTTAATGAAACCTTGTGTGGTTTATAAAACCAATGTTTGGTTTTATAAACCATATGTGTTTTTTTCGTTCTTTCTTATTTCCCCTTTTTATGGGATCTTCTTATCTTCTTCCTTTTTACTTGTATTTTTTACCTTCTCTTTTCTTTTTACTTTTTTTTTTATGAAATAAAATTGATGTCCAAAGGCCTAAAATCAAGCCTAAGAAGGGGCTCTCATACCACTATAACACTGAATCTATGTGTCCATATAAATAAGAGATCCACCTTCATAATAAATAATACATATTGAATAAAATGGTTGATGAAATTTTACACTTGAAAGCCTGCCTTTAAATATGGCTTAGGAACCTATTGGGAGGACTCGTGCCCTCTTTACAGTAATAGTAATTATTAGCTGATTATTAATTTATATATTGTTTATGTATTATGTATTTATTATTATTATTATTATTATTATTTATGTAACACACGCTACCTAGAATTGTCTTGATTTTCCCCTTTTACATGTACTCACATGAAGATGTTAGATGATGATACCAATGAAAAAATTACAATCATCTAGTTTCCTGAAACCATGTTGACACCATGCTGACAGATTCTGAATATATCCTATTGAGAAACCATCCTAATGGATTTTATCTTAAGATATTTTACACCTAATCTGACTGAACCCATTGTTAATTGTATATAGTTTTCCACTTTGTTGTTTTGTACTTTTTTTTCTATGTGATCCTTATGGTTTGTTTCCATGGTTGTTACCATATGGATCATGTTCCCTCCATAAATTTTGATTCTGCCAATGGCACAATTAGGTCGTCCCTGAATCTTTCCATATTTACATGGGTCATAAAATCCCTGCACATGATTGGATTCTCCTTGATAGAGTATGTGTCAGCCCGACTACTAATAACTAGGCCGATTATGATGTTATGATTGTTCTCTTGACCGATTCCGTCCATTTAGGTATCCATTACATTAGTTTTTTCCTAGACTCCTAGTTGTTTGTCACCCAGTTAAATAAATGATATCATGTATACGATCCCTTCATGTTTAGAAATTTCATGTGCACTAAACAATTGGTTAGACAGTTTGAATCCATTTCATTCATACACATCCCAATATTCTTTAATAGTGTTGCAGATAAATTAGCTAATGACATTCTAGAGTGGAATATTAATCATAAAATATAGGAAATAAACCGTAAACATGCATTTTCATATAATTTGCATCCACATGTACATAAGCATATCATACATATCACCACATCATATAAGGCTCATAAACATAAAAAATAATAAAAAGTGCATCCACGTGCATATGTATATGATTTCATGGAATAGTATCCAAAAAAATAGTCATGTCTACATATAGGATCCCCAACAACTTCCTCGCAAAACATAAGCAAATACATTGATAAAAACCCCATGCCTATGACATTGGGCTGCATCTCCATAAGCTTCCGACTATTCCTCTAAATCATATGGTTCATCATCCTCTGTATCCTCATCAATACTGTCATCCTCCTAGACATGCGATTCTCCATGTGCCCTATCCCTCACAGAATCAACCTCCACAATAATTTGTCACATGATGGACCTCCTATTAAGAGGCGCTTGATAGTACATGGTGCTTAGATCATCATCCATATATTTCCAGCCATCATTAGTGACTTTGTCCAACAATAAATCTATCCCTAGTATTATTTAGTCTAAATAGACCTCTGCAGTCTGATGTCATCTCTACCCGCGATATGGGGGATCTATGATCTCAACTCTCCTTTTGCACTATTGGTATACTTCTAGGGGCACTTTCCCAATATATCCACACACATGGCTACTCATCAGTATCCACATTATGTACAAACTCTAGCTATCATCTATGCTAAAGAGTATAAACTTGACTATGCTTAAAAAGGAACTGCATATATATTGTTGGGATCTTATGCATGGAACAAAGGTCAAGGGAGATCATCATATCCCCTGAATCCCATGTCAGTATAAGGGTAGTCCTTAATAACTACTGATAACTGGATCCACTACATGAATATCTCATGAGTAAAGAATCTTCCCACCATAACCCCTCCCTCCTGGATCATCATCTCACACCATCGTCTCATCCTAGGCTCCATTAGCTCACTGTCACACACCATTATGTGTGGCCATAGAGTACTACTCCCTCAAAGAGGACTGAGCACAAGAACGATGGGAAGCAAAATTCCCCCCAAGATCGACTCACCTAGTTCAATGATTTTCGAACCGTAGTCATGTACATCTAATCCCAACCAAAGTAAGTACCTTCTAGTACCGTCTTGACTAGCATCAGTTGTCCACCTTATATCATGTGTGGTCCACTTGATCCCAATATCCACACCACCGTGTCTATGACTGTTTGAGTTTCGAGACTCTCTATGTCACACACCATGATGTAAGAATCATGAACCAACAGAATTACATAGTAGGGATGCCCCAACATGTCACATATTGAAATATCCCTTGGATGCCTCGGTTGTGTGTCTCTGATCACTCCCAGTATTAGGATTCTCGTCATGAAGTATACCTCCTCAAGGGTAAGCTCTAGCTTCTCACCTTATATCACAAATGCCTCTGCATCCCGATCCCAAAACTCTACCAGTTTGTTCAATAGTAGCTTTTCACTATGCATCAAAGGAGTGTCCGCAAACTTCAACAAGCCATACCATGCTAATATAGCCCTCACATATTGGTTGCTGACGAGTGCCTCATGGATATCTCTCATATTTCACTCTTAGCACCTCACTCAAGGAATCATGCATGTCCATAGCATCAAGATCATTTTCCAAGTCAAATTTTTCCTTCTTGGTTAGATGCACCTGTTTTCAAGAAGAGAGTGACCTTGTTGCACTTGTCCGGTGAAACATGGTGACCTGAGATCACTCTTATCCAGAAAACAAGAGAGACTTGGGTCGTACATATCCATTGGACATGTGCAATGCAATTTTATCCTATCCCTTTGATAAGAATGACCTAGTCACCATTATATCTTTAAAAGGTGCGAGCCATCTTAAAAACCCTCACAGAATTCATCAAGGTCCCAAGAAAACCCAAAATAAAACAATAAATGGAAAAAAAAGACTCAAAAATGTGAGAGAAGTTACCTAGAAGTTGCAGAAGTCAAAACCGCCAGTCCAATCAGAAGAAGTCAACAATTATTTCTTAGGTCCCTCCACACACTCTCAACACTCAATAGTGAAATGACATGTTCCAAGTGGACTCTAGCTATTTTGTAGGCCTCTTTTGGATATTTAACTTCTTTTAACCATTGCAAAGTCATACTACATTTATTTTTTGCACCGTTAAGACCACCAAAATCAAAATTTCACACTCTTAGTGATTATGGGGACCTTTCCTCATGATCGTTGAGCCTTTTTTGGGCCATTTTAGGATCGTCTTGATTTGTGTTCCATCATGTAAGTCACCCAGTATATTTATCTGTTTTCTATATTCATATTCCAAATGCACATTTATGCCCAGGTATCATTGTTTTGTCTTCATATACAAGTTATGGTGACTCTCCTCCATTTTGGTGACATCCACCTCTACAGGTATGATATCCTAACTAGCATATAGGACATCCTCTCATCTAGAGTTTATGATGCATTGATTGAGTTTACCCTTTATGCCTATAGGAACCCACTCCATCCGAGTAAGTGGTTCATGCTAGCCACCATTTTCATTTTCCCTTTCTTAGAAGTAGATCCTACATTAAATAGGTGAATTTTTTAGTACCTCTACATTTGGTGTCCATGTCATTTGCATCCCCATCAGATTGGGAGCCTGTATTGTTTGATATCCATCAAACAAGTCACATGAAATCCTTTACATTGCCACTGATTGGCCATCCCCTATAGTCGGACTCCCAACATGGAGTTTTCTTTAATTTCTTTTGTTACTCAAACAAAGAAATGATTGTCGAGCGAAGTTGTTTCTTTCAGACTCACTAAAATGAATCGAAAGAACATTTGTCTGATATAATTTTACCACCTTTTTAGGTTGTATGGACTATTTACGAAAATTGAATACTTTACTCCCTTTTGTCTGGAAGTGTTCTCCCTAGTATAATTTTATTCTTTCTTCTACCTCAGAGACTAAATTTACGAAAAAGACCACTTATGAATTTGTCTTTATGTTTTTCAGACTCTCTAAAATTGAAAACATTAACGATAATAGATGGTCTTGGGCTTGATAAAAATCCATGGGACATTACCATATCGAGCACAATTATATCCCTTCTTTGAGCTCATTAAAAAATGAATAATTCCCAAACAATGCTTCTTAGCACCCCTACAAATCACATATACTCCCTTATTACGACAACATTCCTAGTTTCCTTTGTTAGAGTATTCTACGATGAGTCACCCTTGGAGTCCTTTTTTCCCATCATCAATATTTTCCCCTTTCAGCATAGTCCCATTATAGTCACGTTTAGTGTATTTATCCCCACTTAGTTAACCCAACTATGTTACCCTCTCTTGAGGTTAGTTTCATATGCTACTTTGTCAACCTTTCCATCATACTCTAAACAAAGGAAGTTTGAGTTCCATTACTCATCTTCCCTTGCATCCACTTGCAGTGTGTTATCTTTGTGTCCTATTCCACTCACTATATGGTTGTATTCCTCATGATCCTACCGGGGAACCATCAATGAATTGGTAGTTTAAGGTCTCCCTCTATTGACATCAACAAATATATTCCAAAGGATAGACCTAAAGGTCCCTATACCTTGGCATAATCATCATCATTAATGAGTTCCTACAGTCCAACTGGGGGGATTCCTTATTTCCCCTTTGAACATTTTTATCTCACGTGCTTTACATCAGCCTCATCATCATATTGTTGAGATCCATATAGGATATTGGTCCCTTCATTATATTGTCAAAGACCCTGGATGGCCTTTGCCTCTAGCACATTGGTGAGTCTCTTTGGAACCATTGCAGTATTATGTTCCTTTCTATATCTAGGTTGTGTTTGCAATAACGTTTCAGAAGAAATCTAGTTATAATAGGCTTCCTAATATATCACATTCTAAATGGGGTGCATTGTACCTCCGATATTCAATCTCTCATTTATTTGAGTCCTTACAGTTGTTGGACCCCTTATGATCCAACATAGCATAAGCTATTGTGATCTTGCATTCATGATGAATGCCATAGTTTCTAGTCCCATTTCTTCAGAGTAGACATGGTTGGACCATGATTATAATCCCTCTTGGACACCTATGATGTACACAATAGTTATCCATGTATTGATCATGTCACATTTAGGCCTATTCTTATTGTATATTTTGAAACATTGATATGAGCATGGGTATGCTCACCTCATCTATATATTTGAGATTATATGTACCTCATCCATTTTGAGTGTTATATATATAGATTCGACCCTTTTGGTCCTAACAAAGAGCTTGTTCTACCCTTCAATGCAGTCTCTATTCTCCATATCACTGTCACATTCATTATCCTGAAAAATAAATATCCTATGATGTTTGTCATCCATATAATGAGATTCTACTCTCACACATTAGAGGGCAATATTCCAACAACAAAAAGTTGCATACCATTCTCATTCCCAAGCTACATAATCCCAATCTTCATTTTTCCCATTACACCTTCACTTACCCAAAAATATAAACTATAAGACCAAATTGACCCATAATGTTTTTTATTTCCCTTTCCATAAACTAGGGAAATGTGACATATTCCCATAAAAAGATGGAAGATACCCCAAAAAATGCAAAAAAAGAAAATAAAAATTGGGAAAAACATTCAAAAAAGTTTAAAGAGCGTGAAAACCCTAAATCGAACCCAATAACACGGGCCAATACCAAGGTCTACCTAATACCATGGGAAAAAAACCTAGCGAAATTATTTCTATAAAATAATGGTGAACGTCCATCATTTTACATTATTATTCTCCATTTTCTACCCTGCTATCACTTTGTATCAAATTTCTACCAAAACCCTTGAAGTGGCCTTTGGTGCCTTCTTGTTTCACCCATTAAATATATTTCCCCACCTTGTGACATGTGATTGGACAGAAACCAAAGCTGCTTGGAAACAAAGGACCTTGTACTTCAAACAACTACAAAGGGACCCCATTGACACCATTTAGAGGTACTCTATGGTTTGTTGTACACGCCATTTTTTATATTATAAAAATGAAAAATATTATTTCCCTCACCCTCTTTTTGTGAAACATTAATGGAAAAATATTAGATTAGATTTTTTTTTCCATGCATTTACTTCATGCAACTTAGATTTTATTTTATTGTTATTTACTATTGTGTATTGAATATTTTCATTCCCATTTCGAACTGCTACAAATATTTCCCTAAGTCTTAGTAGGTTCTTTTAGGAAAATCTAGTGTGAAAACATTAGCTACAACTTCATTTGTGTTGAAATCCTAGATCAATTTATAACAAATTGGTTCATCAAGTTTTTATTGCCACCAATAGCAAATAATGTCATTATGTCAAGTGCACTGAAAAATTAGTAAGTCATTATAAAGGCACAACAACTAGATTTGATCTATTCTCAATCTTTCACCTTGTATGACGTCATTCCTCATGCACCCCATCATTCAACAAAACCACCTAAACCTACTCCATGTCTGCATGATGATGGGATTATAGATCATGTTGTCAAAAACACTCCAGTGAATAATTTGGTTGATCAAATGGGTTGAATGACAATCAATTCATTATTGACTTCTACACAACCCATAGACCCATCATCTTCGACCCCTACCCAAGCCAACTAGGTAAATAAAATGCAATCCATAGCGATGGGTAATGGTAATCAATAGGGGGGAAGAAGAAAAACTTTGCAACATGAAAAATCATGATGGGAAAAAATCAACCCAGCTATCTATACTGCTACCTAATAAAGGGGATGAAAGTGAATCCTTTGGTTCCCTTGAAATATTTGTCAAGGAGACCATCCTATGAATTGGTGTCCACACATGGAGGAAATTCAAAAGTATATGGCTCAACATGTCTCCACCTCACAACAAGATGTCTTGAACAACCCTTTTCAACAAAACTAGTTGGAAGCTTTAAAACCCTATCATCCATAAGGAGAGAAGGGGTACAATTCCCATTCTGGGGGTCTTTCCACCATTTTCATTTGTGAACATGATGTTCTTTAACAAACCCATCCTTAAACCTATGATTCTTCGAGCAAGAATATGGTCACACCCAATCCATCCTTGTCACAACTTGATGGCTTCCTTCACATGGAAAATACACCAATGGAATTCTTACCTTGTTTTTCAAAGGGGATTTTGAAAAAGTATCCTCATAATCCTCATGCATGAGAAGCTCAAAACTATAACATCATTGAGAACCTCACTCAAGTAGCATGTGTTATGTCTTCGTTAGAATTCCTCCAAACTTGTCCTCTATAATGGAATTAATTGTTGAATGTGATCAGCGGTGTTGACTTATCTAATTCCAACATCATATATTTTAACCTCGACCAAGCCATATCCGACTTACTTCACATGTGGATTTCCAAATTCATGTTAAGCTATGTGGCATAAATATCGATGTTTGTGTAGTTGATGAAGTATATTCCACATGTGTAATGCTTATCTCTTGTTGGGAATCATTGGGTTCTCCCACTTTTCCCCCCTCCCAAACTATGTTGCAAGGATTTTATGGGAATGTGTTTCAAACTAAGCGATTATTACATCTTTTCCCAATGATTTTTGAGGGAAGACAATTAATGTTAAGTCGAGGTTGTTGATTCACCTCTATATTATGACCTTCATTTGTGAATAAGTTGTACCTATGATATGATTGCAATTGTATTATCAATATTTCATGTGATTATTTTTCCTCATGAGGATAAGGTGGTCACTATCGATTAGTTATAATTTTCACTACCGAGTTGAGGGATCCTAGTGGCCAAAAATATTCCTCTCGTCATTCTACTAACTCATAATATTCTAGTGTTGGATAGAGATTTTTCAACCACGGTGTTATGTGGCATCCTATCTGATTCACATAGTGTTATCGGTACCTGTTGGATTGACATATATTAAGCATACCACACGGTCCATTGACAAAACCTAATGAGTCATATTCTTGTGTAGTCCCTTCATCTATCACTACAAGGAAAAGAGCCCGTAGAAGAAGTCATTGTAGAGGCTTTTAGTATTACAAGGATCGGAAAAAATGTCAAAAAAACCACTAGTACAATCACCACCAATGGTAGCAAATGTTACAACATAGGCTATGCTGGAATAATGATAGGTATTGCAATCATATGGAAACAAATTAGATTGTGATGCGGTTTTCATTGATGGCAACACATAAGTTCCAAGCATATGATCCAACAACAAGGAGGACAAATAAGCATAGATCAAAATGTAATCAGTCTCTCTGCTCATGTATGCAATCCTTGATGAATACCTTCAGTATAGAAAATAAAGAAGCTAAGACATGATGTCCATTCAATTCATTCTATAGAGATTGGATGATCTAGAGAGTACATTCAATTCATTCGACAAAGATTTGATGAACCAGATTAAAGGAGGAAAGATGAATCGACGGTGGGAAAGGATTCAAGAAGTGAACCTGTACGGGAGATAAGCGATCCAAAAAATAAAAGTGAAGATACACAACGTTAAGGTGAGATCCACAGTTTATTGCAGGTCTAGGTCAGGAAGAAACCTGCAAGAAAGTGGCAAGAAATCGACGACTCTCAGAAACTGTGGAAAGAGACTTGTGGAAGGAAAATTGCAGAAGCCCAATTTTGGGAAAAGTGGGAAGGTGGATCCACAATAAGCAATCCATAATCCAAAATCTGATTGCAGAAAGGTCAATTACAACCACATGATTATGGAAGTCAGTTTTTGGGAAAAATGGTAATTGCATACCCGCAACCCACAATCTGCAATTGCGGAAAGGAGCTTACAGAAAGTTGTATTATGGAAAAGATATTACAGAAAGGAGCTTGCAGAAAGGTTGTTGCGAAAACTATGTTGCAGAAACTCAATTGCGGAAAGATTGAGTTGCAGAAAGACTAAGGTTATGGAAACAAGCTTGCGAAAATTTGTATTTTGGAAAGCTAGCCTGCGGGATAGAAGTTGCGGAAACTCAATTGCAGAAACTTAATTGTGAAATTTGAAGGACCCCAGAATAGAAAGGAAATTTGGTTCAAGCAGTTATGAATTCAAGAACCTGGCGATATATGGTTAAAGAAGTTTAGAATTCCTATCGATTGGGTTCCTTTCCTTCCATGAGTCATTGAACGGTTTTTGATCAATTATGAAACTGAAAGTCAGGCATACAAACATGAGAAGGGAATAAAGATTGGAAATCATAAAAATATGGGTCAGAGAAATGTGTGTCAAGCGCTAAAATGGGGAGAATACGGAAAACATAGATAATGAAGGAAGCCAAGTTTGAATGAGTAGAAGTAGAAGTAGATCAGATAATGTAACAGGGTTGGTAAGCATTGATCATCTGGTTTTCAACATATTGTACTGAACAAAGTTTAAATCTATGGAATGCGAGTGGTAGGGTGGTTCTAGGGAAGACTTGTAGTATTTTGTGTGCAAATTGGAGGTTGTACAAGTTTAGTGGGTGCTAGAAAACGAGGAGAGTTGGTGCTCTCTACAAGTTTCTTCTTGTAAAAGTATAAGAATTTACTTCTTAATCAGATCTAGGAGCTAGAATAGACTTCACACATGAAGTGCTCGACAAAATATGCAAGAGAAATAATCAAAGAGACAGAAAATACATGGAATAGAACATATGAATGGTGCTAATTTCTGATCATATTATTATCATGCATCATTTAGATGTTATGTTACACATTTATAATACATTGGAGGAAATTCAAGTGGCTCTGGCAGCCAATTGGGAAAGTACAAGTGTCATGGTGAAAATTGACCCCCAAGCCCTCTAGGTGGACCAAAGGAGCTTCAACTAAGCCCAAACAGTCACAAAAACTCATATGAAGTGTGTTGGGTCATTAATGGGTCCTAGGAAAGCATGGGTGAGAATATAGAGGTGAGTGGGGTGCTCTAGGTGGCAATAAATGCTCCTGGGAGAGCTAAAAGTGGCCATATTCACCCCCTAGTGCACTTAGTCAAACCAGGGCCCCACATATCAAGTATGTGGTACCCCAAGACATGAAATGAGTTGCACATGTGCTGGGTTGACCAATTAGGGCATTATTGTAGGTGTGAACAGGCCAAAATAACCAGTTATAATGCTGAATCGGCTCTCCTAAGTCTTAAACCATAGGATATCATTGCATGAAGGAAAATAAAGTTAGCATAAGGTAAAAAATATGTACTAAGTATGAATTAATGCTCCAAACCCCCCCCTTAATATAGAATTAGTACATTTTAATATATTTTTTTTTTATTAAGGCCTTGGAAACTTAGGCACAAGTCACCTTTTACAACAGAATTTTTATTAATCCATGTAACCGAGGTAAGGAGCAAAACCTCATGGGAAAAACCTCCCCTCAAAAATGGATATGATAGAGATCAAAATGTATTCAGCAGGTCCTCTTATTCACTTGAATGAGCTGAACTAACAACTTATTGGTGATGGACTTGGTGAAGATGTTGTGGATGCCAAGATCATGCATCAATGCATCAAAGTGTTGTAAACAAAGATGATGTGGAGAGGCCCTTTGATGGTCATCACTTGATGATGGACGGGAATAATAAGAATGTATTTTTATGCAAGAATACTCTGATATAACAGTGTAATCAACCATGGAAAATATATCTCTGCAAACTCTTTCCCAAATAACATCAAAAGATTCAACAAAATCTGCATTATGTGTAGTTTCCATATCATGAATAAATCCATGAATCTTTCTCCCAATTTGATGAATCACCTTCAAAACTCTGTAACAAACCTCACGAGGCTCTGAAATATCAGAATATATGTCATACATAGAATAAAATATCAGAGTTATGGTGTCTCCATGAGCGAATGGATCCATAGGAAGAGAATAGTGAGCAACTAGATCACAATTACAATTGAGTGAACCTGGAAGGTCTGGAGACTTGAGATTCGAAGCATAAATGGTGAAGTAAAGTCCATAAATATGGAACAGAAGTCCCATGAAGGCCAATTATATGGATTTCCAACCAATGAAAGACATACAAGACATAACAACAACATATACAAGAGACATAGCATTGGAAACTAGACAATTGTCTGAATTTCCAACTAGTGAACTTGAGGGTTGATGGGTCTTTTGGTCATGAGATGGTTGGGGAAATGAGACAATGACTGTAATAGGATGTATATCAGACTGTATATCTTCTTCAGAATCAGAAATCGAAAGATTTGAATGGATTTGGGAAGAGCTTTAAGAAGGAACATCAAAAGCTAGTGAAAAATGACTAGTTTTGGGAGGAAGCTTTGATGAAATGACTGGGAATTTTTTCAAGGAAGGGATAGATGTTTCAGGTTATGATATATCATAATGTGAATCATAAATAGAGAAATAATAACTGTGTTTTATCCATGCACCCAATGCATGCTCAGCCTTACCATTTCCTTGCTTGCGCTCGTATCTTTTTGCAAATTTTGGAAGAGCAATGTGGTTCTCCTCAAGGAGCTTGGTCGTGATGTCCATTTTCTTTCTGAAGCAAGATATATAAACTATTAAATAATAACATGTGGGTATTTCTCTCTTGTTTCTCCTCCTATATTTTGAGCTCCCATCAGTAGAACTAGAGCTTTCTGAACTTGATTCCTTCTTCTCTTTCTCCTTTTGCTTCAAATCTTTCTTCTTGCTCTGGGATTGATTTGATATACCAGAAGCAATAGATTTATCCTTGGATTTGATGATGGTACCCATTTGTATGAGCTTTTCGTCCTCCTAAGTCAAAGACTCCATGAAATCTGCCAGCGCATGCATCTTCCAATTTCTAGTTGTCAGTTTGCTAGAGTGAAATGTCTAAACATATACATAATACTCTGGCCCCAACTTAGAAAGGATGGACAAGATAAGACGATCGTCTTTATTCTCTATGCAAAATTGTTTTAGCTGAAGTACCAGCGCTTTAAAATTGGTGAAGAAATCTTGAATGGTCTTTTAGTGAGCTGGGCTTAGTGAGATTAGCTCATTCTCAAGATGATGGCCTCTCATTTCATCTGTCTTCCCGAATAGTGACTCAAATTTGACCCAAACTTCATTCGGTGTGCCAAGAATTTCTATTTGAAAGGGAAGTTCTCTTGAAGTGCCGAGGCAGAGCATGCCAAAGGCCTCATCAAGCCTATTAAAATACTTAGCTTTCTCCACAACATAATTTGGCTCGGTTTCAGTTCCCATGGTGACCTGGTAGAGGCCCTTGGACCTCAACTGGATGACCATCTTGGATTTCCACTCAAAATAATTGAATGGAGTAAGCAAAGCTCAATTTTTCTCCATCCTACCTTCGTAACCTATGACAAAAATGTTGTTTAAACCTGCAAGTAAACACTCAATTTTTCTGGAAATATGCCTTGAACATCAACTCAAACCTCACAAGATTTGTTTGCAGCTCCAACTAGCTCTGATACCATGTAAGAATTTACTTCTTATTCAGATCTGGGAGCTAAAACATGCTTCACACATGAACTGTTTGACAAAATATGCAAGAGAAACAATCAAAGAGACATAAAATACATGGAATAACACATATGAATGGTGCTAATTTCTGATAATTTTATTATCATGCATCATTTATACGTTATGTTACACATTTATAATACATTGGAGGAAATTAGAGTGGATTTGGAAACCAATTGGGAAAGTACAAGTTTCATGGTGAAAATTGACCCCCAACCTCCCTGGGTGGACCAAAGGAGCTCCAACTAAGCCCAAACAGTCACAAAACATCATGTGAAGTGTTATGGGTAATTAATAGGTCCTATAAAAGTGTGGGTGAGAAGATAGAGGTGAGTGGGGTGCTCTAGGTGGCAATAAATGCTCCTGGGAGAGATAAAACATGCTAGATTCACCCCCTATTGCACTTAGTCAAACCAGGGCCCCACAAATCAAGGATGTGGCACCCCAAGACATTAAATAAGGTGCACATCTACTGGGTTTACCAATTAGGGTGCTATTGTAGGTGTGAATAGGCCAAAATAACCAGTTATAATGATGAATCATCTCTCCTAAGTCTTAAACCATAGGATATCATTGCATGAAGGCAAATAAATTTAGCCTAAGGTAAAAAATATGTACTAAGGATGTATTACTGCTCCAACAAAAAAACAATTTGTAGCCTCACTTGAGTTGGTTCTCAAAGAAAGTTAATTTATTATAAAATATTTTTCTCTTATGAGTCTCCTAGTGAATATCTATGTCTGTCCCCATAATATGTGTGATTGATAAAAATTACTTATGTTTTATATTTGTTGCAATATCATGGCTGTAAATATGTGAACAATAATAAAGTTTTAAAAGGTCAAAAATTGTTTAATCTTAGGAATAATTTATTCAACCCCCCCCCCTCTTCTCAATAATTCAAATAATCTCAACAATTGGTATCATGGCATGTTCCTTTTATTTAAAGGTAGATCTATAAGATTAAACATGACAAGTCATGAAGGGAATTTAATCAATAAGGTTCCTCTATTTGATGGAACAAATTTTTCCTTTTGGAAGGTTAGAATGAGAACATATCTAATGTCCTTAGGTGCTGATGTTTGGGATGTAGTAGACAATGGCTATGTAAATCCTGTTGTGCTAGCCTCCAAAGATGATAAGTTGGAATTTAGTTTTAACGAAAAAATAATGAATGTTATCATGGGTGGTCTTGTAGAGGTTGAGTTTGTTAAGGTGATGCATCTTGAATCTGCAAAAGAGATGTGGGACAAACTTATAAGAAATTATGAAGGAAATGAGAAAGTAAAAGATGCCAAATTGCAGACATATAGACTAAAATTTGAATAGTTAAAGATGAATGAGGATGAGACTGTTAGTAAATATTTCTTAATAGTATAAGAGACCGTGAATGCTATGAAAGGTCTTGGTAAAAATATTGAGGAAGAACCCTTAGTTAAGAAAATTTTGAGATCTTTTCCTGATAGATTTAATCCCAAAGTTTTTGCAATAGAAGAATTAAATGATCTTAAAACTCTGCCTATTGACCAACTCCTAGGAACTATGACTTCTTATGAAATGAGGATTAGTAAATATTAATCCACCACTATAGATGCATCCTTTAAAGTAGATAATAACATTAATTTTGAAATGGATGTGATTGAAGCAAAATTTGTAAGAAGGTTGAAGAAAGGATCGGGTAAATATAAAGGAAAGATTCCCTTTTAAATGTTACAACTGTGGTAAGATAGGCCATTTCGTATCTAAATGTCCTCATAAGAAAAAGGGTCATACTTTTGATGATGAAGAGAACTACACATTCAAGAAACACAATAAAGAGGATAAATATAAAAAGAAAATCTTGTGTGCAAATGATGTGGATTCTTCAGAATAGATAGAAAGTGATTCATCTTGTGAAGATAAAGGGAATAATTATATGCTTATGGCCATAGAATATTTTGAAAATGAATATACAAGAAGTGATCTGAATGATGAATAATCTATGGTTGGTATGTAGGGTGAACTAGTCAGTGCTTTGGAAGAGATTGGAAGACTCAGACTAAAGAAGAGGAAACAAAAACAATTGTTGTTGCAGTATGAAAAGAATGGTAAAATACCAAGTGAATATCTTGATATGTTAAAATTAGAATTAGAAGAGGAAAATAAAATAGAAGATAATCTCGAAAAACAATTAACAGAGGAGAAAATGAGATGTGAAGCATTGGAAGAAGAAGAAGTGATAGCTAGAAAGGAATTGGAGAAATGTCAAGCTTTGTATCACCAAAATCTGTCAAGTATTAAAGCTTCAGAAGAACTGAACAACATTCTGAGTAAGAAAATATCTCTATTGTTAAAAATATGTCTTGGCCATGAAGAAGGTTCAAGTATCAATCAATCAGAAAACAATAAATAAGGTAAGTCGATTAAAATTCAAAGCAACAAACAATCAGAATATGAACATACCTTGCAAACATAAGATAATGGAAATAAAACAAGCATCAGAATCGGGAATTTCGATCAGAAATATCAATCAAGATGTGCTTAGGAAGAAATCCAACAAATATGAGGCAACCAATTCCAAGAACACAACCAATATTCAGGCACCAAGGGTTTTTCCATGGCTACCTAATATTGTTCTAACTTTGGCCATAAAGGTGCAAATTGTGCATTTAAATTTAGAAGTATGCAACGGGATGCCAAACAATGATGAACTGCTACAAAATAGAATAAGACACTCACCGAGTAACCAACAACTTCATACAACACCGTTTACAACTGAAATAAGAACTCACAATAGACATACCAATCCTTTTGATCTATTGTACAATGAGACAGAATGTTATGTTTATCATAATTATGGACACAAAGCCTTAGAATGTCACCTGAAGAATTATAGACCAGATTTAAGAATGAATTACTCAGCTAGAAAAGTTAAATTTTGGAATAAAAATAAAGTAACTAGTGTGGATTAGTAACTTTTGCTCAAAATAATAAGGACCCCTAGTATATTGACAGTGGATTCTCCAAACACATGAATGGTGATAAAAGTAAGTTTCTGTCTCTAAGTGAAAGTAAATCAGGAAATGTGGCTTTTGGAAATTATGCTTGAGGGAAAATCAAGGGAAATAGAATAGTAGGTTTGAGTAATGGAGAAGGGAAATATCAAGATGTGTTGTTTGTAGATGGTATGAAACATAATATCCTTAGTGTGATTTAGGTCTATAACAGAGGATGTGAAGTTGTTTTCACTTCTAGAGATTGTAAAATAAAATATGTACCCTCAAGGCAATTATTTTCAAAAGGCATAAGAATCGAAAACAATGTCTATGTTTTGAAAGAAGAAAAAGAAGAATGCCATTTAAGCAAGTATGATGAAATATGGCTATGGCATAGGAGACTCAGACACCTAAACTTTGATCACATAATCAAGCTTAGAAACAATGAAGCAGTAAAAGATCTTCCAAAAATATCAAATCCATATGATTCTATATGTAAATATTGTCAAATGGGAAATTTGACTCGCACGCAGTTTAAATCTAAAAATTTCACATCAACAGACAAGCCTCTTCAATTAGTGCATATGGATTTGTGTAGACGATCAAGGAAGGAAGTCACAGGAAGAGAAATATATTTTATACTGGTCATTGATGATTACTCTAGACTCACATGGGTTTTGTTTTTGAAGGAAAAATATGAAGCATTTGAAAAGTTCAAAGTATTTAACGTTCTAACTGAGAATCAAACAGGTAAAATATTGAATCCAGCAAGGTTTGATAGAGGATTATAATTAGTTCAGAAGACTTCAAAGAGTTTTGTAATAATCATGGAATAAAAAGAGAGTATACTATCTGAGGGAATCCACAACAGAATGGAGTAGTTGAGAGACAAAATAGATCATTTCAACAAATGGAGAGATCAATGATGAATGAAAATAATATTTCTCATACATATTGGGTAGAGGAAATTCACACAACTATCCATATTCTTAACAAAGGTCATCTAAGGAAAAACAACGATAAGAATCCTTATGAACTATGGTTTGGAATACCCGCTTCTATTAAACATTTTAAAATCTTTGGAAGTAAATGCTATATTAAAAATAATGATGAACATCTTGGAAGTTATGATGAAAGGGCCGATGAAGCTATTTTCCTAGGATATGCCACACACAATAAAGGACACATATGCTATAATAAAAGGTTGCATAAATTGGTTGAATGTATTTACATTAAAATAGATGAAGATGGAATTCCTATGAACGATAGTCAAATAAGCAGTATTGAATCAAATATAGAGGATACAATTGAAATTGAGGAAGAATAGGTCCAAGAATCAGAAAAGGAAGATTTAGATTCAGATGAGGAAAGTACAAACATTCAGGTAGAGTCAAAAAAATAGACACACACAAAATAACCTTCCAGAAGTGTTAAAAATAATCATCCTGAAAATTACATAATTGGTGACAAGGACAAAGGAGTTCAAAAAAGAAGGAAATTGATTAAAGCTTTAGAACAATCTCATGACGCTTTTCTATCTATGATTGAACCTAAGAATTTTGAAGAAGCCATTGAGGATCAAGAATGGATTAGAGCCATGAATGAATAATTTGATCAGATTGAGAAGAATAATACTTGGGAATTTGTTCCCAGACCTGCATATAACAATGTAATAGGCTCCAAATGGGTGTTTAAAAATAAGATAAATAAACAAGGACAAATTGTGAGGAATAAAGTTCGATTGGTCTATAAGGGGTATGCACACATTGAGGGGCGAGATTTTGATGAAACCTATTGGGTCTTGGATTTACCCCTTTTTTTCATGCCGCGTTCCATCCTTTTTCCCTATTTTTGTCCCCATTTTACAACTGGACCCTTATCCTTCTCATACAAACAAGCATAAATATCTCAGGTATAAATCATTATCTATTATTTCATTTTATGCTTGGTTTTACTTATAGTTATGGATTTTACATTTCGTTGTGTTGATTTGTACATGTTTTGAAAGAAAGATTCAAAATCACAAGTGGCATAACTGCAAAAGTTTGTCATATCCAGGTGGTGCAACTACAACAACTCATCATATCTGGAAGTTAGTACCACTTGCCATCAACTACCTTCTCAAACGATGTGGTCAACTTGGATATGGTTTCACGGTTGCAACTGAAACTCCTCGAGAATATTCTGCAAGTTTTTGGGCATGTTAGTTCACGGAACAACTCAAAGTAAAATATTATTTAGTCTTGAGCTTATTTTATGCAAGGATTGTTGGATATAACTGTCTTGATGATTCAACATCCTGAATATCAAAGATATTCATTCCTGCCAGAAATTGATGTAACAAAATAGATTTGTTCTTGTATAAGTATACATAGGAAAGGAGAGCCAAGGGTTTGGTTCATTCACAAGTTGAAAGAGACACAATAGAGTTCCTGTGACTGTAACTGCAATTATTATATTAATAAAAGAGTGGTAATTCTCATTATTTATATGTTGTAGCCTTTGTGATCTTTCAAATATTGGTTTATTGGTCAATACTAAGGAGGGGGGTGAATTAGTATTGTTATCCTTTTACTAATATAACCACTTTTTAAATCTATCATTAAATACACATAACAACAAGAATGCACAAAACACAAATTTAACGTAGAGTCCCAATAGGGTAAACCACCAATATGTCCTATTACTACAAAACTATTATTTACAAATAGTTTTTCCTATTGCTACAAACAAGGATGGTATTACACCCTATTTACCGGCAACTACTGGAAGGAGGCTACGACCCCTTGGTTTATCAGCTACTACTAAAAGGATTCTATGACACCCTATTTACCAGCTACCACTGGAAGGAGGCTAGGAACCCCTGTTTTATCACCTACTACTGAAAGGATGCTATGCCACCCTATTTACCAACTACCACTAGAAGGAGGCTATGACCCCATGGTTTATCAGTTGCTATGAAAGGATTCTAAGACACCCTGTTTTATCAGCTACGATTGAAAGGATGATCCTACACCCTATTTAATAGCTTCTGTTGGAAGGAGGAAACAACCCCCTACAGGCCTGTTTCTTGCCCTAGTGCCACCCTGCCACCCTAATATGTTTTTTGTAACATGCTAGATTTCTTTTCCCTCCATTCTTTGTCTCACCCACTGGTCTCTATTTCTAATTTTCTGATGTATACCACGAGACACTTCTCTCACTCATACCTCAGTGTATAAGTACCTTCATGTACTTTCCTACGGATGCATCTCTTTATTCTAGAAACACACCCTTTCACAAACATGCCCTTTCAAATCTGATAATCACACTTATCATAATTATTTTTATGAACATTTAATTATTAAAATTAAAACTATCAAATACTCTTGCAATAATGGTATATAATCTCTTCATACTTGTGGGAATCACTTGAAAGGATTGTAGGAAATATTTACTACATGTAAATATTGAACCAGAACATTCTTCTGCACCCTTTCATTCATTCAGTACCTCAAAATTCATTTCCACATCTCGACTTAATATTTTCTGGTGCTTTCACAATCTCCTTCTCCATAATCAATCTAGGTCGTTGATCTAATTTTGAGTCTCTCCGGTCCGTCAATATAGCACATATATTTCCCCCTTGAAATCTTATTTCCGCACCACTGTTTCCTCATCAACGATTCCCAATTGTTGATATTTATCGGGCGTTTACTGATCTTTGATCTGAGGTAAGATACAGATTGTGGGATGCAGTTTTTTGGCTTTTCCAAAATTTATTTTCATGATTTATGCAGTTGTCTTTCCACACCAATCGTTCCTCACCATTGATGTCCTACGGGCTCTTCCATGACCATTGATCTAATATAAGATGCGGATTGTGGGATGCAGAAATGTAACACTTCCTCAAATCATATCTTGACTTTCTACAAGCTCCTTTTTGCAAGATCCTTTCTACAAGCTTCTTTCCAAGAAGCTCCTTTCCACAATATCCTTTCCACAAGCTGCTTTCCACAAGCTTCTTTATGCAAGCTCCTTTCTACAATCTCCTTTCCGCAAGATTCTTTCCGCAATTTTTCTTCTGCACCATCGATATTTTGCGGATTCTTTCTCGACCTTCGATCTTCAAGATTGCGGCTTCATAGAATCTTTAAATGTTATTTCTACAATTCCCTTTCTGCATTTTTCTTCCACACCATCGATCTCTTTTAGCAGAACTAATATCAACCGTCCGATCTTGATCTTTTGAAGAACTTTGGATTTTTCGCCTAACTGTCGGTATTAATTCTTAACCGTTGGATCTAGTGTGATACTAATATAAGCCCTTCGATCTTGATTGTTTTGGAACTGATCCTTAATCGTCAGATATCATGCAGGATGCTTCCTGACCATCAATTTTAGATTGAAAGGTGGATCTCACCATGATTTTGCGGATCTGCACGATTTCTTTGCAAAAATCCTCTATGACTGTTTCTAACAGTTTTGAAGATTTATATACATAGAGAAGTTCATCATGCTGCTGATTATAAGGAATTTATAAAATCTCTCAGAGATATATTTTCTCTATTCTTCGATTCTTACATATACTCTATCGCTCGTTCATTTCACTCTTCTGCAGCTCCACTCGTCATTTGTCTAACCAACTTTGTCATTCATATTGCATCTCTACTTCCACTCAACCTCTGTTCTTTGTTTCATTAACCATTGTGTTGAGGCCTGGAAAATTGTAGGTAACAATAGTTAGGGATTCTCCCCAGTAAATGTTCCCAACTAGCCCATTACTCTTTGGTATGGGGAATCCATTCAGTTTATGGTCCGGCTACCGTAGGTCAAGTAACAAAAATAAAGGGTTTTACCGGTTACGACCCGGTCCACCGTGTATGCTTTTAGTTTTTTGTATTTAAGTATGAGATGCAAGTTCCTATCTAAAAATGCATATTGATAGAGAATACGAGGAGCGCTCACAATGTGATATGTAGGTTCTTACCTCTCGTCTTAACTCTCTCGCATCCAAACCACACACAACAAGAAAGAACTAAAACTAACTATCTAACCTATCCCTAGGGAGCAAGATTATTATTCATCAATGAGTAATGTATTTTGTGCATGCATTAAGAAAAATCACAAATAGTTGTTATTTATTTCAAAACACATGAACATTTATAGATATATGAAAAACTAGATAGCTAATTGTTTATGAACAACATTCATTACTCATAGTGGAAATTTCATAGAATAAACTAGAGCGCATTCATAACAAGAACATAGGTTCAAAGAGTTAGAACGATCTCATAGTTAATGGATAACAGCTGAAAATGAAATAGTTCACATTCAACAAATCCATAGCACATCATTTGAAACCTTCCACAAAGCTTTCTCCAATAGGAAACTTGTAATTTCTTTATGCAAAAGGAAATAGTTCTTCTTACATCATCCTCTCACAAATATATTTAGGAAAAAGTCCTTTATTCCCTCTAACTCTCCTATATTTATACAAAAAAGCAAAACCTTTGGGTTGCCCCTCCCCTGGGTGACCTTTGGGCTCCCCCAATTGTTTAATCTCACAATCTTTGTTCTTTTGTGAGTGCTCATGATTCATACAATACATTACATTTCAGATTGAGACTTATGAGTACTTCATAAAAAGGGACCGGCTCGATAACTGATGAACCTTTTCCAAGCCTGGGCCTTTGCTGCTATTGATTATGCTTTGTCTTTTGTATATGTCTTCTTTGAAGCAGTAATCATCAAACTGGGTCTAAAAAATCCTCTAGGTCTGTCTGCAATTAAAACAAAAACTAATCATCAATGTGGACTATATTCAAGATCATCTAACTTTCAATAAAACGTAAACCATACTATCAATGAAACTAAGCATCAAATGTGAAGCCCGGTACCACGTTTTCATCGTGAAACCCTAACTTGATAAAAAACAGAAAACCTCCGTTGCCCAAGAAATATGGTCAAAGCTCACAAAAATAACGGGAAAAACTAAGCATCAGGCTGACAAACTCCTCACTGACGGGTGGAAGCATTGTAGCATCAGATGATTAGTTTCACTAAGACATCGTAATGGTGGAAACCATAAAGACTATGACTTCTGTGGCAAAATAAAACATCGACAAAATGAAACACAAAAAACTTTTGTACAGGCATCAGAGATCAAAACCACTACCCATAATGCGTCGGCAGAAAAGTTCATTACGCAGCCGCCACGACGGGAGACGAACGGAATAAATGTTCTGCAGTCAACATAAAACATCGGCAGTCGGCAATGGGGAACTAGATAGGAAATAATTGGTAGATAAACCAACTAAATATCGGAAATATAACGTACTACATAGCCACAGCGGTGGGAAACAATCAGCCTACGGCTTCCGCAGTCAACAAAAAACGTCGACGATTGAAAACATATAGACTAAGGGCTTCGTATTCAACATAAAAACATTGGTGGTTGGAAAATCTAAAAGCTAAAGGTCGGAGCTCATAACCACTAAACATTGGCGAGATAGTTTACTAGAAAACTACAACGGCGGAAAGTGGAGAGACAACGGGTTCCACAACCAAAGGCTCAATGTTGCTTCTGCGTTAGCAACACAAAATATTAATACTCCAATCAGACATCAACACTGTTCCAATGGTGAAAACAAAAAAACATCACGAAGTAAAAGTTTGATCAATAAAACAAAAGCATCGACGAAGATAAGAGTTATCCAACAGGGCATTCATCGTTTAGCTTCCACAACGGCAGCTACGTAGAGAACTACGGCCCTGATTCACTTTTCAAATGACTTCCGGAAGCGATAAACAAACATAAAACATAACGTTAAGTGCTCAAAGACCTTCAACTGGGAAGCATTGAAATAGTTTGTTTAATCTCTGAAACAGTAGAGACACAGAGAAATAGAACCCCGACTCAATCTTCCACAAGCCTCCGACAGCGATAAAACCAAACTATTAAAAAAAAGTCAAAAATATGTTAAGTTCAATAGTCAAAAGAATTCATAGACAAAAAAAATCATTCATCCTCCGAAAGCAGTAAATAATCGAACTCAATTCAAACTTAGGAAAATCCAAAATTGTAGCAAAGGAACAACCGAATTTAGGAAACCAATAAAACCAGGCAAGATAAAATCAACAAGGATGGTCCAAAATTTTAAAAATTTGGGAATAAAGTTGCAGCTGCAACAATTGGTGACTATCTAGTGAACCCAGATGTCTGGAAAACTTCTTCTTTGAGAAACAGACTGTTTTGACAATAAAAACCAACATGCTGAATTCCTCTAGATGTCTGGATTTCCCAAATGAAAAATGTATGTACTTTAATCATTGATATCAGTCCAATTTAGGGATCATGGGAACCAAGATTTAAAAATCTAGATAACTCTTTTGAGGCTAGGAATATGAATTTCATTTTTTACCTTTGTCCTTGGGTAGTTTCCAGCTTGGACACCACATGATTGTAACATATGGTAAACATAAATATTCATTTGTTCCTCATTCCCATGCCATTTTGCACTTTTTGTGCTTTTGGACTTTTGTCCTTTCTTTTGAGTCCTCCTGCATGCCTTTCTTTCTGAATTTTTTTTATTCAGAATCCTTTATCCATAGTGTCCTTTTGTGTGAGAGATGTATTTAATTTTCAGCTCATGGATAGAGAAGAACTTTGGCAATTTTGTACTCATATGATTTAGTACTTTGTTTTGATACATATTGCTTTCTTAGGAGATTCTTGACTCTTATTTGCCTTTTGGCTTTCAATTCTTGGCATGGGATCATTTATATATAATATGTTGTTTACCTTGCATCCTTTCCATGGGTGTTTTACTGTCACTCCCTAGGACATTTTTTAAACGTGAGATGGATGGAGCCTCGAAATAGTATTCTAGACCTTTTGATCCTGAGTTATTTTACAAGGATTAAGTAAGACTTCAATGTGTTCATAGCCATTCAGGAAAACTGTTAAACTAGAGGAAATTATTTCAGATAACACAATAGTACATAGTCTTATAATTAAGGATTTTAGTTAGTCCAGAATTCTGATGCTCTCCATGCAACCAAAAGTTTGCCTCTTTTTATTGAAATCAATCGAAATATAAACTAAAATCAAACATAAATAAAGTAAATCAAAATAAACAACCAAATCAATTTATTTATGTACAAGATAATCCAGAAACAAAAATCAAGAAAAGAAAAATAAAGTTTGAGAACTAAACCACTAACTGGTTAGTCCTCTGCCCACCCCTATAAATCTGGCAATTTGTAAGTTGAGGGGCTAGTATTGACTGCAAATTGAAAAAGGCCCACCCATTATCAAAAACAACATCTACTATTTTACAGTCAATCTCATCAGCCCATGGAAATCGAAGGAGATCGAGCTAGGTGTCTGATGTACTGCTAGCTTCTTCTACTTGGTAGTCTCCCGGTTCTAGCTCAATTATATGATTTCCCAACACAAAATTCACTGGTTAATTTTTTTCTTCCAATTGATTAACATTTTGCTTCATGTGGGGCTCTCTTAATATTTTAATCTGGTTTGGACTTCGCTTCTGAGGAAACCACAAGTGTGACCAATCTGAAGCAAAATACCCATTTGTCTTGCTGACTAGTCTTGATTCAAAATCAATCCATAGCCATCAGGTATGTCTGCTACTACAATATCAATGTACTGACATACCTTTTTCATTTGCAGATAAGCGAATCAGAACATCTTCCATTTCCCCGACTACTTTCACATTGGTCCTGTCTAACTGAGTAACCTGCCAGGAAGTTGGTTTAGGTTGTCCATTGATCTTTTTGCAGACTACAAGTGGCATAACATTGACTGACGATCCTGAGTCTACTAAAAAATTGTGCACCTTATGGTTTAAAATCTCAAAGGTTAGGAGGAATGGTGGGGTTTTAAACCTAGTCTTCCCTCCCACACTTGCTTCAACAATCTCTTCTACAGGTTGGTTGTTAGTGGGAAGCTCCTCCTCTGGTACTTCAAGTTATTTTAACAATTCGTACCCCATCTCAGGTACTTTGAGATTTTCCTTGACATTATCAGCTTTGTCTTCAATAGGCCTATTAGGCATGTTAACTTGTTTTGGATCTTGACTGCTAATAGTAAGTTCAGTTATTTTATCATCTGTGTTGTTCTTCTGTATTTTCTTCATATTGTCTTGAAATTTCTTAATCTTTGGAATTATTGAATTGTCTTTATTTAGAAAACCTTGGCTCCTTGTTGTCACATTTGTTTATGATATCTCCTCATGCTTCAAAGTACCTTCATCTTCTGTATCAAAAAGTGAGACACGGTCCCATAAAACCAAAGCATCATCCTCTTGTTTTTCTGTGAATTTATTTCCATTTTCCTCCTCATCATCAGCTTCTGTTAGTTTAGAGTCCAATATATGATTCATTACTAACGTCATCGAATTGATCCATTGAGGGCAATTTTTTTCAAAATGAGGCTGCTGAAGAAAGGTGCAAAAATTATCCATCCCTACCTCCATTAAATTCATTGATGTAGGACTATGTGGAGGAGGTTAAGATTGATTGTTGTCCTCTCTCCTTTCATAGTAAGGCTTGTATGCTTTATGAGACTCCTTTTCTTTTTCCAAATCATCACTCTATTAGATAGTTTTTGCATCATTTTCAACATTCCTTCAAAAGTTTTTTCTCCCGACTGCTCAGGATAATCTTCTATGCTCTCTTTTTCAGCTTCTACTCTCTCGGCTTCTTCATAAGTTTTTGACAACGTAGGTTTGACTTGCATCTTGGAAAACATGTCCAAGTCAGGCCCTAAAGCTGAAGTATAGTATTCGATCAAAACCTTATCAGACAGTTTATCAGTTACAAAAAAATTGTTAAGATAAGCAGCAAACCTTTGGGTGAAACTATGCACTTTTTGTTTTCTTTCTTTCTTTAAAGCACATAACCCCTTCATTAATGCTGCATGAGTTTTTTGGACTACATACTTACTTATAAATATTGTTTCAAATGTATCCCAGTCTGTGATTGAGTTTGCAAGTAGAACAAAATACCATGAGGCTATTGCTCCTTTCAAGGTATGCGAAAACAATCTGCAGACTACATCTTCATGTTCTCCATCCCTTATTCCTTCTATAGCCAAGTAAAAGCTTTGCAAATGATCATCTACCAAAATATTTTCACTTGGGTCAAAATTGGGAATCATTTTCTCAAAATCCTAAGGTAAGTCATGTAAAGGGGGTGCCAGGTTTAAAGGTGACCTAGCCCTCCAAGCAGGTGGTCGATTCGGTGGGTTGGGTGGCTGATTTGCATTCACGTTTGCCATGAGTTTGGGTGGAGAATGAGGTGGTGAGTGAAAAGGGGTATGAATAGGTGAATAGTAATGTGTATCTGGGTCCACTTGATTCAAATTATGAACAAATTCCTGTAAGGTTGTTTCTACCAGTTCTTCGAAATCTCCAACCAACACCTCGTCTTCCAATATAGGACGGTATTTCTTCTTATATTCTCTTCTGGGCAAGACAGGAATAATTGCTAATCCTCCAATCTTCTTCACATATGCCCTAGTATGTCTTCTTAGATCATTAAATACTTCATTATCGACAGAATATAGATGCTCTTTACCCTTCTCTTCAGGAATTGGATTGGTAAACAAACTGCTTTCAGAACTATCATCGGTGGAATAATCTCGAGAAAATAAGTTTCCTCAGCTAGCCATGCACTGGTGGCCCTCCTTCTAGTGCCAAAAAATATTGAGGCCTAGAAAATCGTAGGTAACAATAGTTAGGGATTATCCCCAGTAAATGTTCCCAACTAGCCCATTACTGTTTGGTATGGGGAATCCGTCCGGTTTACGGTCCAGCTAACATAGGTAAAGTAACAAAAATAAAGGTTTTTACCAGTTACAACCCGGTCCACCGTGTATGTTTTCAGTTTTTTGTATTTAAGTATGAGATGCAAATGCCTATCTAAAAGTGCATATTGATAGAGAATACGAGGAGCGGTCACAATGTGATGCGCAAGTTCTTACCTCTCGTCTTAACTCTCTTGCATTTAAACCACACACAGCAAGAAAAAACTAAAACTAACTATCTAACCTATCCCTAGGGAGCATGATTATTATTCATCAATGAGTAATGTATTTTGTGCATGCATTAAGAAAAATCACAGATAGTTTTTACTTATTTCAAAACACATGAACATTTATAGATATATGAACAACCAAATAGCTAATTGTTTATGAACAACATTCATTACTCATAGTGGAAATTTCATATAATAAACTAGAGCGCATTCATTACTCATAGTGGAAATTTCATAGAATAAACTAGAGCGCATTCATAACAAGAACATAGGTTCAAAGAGTTATAAATATCTCACAGTTAATGGATAATAGCTGAAAACGAAATAGTTCACATTCAACAAATCCATAGGACAACATTTGAAACCTTCCACAAAGCTTTCTCCAACAGGAAACTTGTAATTTCTTTATGCAAAAGGAAATAGTTCTTCTTACATAATACTCTCAAAAATCTATTTGGGAAAAAGTTCTTTATTCCTTCTAACTCTCCTATATTTATACAAAACAGCAAAACCTTTGGGTTGCCCCCCCCCTGGGTGACCTTTGGGATCCCCCAACCATTTAATCTCACAATCTTTGTCCTTTTGTGAGTGTTCATGATTCATACAATACGTTACATTTCAGATTGAGACTTATGAGTACTTCATAAAAAGGGACCAGCTCGGTAACTGATGAACCTTTTCCAAGCCTGGGCCTTTGCTGCTATCGATTTTGCTTTGTATTTTATATATGTCTTCTTTGAAACAACAATCATCAAACTGGGTCTGAAAAATCCTCTAGGTCTGTCTGCAATTAAAACAAAAACTCATCATCAATCCGGACTGTATTCAAGATCTTCTAACTTTCAATAAAATGTAAACCATACTATCAATAAAACTAAGCATCAAATGTGAAGCTCGATACGACATTTTCATCGCGAAACCCTAACTTGTTGAAAAACAGAAAACCTCCGTCGCCCAAGAAATATGGTCAAATCTCACAAAAACAGCAGGTAATCCTTACCGGCGAGAAAAACTAAGCATCGGGCTGACAAACTCCTCACCGGCAGGTGAAAGCATTATAGAATTGGATGATCAGTTCACTAAGCTACCACAACAATGGAAACCATAAAGACTACGGATTCCACGGAAAAATAAAACGTCGATGAAATGAAACACAAAAAATTGCTGTATAGGCATCAAAGATAGGAACCACTACCCATAATGCGTCGGCAGAAAAGTTCATTACGCAGTCGCCACGGTGGGAGATGGATGGAATAAAAGTTTTGTAGTCAACACAAAAAATCATCGGTCAGCAATGAGGAACTAGATAGGAAAGCATCGGCAGATAAACCAACTAAACATCAAAAAGATAACATACTACACAGCCGCAGCGGTGGGAAACAATCAGCCTACGAATCCTGCAATCAACAGAAAACATCTGTGATCGAAAACCATATAGACTAAGGGCTCCATAGTCAACATAAAAAAATCAGTGGTTGGAAACTCTAAAAGCTAAAGGTTGGAGCTCATAACCACTAAACATGAGTGAGATAGTTTACTAGAAAACCGCAACGGCAGAAAGTGGGGAGACAACGGGTTCCGCAACCAAAGGCTCAATGTTGCCACTGCATCGGCAACACAAAAGATTAATACTCCGATCAGTCATCAACAATGTTCCGATGGTGAAAACAAAATACATCGCGAAGTAAAATTTTGATCAATAAAACAAAAGCATCGACGAAGATCAAAGTTATCCAACGGGTCATTCATCGTTTAGCTTCTGCAACGACGGCTACGTAGAGAACGACGGCCCTGTTTCACTATTCAAATGAATTCTGGCAGCGATAAATGAACATAAAACATAGCGTTAAGTGCTCAAAGACCTTCGGCTAGGAAACATTGAAATAGTTCCTTTAATCTTCGAAACAGCAGCGGCACAGAGAAATAGAACCCTGACTCAATCTTCTACAAGCCTCCGACAGCCATAAAACCAAACCATTCAAAAACAGTAAAAAATATGTTATGTTCAACAGTCAAAATCATTTGTATACAAAAAATAATCATTCATCCTCCAAAAGTGGTAAACAATCGAACTCAATTCAAACTCAGGAAAATCCAAAATTGTAGCAAAGGAACAACTGAATTTAGGAAACCAATAAAACCAGGAAAGATAAAATCAACAAGGAGGGTCCAAAATTTTTAAAATTTGGGAAGAAAGTTGCAGCTGCAACACATTGTTTACATCATACTGTCGACACTATCTTGGAAGTCTTTAGATCAGTCATTGATGTTGTCTTATCATCCATGTCCATCTCATCCATTGCATTTGCTATAAATGAACTTTTATGACATCATCATTAGGACACCATCATATTCCATGTCATCATATGTGTCATGCCACATCCTCAACTATGCCATGCCATGGCATCACTATTTTATGACATCATCATTAGGACACCATCATATTCCATGTCATCGTATGTGTCATGCCACATCCTTAACTATGCCATACCATGCCATCACTACCTTAGTCTTTCACTAAGTTTGTCATGTCATCATATACACTGGTTATTCCTTTGTCATTCATGAACACTTTTGACATCAATGACAACTATATACTAAAACTCAACAGTATCTATGTTTGAAGGATAGGGCCCGCATTCTAACAGATTTGCTGGTAGTTTAGATGATTTAGTATTTTTATTTCTGTTTAAGTGTGGAATTTTAGTTTGACATATCTTCATGGTTAGCTGAAACTACATTTTTTTATTGATTGTATGAATTGGTTTTCCTTTGTTTTGTTGTAGGTGAATTGGTGTGACAGTCGACTATGTAGTTAGTTTTCCTCTTTATGCAGAAGTGTGTAGTAGTTGTTACAGACTTTCCCATCCCGTGTGCGTGTGCTATTTATCTTTCTAGAGTTTGCTTCATTAGATAATTCCTTTGCTCTGGTGAATTTTTTGTTTGGTTAATAAGTAGAGATCTTTCTGATTTGGTAAATTAGACTGTCTTTTCCTCCAAAAGTAATTCTACTTGGATTTCCCTTTAGATCATAAACCTTCATATTAGTATGATAGGAAATAGAAGTTCTTTTTAGTTGAATTGGTTTATTTTCTTTAGTAGGTATGATTTTAATCTTGCATGATTTATAGGTTTGTATGAATACGAGAAGAAATCAACGGGATAATCTGAGAATTCCCCAAAATACTAACTTGGCAGGTGGAAGAGGTCGTGGGTGTAGTCCAGGATTAGGGAGAAAGACATGTGTTGATGAATTAGCTAATAGGGTTAATTCTTCTACTAGATATCGAAATCAAGGACCATCATTTGTCAGAAGAAGCCCTGTTTCTCCTAGGCTAGAAGCATCTGCGTCAATAGTGGAGAGAACATTAGGAGTTGCAACACCATATGGTGTCCTTGTGGAAGAAAATCCAGGAGATAGGGGTATTTCTATGGGAATAGGTGGACCAAAGGAGGTTTTCCAAATAGATGGAAAGGAAGTTACAAAAGAGGAGTGGTTATGATTTTGACAGAAGTTTGAAGATTATAAGAATAAAAAACAAGAAGAGGAGGAGTTAGAAATGAATAATGAACGTCACCATGACGATCATGAGGAAGAAGTAGGGGAAATAATAATGATGATGGTGACCTCCAACATGAGGAGACAATTTCCACATTCCAATTCCCCATTCAAGAACCAACTAGAAAGACCCCCATGAAGAATATTTCACCCTTAGTTTTACCTTGCTTTCATGGGAAGGCCACAAAATATCTAGATGAGTTCCTCTTTGAGTTTGACATTCTCTGTCGAATTTATGAATACACCTCCAGTGATAAGAAGATGAAACTCTTTCCTGTTACCTTAAAGACAATTCCCTACGCTGGCTTAAGAGCTTGGGTGAAGAAACTATCGCAACTTGGGAGCAGATGAAACGGGTGTTTCTTGGGAAATATCAAGAATACTATAGGATGAAGGATAAGAGAGAAGAGTATTTAAGATGGTGCAAAAATATGAAGAGAGTTTGGGGGATTTTGTGGAAAGGATTCTGTATAATGTACATAGGGCAGGAAAAACCGCTATTGGAAGGGATATTCTCAAGATCATTCTGCTGTGAGGAATAAGAGATGATCTTCTGGACATGCTTAACTTGTTAGGGAAGGGATATATCTCCGAGGAATACTTTGATCACATTGTGGACTTATGTCGATGATATTCCAGGGGATATTTTTGAACCAGTACAAATGATTGAGATGTTTTCTCATGAGCACATAAGTCAGCTGGCAGAGGAGCTACTTGGGAAGAGGTTGACACTATCCTCGAGAATTTTAAAACTGACATGATGAGTTCCATCGCTTTACAACTGGATGTTATGAGAGAAAAACATAAACAAGTGGCTGAATACCTAGTACTTGGGGTGTTCTTCCCTAAGTGCAGGAAGACGCACCTGCTGAAAGAATGTCCACTTGATAAGGAGGAAGTGTGTGGACTGTGCGAATTGGAGCATGATACCAAATATTTTCCCTCACTTTCAAAAGTGAAAGCAATATTTTAGGCATCCAATGTGGACACAAAATAGGTCTGTTTCATTTTGTAGAAGAAGTCGTGGCAACCGCGGGTTCCAGGTATGCATTCCAAGCCTACTCCTTTCAATTCTTGGAATAATTCTAATGATCAATTTCCTCCACCATACTCATATCCTAACACATAGTGGTACCAACCTTTGTAACCTATGGAACCATATCCGAACCCATGGAATTCATGGGTACCACAGCCAAACCAACAAGCTCCTTGGTGTCTGGGATGGAGAAATCCGTATCAAGGGAACCCGTTTCCTCATAACCAATGATCCTATCCATAGTATCAATAGCCTCAACTGTAACTCCTAAACAATGTTTCACCAATGGGTGCACCGTTCCGTCCTCAATTTCCTGCTCAACCTAACCCCAATCCCAACAATAAGGCAGTGCAACAATTCAAAATTTATCCATGCCAGCTTACTCCATTTCCCCTCCCCCTTGTAATAATTTACACCTACAATTGAGGAGGGTTGTGGAGCCAATATTCATTGAGGATGGTCCATACTCGATTACTGATGAAGGAATGAATGCACCATTTGGAAATTCATTCAGTTAAGAAATCCCCGTTATTGAGGACGTTGAAATACTAGTTGAAACACCAACTGAAACACTAGTTGAAACATCGCCTGAAACACCAGCTGAAATGCTGATTGAAATACATGACAGAAAAAAAGTCGAAAAACTTGCAGAGACACACACAAAAACTCAACCTACATATTTTTTGAAAGAACCACTGTATATTGAATGATTAACCTTGCAAAAGGCCATAGAACAACCTAGTTTCAACCTCCTAGGAGAGTTTTAAAATATTTATGTAAGAATTCCACTTTTACAAGCCCTGCACGATGTACCTATTTATGCCAAAACCATTAGAGACCTGGTTGTAAAGAAACCAGGAAGGAAATTGAGAGACCCCCCTACGGTGCATGTGGTAGGACAAATATTTGAACTAATAATGGGAAAAGTCCCATTGGACAAATATGATGATCCAAGTAACCCTAGTGTCACAGTATGTATTGGGAAGATTCAAATATCTAATGATTTGGTCGACTTAGGCACGTCAATAAATTTTATGACTATTGAGATCTTGAAACAACTAGGACTCACTAATCTCAAGCCTACCCCAACTATCCTAGAGATGGTTGACAAATCTACCGTTAAACCAGAAGGAGTTGTGGATGAAGTTGTAGTATCTGTTGATTCATGGGAGTACCATGCACACTTTGTTGTTTTATAGTCTAATTCACTACTGGGGGGACACCCATTAATCTTGGGAATACCATGGATGTCTACAACAGATACATACATCAGCTGTAGATCAAGGTCCATGAAAATTTCTGATGGAAGTTCCATTAAAAATATGACTTTATATCCTCCAGCTAAACCAAGCATGGACGGTGAAACTCCGATGAGGATGAATTTATAGGAAGAAGAGGATATACAACCTTTATTAACAGTTGGGAGAGCTCTAACCTTTAAGACAAAAACTGAAGATGATACCATCTGTAATTTCATTAGAGAGCCTACGTCTGTCACTAAAAGAGCATATCAAATCCTGGATAGCACACTGAAAGAACGAGAACAGGAAGAACTCACAGAAGAAGCCTTAATAAATAATATCAAATTGATCCCAGTACTTGATAATTCCAATAGTGTTCCAGTAGAAGTTGACTCAGGGAAAACATTGAACATCAACCCTAATCTCAAAGCTGACGAACTAGAATTCCTTGTTACACTACTGAAACAACATAAGGGGGATTTTGCATGGGAGTACACATATATGAGGGGAATTCTCTCAACACTGTGCACCCATCATATTTACATTAAAAATGATTGAAATCCCATAGGACAACCCCAGTACAGAAGTAACCGCAACTTCTAGAGGCAAGATTTATTTACCCGATTTTAAATAGTGAGTGGGTCTCTCCACTTGTGATTGTTCCTAAAAAGAATGGGAATTGGTGTGCATGTGTGGATTAAAGAGGACTTAACACAGTACCACAGAAGGACCATTTCCTTTTTCCTTTCATCGACCAAGTTCTAGAAACTCGCTCTGCAAAAAAATTCTTTTCCTTCTTGGATGGTTTCAGTGGGTACAACCAAATCGAGATAGTCCCTAAAGACTAGGATAAAACCACCTTCACCTGTCCTTGGGGAACCTTTGCATACAAGGTGCTTTCATTTAGGTTGTGCAATGCGTTGGCTACATTTCAATGGGATGTAATTGGAATATTTTTTGAAATGGTGAAAGAATGTATGGAAGTATTCATGGATGACTTCACTCCTCATGGTGACAGTTTTGATGAAGCATTGGAAAATTGGAAAAGTTCTGAAATGTTGTAAACATACACACCTATCTCTGAGCACTGAAAAATGCCACATGATGGTGAGTGAACGTGTGGTTCCAAGACATTTTATCTCTGCTCTAGGTATTCAGGTAGATCCAACCAAGATAAAGGTAATTTCAAATATTCCTATCCCCAAGTCGTAGAAAGAAGTAAGAAGTTTTCTTGGTCATGCTGGTTATTATAGGAGATTTATAGAAAAATTTTCCAAGTTGGCATCTCCCTTATTTACTTTACTAATGAAAGATGCTCAATTTTTGTGGATAGATGCATGCCAAGAAACATTTTCAGAACTAAAGAAGAGGCTATCTACAACACCCATCTTGAGGGGGCCTAATTGGGCCCTGCCTTTTCATATTTCCTCTGATGCTTCAGACACAACCATTGGATCATTTATATGAAAATAGGAAGGTCACAACCCATACGCTATCTATTACGTTAGTAAGAATATGTCTCCTCATGAAATGAACTACACGGTAACATAGAAGCAATTCCTTGCTATCATTTATTCCATCAATAAATTTAGACATTACATTACTGGATACCCTACATTTGTACATATTGACCACTCATAAATTAGATATTTGATGAACAAAACCGTTACTAATGTTAGAGTGACTAGGTGGTTGTTGTTACTCCAGGAATTTGAAATCACTAATATTGACAGACCAAGGAAGGAGAACGTAGTTACATATTTTATATCTCGGCTAACTAATAACGATGATGATACACCGGTCAAATATTCTTTCCCTGATGAACATTTATTTGCAGCCTCATCCTTTTCTCCATGGTATGATGACATTTCTAATTACTTGGTTGCAGGTAGACTTCCATCGCACTTATCCAAATGAGAAAAGAGGAGAATTATACATCAAAGTGTGAGGTACTGCTGGATCGAAGGCCACCTCTTTTACATAGGACCTAATTTGGAAATCAGGCAATGTGTGAGAGGATGAAATCCACAGTGTTTTGAAAGAATACCATGATGATCCCCGTGGGGGGGATTTTGTCGACAAAAGGATAGACCATAAAGCATTGAGGATGGGCTATTTATGGCCAACAATATTTCAGGATGCAAGAAAGAATGTTTAGGCCTATAGCAACTATGATAGATTGGTTCAACCACATAGATTAGATGAGATGCCACTTCAACCACAATTGGTGGTTGAACCCTTTGATAGATGGGACCTAGGTTTTGTAGGGCCTATCAACCCTCCATCAAGACATAAAGTTTACATTCTGTTTTGCACTGATTATATGACCAAGTGGGTAGAATATGTGGCCTTAGTAAGGGCTAATGATCAGGCTGTAATAGAATTTTTAGATGCATAAATCTTCACCCGCTTTGGAGTACCCAGGGAAATTGTGTCAGACGGAGGACCACAATTTGTGTCCTAAAAGATGGAGGCCTTGTTTCATAAGTATCACATTCAACACCGAGTTACCTCTGCATATCATCCACAAGCCAATGGGAAGATGGAAAGCACAAACAAGGTGATTGAGTCAATCCTCACAATAACAATGAAGACTCATCGCAAGGATTGGGCTGATAAGATTCCAGAAGCATTATGGTCCTACCATACAACATGGTGCAACACTACATGATTCTCCCCATACAAACTGGTGTATGGTAAGAGTGTTGTTTTTCTTATTGAATTTGAAATTAAAACTTTGAGAACAACCATGGAGGAAAACCTGGATTTAATGGAGGCTTAGAAAAATTGGTTGAATCATCTGGATGAAATAAATGAAAAGTGCACCGCTGTTGTACATCATACACCTTTAATTCAACAATAGTGCTCCAAATGGAACAATAGATTTATCAAGAAGAATATTTTCTTTGAAGGATATTGGGATTTACTATATGATTCACAGTTTAAAAGGGACTTTAAAGGAAAGCTACACACGAGATGGTTGGCCTTACAGAATATATCAGTTATTTGACAATTGGACCATTCGGTTGACCACCATTGATGAAAATCAAACACCTTTGTTTGTCAATGGTCATCGATTACAAATTTATCATAAGATGATATCGAAAGATGCATTTATTTCATAGGTTGCAGTTGATCCAGACTATCAACTTGTACAAGAGTAGGGTTCTTCCCCTATTTCTTAATTTTTTTAACTCTGCTGCAAATTCCACAAAATATGTATATAAATAAAATAATTTAATTTTTACGGTGTGCTTTTCTTTTCTTTTTGTTTTTATTTTCGCTATGATCAGGTGTGTTTTTATGAGAATTGCAAACAGGTATTTGTCAGAAGGTTCATGCAAGAAAAGTAGTTGTGATGGGCCAAGCAATTGCAAAACCATGGGAAATCCTTCTTCATTGATACGTCTCTTTGAAAGGATGTATGGATAAGATTTCATACCTTTGACAAGAAATTTATTCTTACTGAGCCCTATCAAAAAAAAAATTTAAGCGAAAATCTTGTTAATTTGCTTAACCTTTATCTGCTGGAACTCCCCTATTTTTGGCTAAATCCCACTGCAACTCTGTTATTTTTGGCAGATTTTTGCTACAACACCACTAATTGTTTTTCCGTTTTCATTAAATTTTGTTGCAACACTGCTACTTTTTTCGTCGTTTTTGGCCAAATTTCGCTGCAACATTGCTAATTTTTTCGCTGTTTTGGCCAAGTTTCGATGCAACACAGCTAACTTTTCCATCGTCTTTGGCTGATTTTTGCTACAACACCGCTTATTTTTCCACCATTTTTGGCCAAATTTCACTGCAACACCACTAATTTTTATGTTGTTTTTGGTGGATTTCCGCTGCAACATTGTCAATTTTTTCGTTGTTGTTTCAGCTGATTTTACCACACATGGTTGATCACATTTTTATGGCCTTCCTTGTCCCTCTGCGGACTCTTTGGACTCCATGGACTGATATTGTACCTTTGATGTTTCCAATTTCATCCCTAAAAACACATGTTTATTGTTGTACATGACTTTTAATCCCATACTCGAGTGTATACACGGATTTTGACCTCAAACCCATGTACATCGGGGTGTGTGCATAAATCCAAATATTTTTGGAGTTTTCCTTGATGTGTGTCCAGACCACTTGAATCTTGGCCTTCCATATGCCTCGATATCGCTCGGATTTGACCCTCCATTACCCCTTTGGAGTGTTATATAAGGAACCCCTTGGATACATTGAAGAGGAGGAATTGAAGAGCAAGGAAACTATAGTCCATTGTTGCTGTAGCTTACATATACTTGAGTCTGCATACCTTTGTCCCTTTGGAGCACTTTGTGTTCTTCCCAAGATTTCCTTTTCTTATGATCTTGATATCGAGAGATGGAGGATTGAGGTGGTGGAGGCCCAGGTGGAGGAATCAGTTTCTCTGGTTCGCAGACATGCCGATAGAGGTTGTCACTTGTGTAATCTCTAATTTGATTAATAGAAATATCCTTTCCTGTCCAATAATGTGTATTTGAATGAATATTTAATCCATGGATATGTTTAATTGCTTATAAACTATTGATTATATATGCTAGAGTAAATCTAACATCATATTATATAGCATGCTTTTCTTGTTTGATGTTATTGAGAGCAAATTGCTAGCGCAAGCTGGATTGGAAAAATCTCAATGGGGATCTACTTCAACTGTCTAGAATAAGGTATGATTCAAGATCATTTACTGTTATATGTTTGGTTTCTCTTGAATATTGGGAAGGGATTGATTTCTTAGGTCTAGCTGTCTATTGTGGTACACCCCAAGCCATAGGAAGTTTCTCTCCGTAACAGAATTGGCGACTCCGGTGGGGAGGTTCCTAGTTGTTTCTCTTTGGGGTTTTTCAGTATTCAATGTACTTGAATTGCTCTGATTTCTCTATTTCTGTGTCGAGTCTGGGGGCATTTTTTCCCAATAGGGTCCTGAAGGAGTAAATTTTGTCTTGGCTTGTCTATTTGCCTTATTTTTCTTCCTATACACGGGTTTATCTTTCATAGTGACGTATACATGTGGGTTTTCCTTGAACAATTACGTATGTACACTGGTTTACTGAGAACAGTCATGTATGCCTTGATTTTAGCTTTAATGGGAGGATTAAGTGTTGCTGGGTGATTTTGGATGATTGCTGAGTCTTCTTGGATGCTTCTGGAGTATCTCTAAACCCTCTGTTTTTGACCAGATACTTTTTTTAGTTTCATTTTTAGAAATGTTCTTGTCATTCATTTTTTACTTTTTTGTTTTGAGATTAGTGCATTAGGTCTCGTTTACCTTGGTGCTTTGCTTGGCTGTTGTTTGTGAGTAGTTACAGAGTCTGAGGGTTGTAAAGTCATCTTTTTTTCTTTTATATCTCATTTAATTCAAGAATACAAAAATATTTTTCTTTTTGCATAATCATGCATTGCTTGAATTTTGCATTAGAATTGTACTTGCATTAGGTTTGCTTGGTGAATTTTAGTCATATTTTCGTATAGGAATGATTGCACTTACATTTGAAGGAAAAATTTTGCACTTCATGTAGTAGCATACCCTGTTTTTCATTCTACACAGTGCATTTGCATTGATTGTTAGGTGTGAATTTTGCTTCATGTTGTGTCATAACACCATACGTTGCACGACCATTACCCTTTGAGTAATAATAGCCAATTAAAATCAACACTTAATAAAATGAATTACACTCTTTTATTTTCCAAGGTACATCAACAAGATTAGGTTTTAGGGTCTTGGAATAGTTCATTGTAAGTTAATTCTCCAATACCACTAAACAAAATAATTAGATGTCTATCCAGGTGAGAGTATGAAACCCTTGGTATAATTAGTGTTTCTTATGACGCTCCTCTTACACGGGAGTTAAGCATGAGGAAGTGCACATGATTGTGACTGGGATGACCCCTGGTTACTTTTTGTGAGCATCGAAGATATTTCTAGGATTGTATTCGTATCTGGGGGCCTTTGAGGTATTGGATGGTGCACCCCTGGGGCACCAGTTGTGCTTTCAGGATTCGGGATTTTCTACCTTTCCCATATGGTCAATCTTGCCTGAATGTCCTCCTGATCATTGTTTATATTGAGGTGACCTTAGTTTCCTTACCTAGGTTATCGAGGGGGTATTTGTAGAGGTTATTATGCAGGTGTCCTGGAAAAGAAGGGGTCGGACGACACAGTCGCTATATGCGTTGAAGCTGAGGGCCACTATGATTGGTTATGAACCTTCGCTTGTTGTGTATGGGAGACTCAAGCCTCTCTTAGGCGAGATATACCTGCTTCATTCAGGAGCTCACTCATCCTACCCTTTGGTTTTCTTGTTGTTTGGATTTAGATTTTCTTAGGTGTATTATCTATGCACGCTAGTATGCTTAGGGTTGTGTAGATATATTGAGTCTTTTATTTTTGTTGATTCATTATGGATCCGAGTGTGGTTCCACGTTGCTCTTGTCATTTAGCAGGTCTTTTTCCTTCTACATCTCCTCCTCCCTTGGGATAGAGAGCCAGATAGTCCGAGCGGACTAGTCATCACTTTGATTCACACAGAGATCTCACCATGAGTCATCATGATCTTGAGGTCCTGGAGCTTCCACCTTCCCCACCTCCGGTGGTGAAAGTTAATCCTTCAAGCACATATGGAACTCTGCCTGAGTTTGGTCCTGATGGGACTGGACCATCACAGCAGGATTTATCACAGTTTCTTGATTACATTAGCTCCGATCCTCGGTATTGGTTATACTATCCAGCTGAAGAGGATTTCCATGAACCCACCAGTGATAGCTACATTAGATATGGCATGCTTGATATTCCTGATCCTGGTCCAGCACCTCATGTTGAGCTAGTTGGTGACCCTGGTATTGCGCCTCGAGGAATTTCCACTCCTTTCCATGCAGAGAGGTTTGGTCATAGTAGTCACATTATGCCATCCACTCCAGCGGTGAAAATTCCTTCACACAATATCCCAGACCTAACACTAGTGTTCCTCTTTGGGAACCTCAGCCTAGACATGTGAATATTGGGGGTATAAGCTATATTCCTTCACATATTCCATCGTCTTCTCAACCTGTTCCTTCAAATTCCTTTTTGACGCATGCTCTTCCTAACTCTAGTGGTCCTTTGGGCTGGAGTTCAACTACAAGCCATGTTTTTCCTACGACTTCTAACACTGTAGTATCACAAATCCAAGTGCCTCCTATTGTGTAAGTAGGTCATGTACCTTTTTCTGGATCGTCTCATGGAATACCTCATGGATCATCTCATGGCCCAGCTCATGGAGCTTTTCACATACCTAACTATGGACCATATCATCGAACATCTCATGGGACACCTTGTGGATCATCCCATGGACCATCTTATGTTGCAACTTATGGAGATTCCCATGGAAATTCTTATGGAATGTAGTATGGAAAAAACTATCAACCATATGGGTACGAGTATCAATAACCCGCTTACTCTTCTAACTATGGATTTGTAGCACCTCATAATCAAGGTACTCCGCATTACAATGCTTTCATGCAGCACTTCATGGGTCATATGGGAGGACGTTATTATCCCACTAGCCAAGGCCATGGTGTATATAGAAATCAACCTTACATGAATCAGTCCTATCAGGGAGCATGGAATTGACCAAATAAACCTAGGCTCCCTTTCCTTGCGACCTTGAACCTACCTGATTTGTCGAGATTGACAAATGTGTGTCTCATAATCTGGCATGGCCGGCAGTCCCTACCAAGATTCCTTTGGAAATTCCCAAGTTCAAAGGTAAGGCTGGTGAATATAATGGTGAGCATGTCCTAACCTTCCACCTTTGGTGATCTTCTAATTCCTTACATGATGATTCCATCCGTTTGAGGCTATTTCAACGCACCCTCATGGGTCCTGCGGAGAAATCGTATATAGAGTTACTTGGGGGGACTTATACTACGTTTGATGACCTTGCCATTAATTTTATTAATCATTTTCAGCTACCTGTACATTATGATGTCAGTATCGAATTCTTGTCGACCTTTCGGTGAGACAAAGTCACACATATTTCAGATCATATTCAAGAGTGGCGTAGAGGAAAATGATTAATTAAAGCCTTTATACCACCAAAGTTTCTTCTAGAGTGGTTACTCAAGTCATTATTACCTTACATCACGAAGGATGTTTCTACGTCTGGAGTTCAAAATGAGGACCAAGCTATTTTTAGGGCCCAAGTGTTGGATGTGATCTATGCCCAATCCGGACTCTTGTATGAGATTATCCCGAATGCTCCAAGATCCAATTTTTACCCCAAGATTAAACCTAGGCCACATGTCGATGGTATTGTTGGATCCACAAGTACCAAGCCTACAGACTCAGTTACAAAACAATTGATCCAGTTATCGATTAACCATCCTATGTTAGGACAAGCCACAACTTTGTCTTAACCTACCCAATTGGCGAGTGTACTCTCCGTGCAAACATCGAACTCGAAAGGCAACCAGCAGCCTGGAAGGAATAAAAGGAAAGGAAAAAATAATCGTAAGGGTGGGAATAAAAATGAAAATGGTAATAATAATGACAAGAACATGAACAATGCTGGGGGGGACAAGCAACCTAAGTGTAAGGTGAAGTTTCTTTGTAAGTTGTGTAAGGACAATCACCTCACTCAATTGTGCCCTCGTATGGAGGACGCATCGAAGTTCATATCATAGGGCCCAATTGTGTTTACTAATCCTTTACCTAATAATCAAAATATGAACTCAAGGACCATTGAACAGAGGTCGCTAGTGGTCACGGTTGCATCAACATGGTGAAAGCTACCAAAGTTGTGACACATGAGAATTATTATGGTTCATCACAACCAGACCTTGGGAAAGAACCTAATCCACCTGAGAGTTCTTTCTGAATTGAAAAGCCTATGGATAAACCTAAAGTTCTGTCTTGCATTCCTAAGGGAGTCTTGAAGTGCTGAGGGAACAATCCTAATACTTGAGACACCCAAAACTATTCAGTTGTCAAGGATTTGGGCCAAACTCCTTGTGCGATGTCCGCATTAGAAGTACTTCATAATTGTCCTTTGCAGAGAAATGCCTTGTTGCCTGCTCTTGAGGTTAGTGATGATATCTCTTCTTCCATGATCAAATTTGAAACTCATGGAATCCAGCCTTACTTGCATTACTACGTGTCTATTTTGATTCATGTAGAGTGTCTCAACAACACCATCATGCGTACTGTCATTGATGAAGGCGATGTCACTTCAGTGATGTTTTTGTCTTGTTGGAAGGGTTTAGGTTCCCACATTGTCTCAGTCTGCCAACATGTTGGCTACTTTCAACGGCAAGTCATTTCGGCCACATAATATACTTCCTTCTCTAGAGGTCCAATTGGGAGGGAATACTGTCGCGATCGAGGTCGAGGTGGTTGATGTACCCCTTGACTACAATATTTTGCTGGGTAGGAATTGGATGTACAATATGCAAGCTGTAGATTCTTCCCTAATTCGAGTGGTTTTATTTCTGTTTAATGGGAAGATCATTACTATTGATCAAAATTCATTCCATAATCCGAGTGTCAATGCATCATCGGGAGCTTCCATCCCAATTATCGATCATTCTGAGCTAACAATGGAGAATGTGGGTGTGGGTATGTATCCTTCTCTCATGGGAAATTTTAGTTGTCCTATGCCCATTCTTATGATTGGGTATAGTCTTTGGGGAGATTCATCCTCATAAAATTCGGTATCCTTTCACACTACCCATATGGAAGATCCTTGGATTCTTCCTTCACCGAGTACTTTGAGTGCGCCTATCGAGACAGATGTGTCGTTTCTTGCAACAATGGTGGCGTATCAAGCGAATCTTGATCATGTTGTATAGCCTAATGCTTCCTCTTCATGAACACAGGAGGAGGACCTGTATGTGCTGCCTGCATGGGCAGTAGAGTCATCTCACTCTCATGATTGTCTTGATGATGTTTTTTCATCAAATGAAGCGATCCTTGAGGCCATGTCTGGGATTGAACAACCTTGGTAAGAGTTGCACCATATATCATATTTACTTCTTGAGCTTGATCGTTTAGAGTGTGATGAATTTAGGGTGATTCTAAGAGTGAAAATTGGTATCCTCATGGTCCCATTAAGCTCTCCTGGTCATATGTCTAACCTGTCACCAATGATTCCTATCAATATTTCTCATGATCCCAGTAAGATTGAGAATGTCTACATTGGGGCGGATTGTTCCCTTGATGAGATTAAAGAGTATACCAAGATGTTTAAGGAGTTTCATGATATTTTTTCTTGGTTATACAAAGAAATTCTAGGTATAGGCCCTCGTATTGTCGAACACAAAATTAAGACCTATCCGGATGTAAAGTCGGTTCGACAACGGTTGCATGCTGTGAATCCTAGAAAATCACCCATCATTAAAGATGAGATAGAGAAACTGCTCAAATCTGGTTTTATCTATCCCATTCCATTGACGGAGTGGGTTTCAAATCCCATTCCAGTGGATAAGAAGCAGGGAGCGATCCAAATATGCACTAATTTCCGTGATTTAAATCGAGCCTGTCCTAAAGATAATTTCCCTACACCATTTATTGATCAAATTTTGGATGAGTGTGTGGGAAGTGAGGTATTTTATTTTATGGATGGATTTTCTGGATATAATCAGATACAAATTAAGCCTGAGGATCAACACAATACCACATTTATTTTTCCTTGGAGAAATTTTGCATATCGAAAGATGCCCTTTGGCCTCAAAAACGTCAGAGCTACGTTTCAACAGGCCATGACCTTAGTCTTTCATGATATTAAAATGATTATTGAAGTATATTTGGATGATCTCGCTGCTCACTCTCATTTGAGAGTGCGTCATCCTTACCATTTATGATTAGTGTTTGAAATATGCCATCATTATCAAGTTCGTTTAAATCCTCATAAGTGCATATTTTGCGTGAAAGTTGGTCATTCACTAGGATTCATCATATCTAAGGAGGGTATTAGAGTCGATCCCTTGAAGGTTGAGGCAATACTTCAATTGTTTCCCCCGCATAACATTCGACACCTTCAATGTTTACAAGGTATGGCGAACTTCTTACGAAGGTTTGTTGTAAATTTCGCCAACTTGACTAAAGGATTCATGTGTCTGTTGAAGAAGGACACCCCTTTTTACTGGGATGAGTGAGCCCATGAGTCTTTCGATGCTTTTAAGAAAGCCTTATAAATGGCCCCCATGCTTAGTGCACCAGACTATAGTCGTGAATTCTTGATTTATGTGGTCGCGTCTCAAGAGAGGGTTGGTATGGTATTGGTTCAAGAGGATGAGGAGCTCCATGAGCATTTCATATATTATTTGACCCGAAACCTTATTGATACGAAACTTCACTATTCCCATGTGGAGAAGCTAGCCTTAGCCACTGTGCATGCGGTTCACCATTTGAGACATTACATTCTCCTTCTCCAAAATTTGCTCATAGTTCACATCAATTCATTTCAGTTCGTCCTCACTAGAAGGATGATTTGGGGAAAATATAATAAGTGGATTGTGATTTTGCAAGAGTTTGATCTCGAGTTCGTTTCAGCAAAACCAAATAAATTGTTAATCTTTACTGAGCTCATATCATATTTCCCAAATTTGGAGGAAGAGGAGGTTTATGAGGATTATTTTGTTGATGACCATATATTCCTCATCTAAACTATGGACCCTTGGTATGGGGATATTATCGTGTATTTTCAAACATTAAAGGTCCCCACTCACCTCTCACGGGATGAGTGACGACGAGTACGTCATGTAGCGAAGAACTACCTCATAGTGGATGATACTTTGTACCACTGTCGGGTGGATTCCATTTTGCTTCATTGTTTAACTCATGAAGAGGCTGAGGTCATGCTTAATGATTTCCATGGAGGGGCATGTGGTGGTCATTTATCTAGGATTTCTATAGGCCAAAAAATATTAAGAGCAGGATATTTTTGGCTGTCCATCTTTAAGGATTGCGTTAATGTGGTTAAGAAGTGCCACCCTTGCCAGATGTTTGCACGTAATATGCGCTCACGTCTAGCCCCTTTGCATCCTATTGTCACCGTCGGTCCCTTCACCAAGTGGGGGATTGATTTTATGGATTGCAAACCAACTTCGGCTAGGAGGCACCATAATATTATTGTGGCTATCGATTACTTCATGAAATGGGAAGAGGCTATGCCCACAGTTAAATCCGACGGTGAGACAGCTATGCATTTCATATTTAACCAGATTATCGCCTGGTTTGGAATTCCAAAAGATCTTGTCATTGACCATGGCAGGAAATTTCAGAACAAAATGATGGAAGAGTTGCATTCCAAGTTAGGATATAAGCAAGAACACTCCTCTTCTTATTACCCTCAAGCGAATGGATAGGTTGAATCAGTGAACAAATCACTTAAGTCGATTATCCAGCGAACCATCGCACAGAGCAAGAATAATTGGCATATCATGTTGTATCCTTCTTTGTGGGCCTATAGAACCGCGGTTCAGAATGCCACTGGTTTTTCTCCCTATCATCTTGTGCATGGGGTGGAGTCGGTATTACCTATTGAATACGAAATCCCTTCTTTGAAGCTAGCTGTGGAGATTTTACCAGACACTTCCACTTAATCCCATGTGGCATGGTCCTTACATTGTTAAATGTGTCTTAGAGAAAGGATCCTATGAGCTGGTTGATTATGAAGGGACAACCTTTGCGGAGCCTAGAAATGGGCTCTATCTCAAAAAATACTATGCATGATCTTCAGCCAGGGCTGATTTTTGTATATTATTGTATAGTTTTGCATTGCATAGTTATGTTTTCTTGTGGTGATCAGGTTTGATGATTAGATTTTGTTTGTTATGGAAGATGTCGATGGATTCTTCCATTTAAATAGGATTCATTGATGGTGCAAGACGCCACACTCAAAACTTAGCGTCGGCTTCTTGGGTGATCTATACTCCTATGGGTCAAGTATTTTCTTCAGGAGGTGCATGTTTATGGCATTTGTCAAACAATGTTGCTGAATATAGTGCCATTATTGAGTTATTGTGTGATGCCATTTTGCATGATGTTCATTCTCTTGAGGTACATCTTGATTCACAGTTAGTGGTTTCACAACTTAATGGCTTGTATCGTATTAGGGATCCGACATTATTACGAAGATTCTTACGTGTTAGATTACTAGAATGGAAATTTGAGAGTATAACATACATTCATGTTCCAAGAAATTTTAATCAAGTTGCTGATTCATTTGCTAACTATGTTTTAGATTGGCATTTGTTTCACATACCATAAGCATATCACAAACACATTTTACACATGTAAATAGAATAATAATTGATAATCATAATTTTTTTTTGCTAAGTTCAAAAAGTGACATCATAATACATAAGTGCCATATACAAAATTGGGGCTTCTAAGCCACCAAAATATACTACACGGTCATACAAAATATATGCACCCAGGTCTCTAATCCTAAAGTGGAGGAGGGTGTTGATCATGGTAGCACACTACGGCTCTATATAGCCAAGGAAACAATCGAAACCATGCCCGTGGTACTCCAACCACTTGGCGTTGCATGGCCTCAGGCAAGTCCTCGACTTGTGCCATGGGTACTATCTGTGTCAATTGAACAAAGTTTGTATGAATGCTCTGGAGCATCTGCTCTGCATCCACACCCATGATATCATCACCTCTTCCCCTTCGTCGATGATAAGGAAAGCCATCTCGCTGTCATGGTCCTACATCTTCATATACATGACAGAGTGTCACTATGTATTGTCACACCAAAAACATGTCTTTTGATTTCATATATCAAAAAACACAAAAAAATAAATACTTCAAAAATTAAAAAGTGGGTTTGGGATTCGTTACCTATGTCTCCATAAGACGCTCCTGGTGGTAGGGGAATGTCTAGATCACCGCGGAAGTCAATCCCTGCATAGGGATAATCATCTATGGTGATGAGTTGTCTCTGCCACCATGGAAAGAACTCTGTTGGGTAGGGGTTAGCCACCCTTCCACCTCTCAATCTATGCATGATATTAGCCCAGTGTCGTTAAGCTGGATCCCAAACTCCATGTGGAGTAGTGTCTACTCTAGGGCTTAGCCCTAGCACCCACTCAAAGAAGAATGTGCTCAGTATGCTTCCAAATATGAAGTTCTGCACCTTACCCATATTGTAGTCAATGAGTTGTTGTTTCATGTTACTCAGCAACGTAGTAATCCAGTCATATATTATAGGTCGCATGCACTCTACCACATAGAAAATCATTGGCTGTGAGGGCTGGTGGAGTGAAGCCAAACCTGCAATATTTCCTAAGGCTAAAAGTATGGCTTTCAACCACAGAATATGAATCGATTTTGTCGAGATTTGACTCCCAACCTTCTTTGTATCTAGAATATAGTACATAGCTATGTACTCATCTATGGTCAACCTGCCTCCTGGCCCACGTGATCAGAGGTTCACCAACTCCCCTCGTTGGGACAAACCTATGATGAAATATATGTCCTCAACCTCAATGTTGAGTGACATCCCATCTATCTGAAAAGTTTTAGACTCTGGATCCCAGTATCTACCAACAGTTGGAGTAGTCTTGGATTTTCCCTCAATATGCCAAGACACCAAAAATTCTATAAGCCACATGCCCATAATGCTTGTTGATCCATGAGATCAGCTTGAATAGCTTCCTCAACATCACCATGTTCCCTCTCTCTCTAGTCTAGTACCATCCTGCACAAAAAACAAAATTTTTATCATGATTTTCCCATTAAATCCTTGTTCACGGCCATATACGTGACTGTTTTCAAAACAGCCGTGTACGTGCACGGGTTTTGGGGAATTTTTTGCATATGGTGAGCCCTATATGCGGAAAAATGCTTAATTTCCATGTGGGACGAAACACCCAAGTTGGGATGGGCCAAAAAATTAAATTGACCATGAAAATTGAAAATATTTATATCAAAATGAAAGAGAGGGACAAGGGAATCTACCTGGATCAAACGTGGAGGGATTCCGCTGGACGATGCTCGTGGAATTCGCTTATGAAGTTCTGAGCTCAAATGCACTATGGTGGGTAAAAATTCAAAATGGTATGAAATTTTTTAAATTTTTCACTATTTATAGAAAAATTTTGAAATTTTTACCAACTTTCTATATTTTTTTACTGTTTCTGACCGTTTTGGACTGTTTGAACTAATTTGATGTTGTAGGAGCCCATTTAGAGTGCGGTTTAACTGTGTCTTCGACTAGTTCATGCCTATTTCAGGTATTATGTATAACCTGGCATATAGGTTAGGTTCACATCCACTTGCATTTTGCATAACCTTATGACTATTTCATCTTAACCTTAGGTACAAACCCATTCTATCTTGTCACAGAACCTTCGTTGCTTCTTAGAAGTGACATGATGTGAATGGTAGAGCTATCCCATACATGGGTACCCTATTTAGATCTCGTTTTGACTTTTGGTTCCCATGCCGACATTCCTCCTTTAGGGTGTGGGATTCCTTTTTATAGTATCGCCATGACTTTGAGCAAGAGCTTCATACTCCTCTTGAACTTTATGCTGTCCTTTCCCATGGGACTCCCTTGTATATGTCAAGTTGTAATTGCATTATCATGATCTTTTCTTGCCTTATTGAGCCTTATGCTGTCTTGACTTTGATTATAAGCCATATAGCCCAAGCTTGTCTCATGTCTAGCCAAGCAAATCCTTTTTACATATCTTTTGCAACTTGATTCCCCATTTTTTACCGAGAAGGGACCTTCCCCCGAGTGTCATTATCCTGCACATGTTTCCTTGCATTGAGTATAGGTATGTTCCGCTACTTGTAACTAGCTTGTTTGACCCTCGACACTCGTCTCCTCCTAGATTTGTAACTAGAAAGAACTTTTAATCTTTTTCAAGCTTTTCAAAATATCTGAAAAAGTAAAAAAAAAAACCAAAAAGCCAGATAGGAAAAGATATTATCTTTGGCAGCAATCAAGTCACAGAGCACTGTACATCACATATGTTGGTTGGGTTATTAGTTTGACTTTAGGAGATATACGTGTTACTCTGAGTTTATCTCTACCGACCGGTTAAGCTTCCAGTCCCTATGGAGCCTTTGTTGATGCCTCCTGTGTCACAGGGATGTATCAGTTTGCATATCGAGTCTATGCTGCTTGTCTTTAGTCACCATTTTCCTTTATGCTCTTGTTCGAAGGAAGTTGAAGCCTGAGTCATCCATTCCTTAGTTTTCTTGACTTTGCATGTCGGCCATTCCTGGTACTGTTATTGGTTCATGCACATCTTGTTCGAGTCCTTCCATATTATACAATGTTGTTGAGTACCTTGTGTTGGTTGATGGGGGATGCCTTAGGAGATATACTCGTTACTCTGAGTTTATCTCTACCGACTGGTTAAGCTTCCAGTCCCTATGGAGCCTTTGTTGATGCCTCCTATGTCATAGGGATGTCTCAGTTTGCATATCGAGTCTATGCTGCTTGTCTTTAGTCACCATTTTCCTTTATGCTCTTGTTTTAAGGGATTTGAAGCCTGAGTCATCCATTCCTTAGTTATCTTGACTTTGCATGTCGGCCATTCCTGGTACTATTATTGGTTCATGCACATCTTGTTCGAGTCCTTCCACATTATACAATGTTGTTGAGTACCTTGTGTTGGTTGATGGGGGATGCCTTAATGCCCTCCTTCCAGCAGATTCCATCCCATCGACTTCAGATCATTTATTTTGGGATAGGATTCTAGATTCATTTGAGTGCCTTGAGACTTACAGTCATCAGTGGCAGGTTCTCTCACCATCGACAGTTTTGGGAATACATCAATGTCCCCTGATTGATGGATTCTTCCAAGTTTTCAACCTCAACATATCTATTCACACTTGTTATATTGCACTCTAGTACCTTGATTCCCATTTTCATTATCAGTGGGTGATCTTGCATCTGTTAACGATATACATTAATGACCGATAATTAGCCAATGGAATACTATGTTTGACCTCAACACCTCTATTCACATAGTAGGACATGTACTCAAAACGGTTTGTGTAGAAGACTTTCTAGCTTAGTGGCATTCCACATATGCTACCTCGTTGATCGTGCCAGTGTTCATGAGATTTCAGCTCTTGTGATTTGATTCCAGTGTATGTCATATATCTTCATCCATTATGGAGATCGTGAACCATTGTATATCTTCAGCTTCTATGGAGATCTTGATCCTTTGTATATCTTCATCATGGAGATTTTGATCTATTATATATTGTATGTGGTGATGACCACACATGTCACAGTTTGTATACCATGCCTCTTCATGGCCATTGTACTCTTATGTATCTAGGACTGTTATATGTATTTGCAGTCATATGCAGAGATCGATTATTGTACTATACTAATGGATGGCTGGTTCTTCCACCTATTTCTTCATCACTCCACTTCTGGGATGTATTTTATAATGTATTTCTGCCATCATGTTACCCCTCTGACCTCACACATTAGGGGGCATCTGTTACAACTGATTTTACCACACATGGTTGATCACATATTTATGGACTTCCCTATCCCTCTGCAGACTCTTTGGACCCCATGGACTGATATTGTACCTTTTATATTTCCAATTTCATCCATAAAAGCATCGTTTTATTGCTGTACGCGACTTTTAAACCCATACTCACGTGTATATATGGATTTTGACCTAAAAACCGCATACATAGGGATGTGTGCATAAATCCAAATATTTTTGGTGTTTTTCTTGATGTGTGTCCAAACCACTTGACTCTTGGCCTTCCATATGCCTCGAGATCACTCATATTTGACCCTCCATTACCCCTTTGGAGTGATATATAAGGAACCCCTTGGATACATTGAAGAGGAGGAATTTAAGAGAAAGGAAACTATAGTCCATTGTTGTTGTAGCTTGCATATACTTGAATCTGCATCCCTTTGTCCCTTTGGAGGACTTTGTGTTCTTCCCAAGCTTGGATTTTCTTGTGATCTTGCTATCGAGATATGGAGGATTGAGGTGGTGGAGGCCCAGGTGGAGGACTTAGTTTCTCCAGTACGCAGACATGCTGACAGAGGTTGTCACTTGTGTAATATCTGATTTGATTAATAGAAATATATTTTCCTGTCCAATAATGTGCATTTGAATGAATATTTAATCCATGGATATGTTTAATTTATTATACATTGTTGATTATATATTCTAGAGTATATCTAACACCATATTATATAGCATGCTTGTCTTGTTTGCTGTTGTTGAGAGCAAATTGCTAGCGCAAGAGGGATTGGAAAAAGCTCAATGGGGATCTACTTCAACAGTCCGGAATAAGGTATGATTTGAGATCCTTTAGTGTTAGATGTTTGGTTTCTCTTGCATATTGGGAAAGGATTGATTTCTCAGGTCTAGCTATCTGTTGTGGTACACCCCAAGCCATAGGAAGTTTCTCTCTGTAACAGCTAACTTTGACCATTCAGTGCTGCAACTCAGCTATTTTCCTCCAACTTTTCTTTCGGTATTGTTTTTGAAAATGTCACAAAAATTTCATGGAATTTGGGGCGGATTTACAAACTGAATCTCAATGTTTCATGATGAGATATTTTACACTTTGTCCCTGTGTTTGGGAAATCAATGCTGTCATGAACGTGCTCCACCTAATTAATGATTGTCAACATATTTATCCTTAATTTCACTTATGAAATCATCTCCCTCATGATTATTTGGAATCGAAAGTTTGGATCATACTGTGGAAGTGATGGCTCGATTAACAATGATTAGGTATGGATTTTGATTGTAAGGATAATCAAGTATTTAATGATGTAATAGTAATTATTATACCTTTTTGAATCTTGACAGTACTCCATAATTAGTTTACATTTCCTTTCAAATAATCTCTCCTATACTTTCAAACAAATTTTCTCCCTATATCCAATAATTTGTAATACATCCTTTCCCTAATTTCACTGAGAACTTCAGAACACCCATACGAACACGTGCTATTTGTTACTATATCCAACTGTTTAAACTTGAATGATTGATTTTGTCAGTTACTATACCTGTCTACTACAACCTATGAAGAGAATTATGGGTCCTCCAATCAGGTATGAACCTAGAAATCTAGACACTCTGTTTTCAAACAGAGAGGTCTATGTAATTTTTTGGTAAGCTGGCTAGATTGGTTATTTCCAGATATTGAACGGATTTCATGAAGAAACAATATTCCATTTTTCTATAAACCTGAATGGAGAATTCTAATAAATAAGATGATTAAGGATAGATGCATCAAAACGAGTGGTAACAGAGGTCACGTGATTGCCTCGAACTGGAGAACGTTGGTTTACCAGGAAAAGGCACAATTTGAGAGTAGCTGAAGAATTTCTAGCACCAGGGGAGAAAGTGCAGGGAAGGGCTAGAGGAGTGGCATTGGATACATTTCCCAGACCATGGGACCAATTCATGATCTTCTTGAAAAGGTACATTATCTGTGAGGGGAGATATAAGGTTGTTTACATTTATGACTTTGTCTTACTATCTCATTTACGACATCACAGACTTATAAATATTCCATTCTATCTATCACAAACCTTACAAAACATTGCACATTATGCTAAAAGCTCTAGACACCCACTCTCATCTCTCACAAATCACGGGATGATTGATTTACTGGTGCAAAGACGTATGGCACAAAACAATTTAACATGGGAACAGTTTTTTGGAGCTGTGGTGCATCAAGCACTTGTAGTAGCACACAATGGAGATAAAAAAAATTGATCATAGCTCCTCAGATTCAGATGGGGGGAGGGATGAAGAATTGGAAGAGATTGAAGATGAATAATAGGAAAATCCAAGGGGAGCTGCAGTAGTAGGTATCCCTATGGAGGGAAATGTTGGAGCAATAGATGAAAATTAAGAAGAAGCAGCAAAAGAAATAGAAAGAGGAGCAACTACAGAATCAGCCACAGCGAAAGATGGAGCTATGAATACGACAGGAGAAGAAAGAGTGGTTGCGTAAACTAAAGAAATAAGGCCTTATGTGGTTGAGATAAAAACCTCCTTAGAAATAAAAAAGAATTGTGATTGAGCAGGAGGTACCTTTAGCAGGAATTGGAGAAGTCTCTACCCTTCTCACACCAAACAAGAAGAGGAAAAGATCAAGTGTTGGGGAGAATCATCCAAGAGGAGGAGAACTAGGGATTACTAGACAATAGAAGTGGTAAGTGTTGAGATCCCCATTTTTTCCACTGAAACACAAGAACTAGTGGTATTTTATCGATGGCTTCCACTGCAACATGAGAACCTACTAATACATAGGGAGAATCATCTGAATAAGGAAGACCTAGGGGTTCCTGGACAACATAAGTGGTAAGTACTAAAATTTCCATGTTAGCCACTTAAACACAAGAACCAGTGGGTTATTCACTAATGGATGCCACTAATAGAAAAGAACCTGCTGGAACTAGAAGAAGAAGAACCAGGGCTTCTTGGGCGGAAGAAAGGGAAATTATTGAAATTCCCATTCTAACACCCAGAGCATCCACTGAAACACAAGAACCAATGAGAAATTCCCCTAGGGTGCCCACTGCTATTCAAGAATCTGTGGAGCACCAGTTAGAAATGCTGCAATATGAAAATGAATTGTTGAAGGAGGATGCTCAAGCACTCAGGGAGGAATTGGAAAGGTGGAAGGAGGTAAGCAAAAAGTAAGCAACATGAGGCCTGGACACCTTGGCTGAAGTTGCTATTCAGTTTGAAGATCCACCTTCTAGCTAGAAAAAAGAAGATCTTATAAGTCCTGAATGTGGAGTCCTATTTAAATTGGTAGGATATAAAGTTGATAAAATGGAAATAGGAGCTTGGATATTGGCACATTCAGGCCAAAGAAGAAATGAGGCACTAAGTGAGGAACCAACAGAAGAAACAAGGTAGGAAAAAAATTTGGTTCACGAGCAGGAGCTACAGGTAGATGAGGCACTGCAGCCTCAATATTCAGAAAATACTGAATTGCTTCCTTCTAGAAGAAGTTCTGGGGAATTCACTTCACTTCCAGACCAGGAGCAACAGTTTGGCGACACGGAGTTTGTGCAATTACGTATTGACCAGGAAAATTAGTCGGCTGATACAGGTATTGTGCAGGAGAAACAGTCGGCTAACATTGAGATTGTGCAGGAAGGAACCCAACAGCCTAAAGACATGGAAATAGAACATGACACTGTTACACAAGAACCAATGTATTCAAAATTGGTTTCTAAAAAATCTATGATGGAATTGAAAGGATCAGACACTGTTACACAAGAACCAATTTTTCTAAAAATATTTGTTGAAACAACAGTCCAGACTTAAACTACTGAAACACAGGAAACGATAGCTTAGAATGAAGCTAAAACTACTAAAACACATGAAATGGTAGTTCCAACTGAGGCTGAAACTGTTGTAATGCAGGAAGTAGCAATTCACACCAAGGAGTAGGAAGCAATGGACCATATTCTAGAGGTTGAAACACAAAAAGCAACAACTCAGGCGAAGGCTGTAGAGCTTCAAGAGATGGAAGAGGTAATACTTCTAAATATTGAAGCAAGTAGATGGAAGCATCATGGAAACCAACTTGAAAAAGGTATGATTTCCATTATTGAGCATAAGAAGGTCATTAAAGAATTAAGGGAACAATGGGCTGAGGATATCTTCTTCTAGAAAATTTGATGGGAAGAGATGAGGGAGAAGCTAAAAGAGTTAAAGAAATATCAATCTATGGAGAAGAATAAAGAATAGATGCTCACTTTAACTCATGAGTTATTGAACTGCAGAGCCCCATCCCCATCCTACCCTGTATTTTTATTTTAACAGATGATTCTTTTCCATATCAAGGATTTGAAGGAAGGAAGACCCTAAAAAATTGTGACACCTTCTCAATTTTTGGAAACCTTTACCCAGAGTGAATTCTCTGAGCAGAATTTGCTGTGTGAATTATATATGCATGATAGGGAATGCATGATGGATACCCAAGACAACCTAGTTCCCCATATTGGGGGTATTCATTTAATATCATTTTCTTCTTTTGTTAATAATCATGTGCGTTGGTTGAGTGCCTCACAAAATATAAGGAGAAATGAAGACAGCTCCACCCTGTGGATTCGGGGAGAACCTAGAGCCCATATCTTTGTGATTGCTAGGAATAAAAGAAACCTTAAATTTCTAGATAAAGTCCTGCAGTTGGATGAATTTAAGCAACAGGTTATTTCTACTTGTGTTGATACGACCCCTCATTAGGAGGACATTGCTCTACAAGGAAGCAACTAGAGATGGGAATTTTCTCCTATAACTCTAAGGGAAAAAGATCCATTTTGTTTTGACAATTTTAAATATGCCCTGTTTAGAGTACCTAGCTATATTAAATGTATGGATTCCTATGGCCTGAAATGGTTGGGTCTAAGGTTTAGGTTTCCTCTTATTTGCTGGCCATACAGGAACTATAAGTGAATCTATAGGATGGCCAAGAAAGCTGAGAGAGATTGTTGGGTTACTCTAATTATGAGCAATGGGTTTTTGAAACTATAGGAGGAACAAAAACCATCATTTAACCTTACCAATTTTCATAGGAGTAGTCTTGAGTTTGATTCAGACCCATACTAGTTCTAGTTGTTGCATGAGGACATGCAATCAGATAGCTAGGGGGAGATGTTAGGTCCTGGATTTACCCTTTTTTTCCATGATTTGTTCCATCCCTGTTCCCTATTTTTGTCCCCATTTTATAGTTGGACCCTTATCCTTCTCATACAAACAAGCATAAATATCCTAGGTATAAATCATTATCTATTATTTCATTTTATGCTTGGTTTTACTTATAATTATGGATTTTACCTTTCGTTGTAATGATATGTCAATTATTTGAAAGAAAGATTCAGAATCATAGGTGGCACAAGTGCAACATTTTTTCATATCCAGGTGGTACAACTGCAACATCTCGTCATATTTGAAAGTTTTTCTTGCTTTCCATCTACTACTTGCTCAAACAACGCGGTCAACCTTAAATGTAGAAGGAATGTAGGGTATGCTTTCATGGTTGCAATTGAAACTCCTTGAGAATATTCCACAGGTTGTTGGGCATGTTAGTTTGCAGAACAACTTGAATTAAAATCTTATTTATTCCCAAGCTGATTTTATGCAAGGATTGTTGGCTGTAACTATCTTGATGATTCGAAAGCATAAAGATCAAACATCTTCATGGCTTCCCAAAATTGATGTAACATAATAGATTTGTTCTTGCATTAGAGGAAATTTCAATTTAAAATGGGCCTTTCAAAAATAATAAAAATTCCATGTCATCATGTATTATCCAATCAAAATGCTTTAAAATTAAAAAAGGGAGCACCTGTTAAACAATTTTTTAATATAAATTTGGGGATAGGTATCATAAACAAAACTACCTTTTTTGTTCGTATTTTCAACATATCTCACTGTGTTTTTACTCAAATTTCGATCAAGAGAGCTCATTGGATGTAGAATTAAATTCTGCATCCAAAAAGCACCCACTCGACATACTTTTTATTGGTATAGATACCCCCAAAAAAATAAATACATGAAAAAATGTGATGATGATGTCATCATCATGTTTTTTCATGTATTTCTTGTTTTTGGGGTAGTGGGGCCCATCAAAAGTATGCTGAGTGGGTACTCGTTGGATGTGGAATTTAATTTTGTATCCAACGAGCTCTCCTGATTGAAATTTAAGTAAATACATAGGGAGATATGTCGAAAATACGAACAAAAAAATAGTTTTTTCTTTTCTTCCTCCAAAATTAATAAACATTATTTTATTATTTTTACTATTATTTTATTATTTTTCCTTAGGAGGCCTATTTTGAGTTGAAATTTCCTATAATGTATAAGTATACACAAGCATAGAGAGATAAGGGTTTGGTTCATTCACAAGTTGTAAGAGACATAGCAGAGTTCCTATGACTGTAATTGCACTTCTTATATTAATAAAAGAGTGGCAATTATCATTATTTATCTGTTGCAACCTTTGTGAGATTTCAACAACATCTCTATTTGAAGGTTAGGGATCACCTTTTAAGTGTGGAATTTTAGTTTGACATATCTTCATGGTTAGCTGCCACTGCATTTGTTTAGTGATTGCATCACTTGGTTTTCCTTTGGTTTGATGTAGGTGAATTTGTGTGACAGTCGACTGTGTAGTTAGTTTTCCATTTTATGCAAAAGTGTGTAGTAGATGTTACATACATGCTCAACCCCTGTGTGTGTATGCTATTTATATTTCTATAGTTTGCTTAATTAGATAAGTTCTTTTCTTTGGTGAATTTGTTGTTTGGTTAATAAATAGAGATCTTTCTGATTTGGTAAATTAGAACTTCCTTTCCTGTAAAAGTAATTCTAGTTGTATTTTCCTTTAGATCATAAACCTTCAGATTAGTATGATAGGAAATAGAAGTTCTTTTCAATTCCTATATGGGTAATGTTATTTTGATTTCTTACAAGGAGCTGAGTTGGATGAGAAGTAACTAGAATTGAGTGACTTTTATTTTACTTATCAACTACTGAACATGTTTATGCATAAAACTTTGCTAATTTCCTTTGAAATAACAGACTTCTCTGGGTTGACAATTAAATCTTGAACACTCTTCTTGTTAAGTAATTAATGAGCATATAGAGTGCCCAACAAAACCTTTGCACCAGTGGCAATATTGGAAGCTATTAGAACGTTTCTTGCCTATGTGAGTCATAAGAACTTCAAAGTGTATCATATGGATGTTAAGTTAGTATTTCTCAATGGAGATCTAGAAGAAGAATTTTATATGGAGAAAACTGAAGGATTCCAACTGACATACAATCCTGACTATGTCCAAAAACTGCAGAAGGAACTATATGGATTGAAATAATTACCAAGAGGTTGGTATTATAGTCTGGATAAGTATCTACATGACAAAGGTTTCAAGAAAGGTATTGTTGACAGTAGTTTGTACATCAAATTTGAAGGAGATGATTTAATAGTTGTTTTGGTTTATGTGGATGGCATTATTTTTGGATGTACTAATGATCCTTCTATTGAGTGGTTTTCTAATTCCATGCAATTTGAGTTCGAGATGTCAATGACAGGAGAATTTCCATTCTTCCTTGGTCTCCACATTATTCAGAATTCTGAAGGATTATTTCTCTCCCAAGAGAAGTATTTAAAGGAGATGTTGAAGAGATTTTCGATGGAAGATTAGTACGCCTATGGTTGTTGGATGTAAGCTTAGAAAGGACGATCCCTCACCTGATGTTTATCAAATAACATATCTATCAATGATAGGTAGTATTTTGTACATCACAACATCTCATCCTGATATAATGCAGACTATTGGAATGGTACGTAGATTTCAGTTTTCTCCTAAGAAAATTCATTTGGTGGTTGCTAAGAGGATATTCAAATATTTGAAGGGCACAATGAATTATGGTTTCTGGTATCCTAGACATCATAATATTTAGTTAACCACATATTCAGATGCTGACTGGGAAAATTGTTTGGATGAAAGAAAGAGCACAAGTGGAGGTGCATTCTTATTGGGTGATTCTTTAGTTGCATGGCTAAGTAAGAAGCAATTATCGATATATTTATCTACTATAGAATATTAATACATTGTTGTTTCCACCTATTGTACACAAGTACTCTGGATGATCTAGACACTGGTGGATTTGGAGGGAGAAGGTCATAAATAGAGTGGTTCAATTGAATTCGATTCCTTCTACAAAACAGATTGCTGGTATCTTTACTAAACCTTTTCCAAATATACACTTTGAGTACCTACGTGAAAAGTTGGGTATCATATCTTATTCCAAATAACTTGTTCACTTTGATAGGCGGAGCTGTGTTATAGAGTGTTCTTTGATATTGATGTCAAAGGGGGAGAAATTTGTGTTTCTATAGATGATAAGCAGTCAGTGATTACAAGTGCATCATGCATCCACAATTTGAAGGTTTCCATCAATTCCAAACTAGGTTACTGTTGGAATTATGATAGGTATTGTTATCATATGGGAACATATCAGATTGTGATGCAACTGTCATTGATGGCGACACATAAGTTCTAAGCATATGATCCAATAGAAAGGAGGACAGATAAGCAGAGATCAGAATTTAATTAGGCTCTATGCTCATGCATGCAAGCCTAGATGAATACCTTCAATATAAAAAATCAAGAAGCTAAGAAATTTTTTCCATTCAATTCATTCGACAGAGATTGGATGATCCAGAGAGTACATTCAATTCATTCGACAAATATTGGGAAAAACATATTAAACGAGGAAATATAGATTGATGGTGGGAAAGGATTCACAAAGTGAACCTATATAGGAGATAAGAGATCTGAAAAATAAAAGTGAATATTTGTAACATTAAGGTGATATCCACATTTTATCACAGATCGAAGGTTAAGAAGGAGCACACAAGAAATCGACGGCTCTCAAAAACTGCAGAAAGAGACTTGTGGAAGGAAAATTGCGGAAACCCAATTTCGGGAAAAGTGGGAAGGTGGATTTGCAATCCTCAATCTGATTGCAGAAAGGACCATTGTAGCCGCATGATTGTGGAAGTCAATTTTTGGGAAAACTGGGAATTGCATACTCGCAACCCGTAATCTACAATTTTGGAAAGGATCTTACAGAAAGGTTTTTGCGGAAACTAAGTTTTAGAAACTCAATTGCAGAAATATTAAGTTGCAGAAAGAATAAGGTTGTGGAATAAATATTGCAAAAAGTTGTATTGTGGAAAGATAGCCTGTAGAATTTGAAGGACCCCCATAATATAAAGGAAATTTGGTTCAAGTAGTTATGAATTCAATATTTTAGCGGTAGATGGTTAAAGAAGTTTAGAATGACTATAGATTGCATTCCTTTCTTGCCATGAGTAATTGAACTGTGTTTGATCAATTATGAAACTAAAATTCAGGAATACAAATAGGAGAAGGGGATAAAGATTGGGAAGCATAAAACTATGGGTCAGAGAAATGTGTGATAAGAGATGAAATGGGGAGAATACACAAAACAAAGATAGTGAAGGGATCCAAGTTTGAATGAGAAGAAGCAGAAGTATACTAAAGAATGTAACAGAGTTAGTAAGCATAGATATATCTAGTTTTCAACATATTGTACTGAAATTTTTTTAAATCTATGGAATAAGGGTGGTAGGGTGGTGCTAGAGAAGACTTGTAGTCTTCTATGTGAAATTTGGAGGTTGTACAAGTCTAGTGGGTGCTAGAAAACTAGAAGAGTTGGTGCTCTCCACAAGTTGCTGCTTGTAAAATAGAGGTTGTAGACTCGCTTGAGTTGGTGCTCAAAGAAAGTTAATTTATAATAAAATGATTTTCTCTTATGAGTTTCCTCATGAATATCTATCTCTATCCCCATCATATGTGTGATTGATAACAATTAACTATGTTTTATATTTGTTGCATTATCATGGCTGTAAATTTTTGAATAGTAATAAAGTTTTAAAATGTCAAAAATTGTTTAAGCTTAGGAATAACTGATTCAACCCCCCTCCCCTTCTCAGTTATTCGAATAATCTCAATAGTGTATTGCAGATACATTTTATAACTACGAAAACTTGGTGGATGGATGTTTTAGTAGATGTTTTCTATCAGCGTGCTTCATTTAAATTAAGCACACAGGTGTGGTACAATGTAACTAATTATCCACACTGGTGCATTCAAATAGAACGATCGTCGTAAATAATGAAATGTATCTCTCATCAATGGTTCTTGCGTAAATATTATACGCACTGGTGCTTGCATACATCATAAATGAACCCATGCGATATGTTACATCATTCACACTAGAATTTTTTTTATATTTCTAAACTTTACTAGTGTTGTCCATTTACCTAAGCTTAGTGGTGCATTTTATCATCAAATGCATCGATGCTTACAAACTACCAAAATCACTTAGTGAATTTGAACAAATAGAATGCACCGAGGTTCTTATAAACAAAAGAAGCACCAGTGCGTGTAACATTTCATAGTTACCAGTGTGTATAAACCAATGGAATGCACGGATGTGAAAAACAAACAAAAACATATTGGAGAATCCATTTGGCACATGGAAATATTTATTTTAATATTTAACAGTGCATTAATTCACATAAACACACTAGTGCAAAGTGTTCAAGAAGACGCATTAGTGCGTCTTCGATTATCAAAAGAACTGCATACAATTCTTTGAATAATATATATATATTCCATTATTAATCTAAAATTGAAAGATATTTTAATAGTACTATTCATTTCAATTTTAATGATTGTTTTGTGAGTTTTATTAGTGTTTGGGTAGATGCACTAGAATGACATCAATTATCAAAATCACCGCATATGATTCTTTGAAAACTGAATACTAACATTGTATTCAAATATATAATCAAATATTTTATTTTTTTAATTCTATTATTTATCTGAAAGTAAGATATTTTTTATAGTACTATTCAGTTCAATTTTAATTATTGTGTTTGTTTGGATTAATTTCTTATATGATAGATGCAAGCATGTATTGTAATATTTTATATTCATCCATACACTTAATTACCAATGTAACATTTCACATATAACACTTGACAATAACATTGAAGAATGTAATAAAATAAACAAATGTATTTAATTATATATCAATAAGATTTCCTTTGTCATACAAAATAGGACAACATAGAGATAACAATAATCAAAATGTCAACATGCATATAATTTTTACACTTATTGGTAAATCATTTTTTAACTTGGACATTATGTCTAGTACATTATTATACAAAATGTTTGATTTTCACAGGAAATTATTTCAAAATATACAACAATCCACAACAACTTGCATTAACATCAAAATTAAATATGGATCATCATTATTTTCTAGAATTGTTATCGGTACTTGAGCTACTTGTATCAATTGGTTTATTTGGATGAATGTTTTGTTGATTGGATTGATTGTTTTACTCTTCTTGAGCTTCCATATTCCAACATAAAAATAAATTGTATTGAGTGTATATTCAGCTACATTTGCCAGGAAGAATGAAAAAAAATAGATAGTATACATGAATCTAAATTGAAAATAGACGTACCATAGAAAGGATTGAGTCATGAATGATACACATTCTTTCAAAACCAAATCTCATGCCTTATATCAACAAGTCTGTCATTGCCTCCACTCCATATTTTGTTTCCTGCAAGTTTAATACCCCATCATAAATCATAGAATTAATACAAATGATTTTTGTTGTTCTATTAATTATAAGAAGGAAGTAAAACAACATAAATATAACTCACAAATTCCACAATTAATTTTTGATACACCAACATGTACTCACAATTGTTTCTTAACCATTGTCAATACATTCTTTTGATGAAACCTGTTTTTATGTTAATGCATGTTTCAAGACATCCAAGGATTGTCAGTGGAAACAAAAAAAAATATACAAATTACAACCACTACAAAATATTTGTTTCCTATAAGGAAATAACTAATACCTGTAAACCTTGCTATCAACCCTTTTTTCCTTGTCATATGGTCTTGTGTGCTTACAGGGTTCCATTTTATTTTTTATTTTCTGCAACAAAACAATTGAAAATTACTATTTAATGTTTAATTAATTAATGAGATGTACATAATCCTAAAAATAATTGATTTGATAAATTTGAAACACATTGTTGTTTACATGGATCCTCCTATGATGCAATTATGTCCATTTCCTTGACCATCTCCTTGTACATTTTCTTGGACATCCCTACTGACACATTTTGCATATCACCTCATTCATCATTTGGGATTTTCATAATCTTCCTAGAAATCTAAGATCACATTAAACTATTTTTCTAATGATATGAAAGATAAATAGAACATAATTAAAATTATTGAAGGAATGATGCTTTGTAGTAGTCATAGATACATATTCTACATAAACATGTTTAGGAATATTACTTCTTGAATTATTCTTTTTTGTTGTTGTATGTTTTTGCTAATGCAAGTTTGACAAGTCTCATTGACCATTGCTCTAGGAACACCTCTTGTTGTTTACATATGCCCTTATTTTTTGAATCATTTGATTGGTTTATGTATTGTAAATGAAAACTACGTTGATACGTTCTTTATGCCATATCTCTCACAGTATTACTAAATTTTTGCCCCTTCTATTAACTTCCAACACCACTCTAGATGAGATAAGGACCAATTGATCATCATTTGCATCTTCCATAATTTTGATTTCTCATGATGACATTGACTTCTATTGTTGTCAGTCCCTGCATATAATTCAACATATGTGAATTAAATTATTTGAAACATATTACTAGTGAATATTATTAAATACATTACTACTCAAATTTAAAGAAATAAATCACAATGACTTCTTTTTTATTCACCCGATTCACCCCTCTGCAACCTTTCCATCAATGTTTTACGCACTTTTGGACTTAGATTGGTAATAATATTATTGAGATTCCTCATTTTTTGGCTCTGTATGTCACACATTAACCAATACAAAGTTAGTGAAATTTACAAATAATTCAAATAAATTATTTTAAATATAGAAATTAATTAAAACCACATTCCCTCTTGATAATTATGGATGTTTTTCCATCATTTTGACTATATTTTTTTCTCATTGAAATCATACCATGAATTTTCTATCAATAAACAACCTAGAACATTAAATAGAGAAGTTATCAATATACTATACAAATATATTACAAACCTTCAAATTAGAAAACAAGTTTGATATCGGATGTGCTCTATCAAATACAAATCACCGGTGCATTTATATACATAAATACATATAAAATCACATGTGTGTTACACCAACACAGGTGCACCATGAAAGTATGAAAATTATCTATCGTTTTATGGAAATAAAAAAATGGTGCATTCCTTCCATTATCGACGCTATATTTGTGTAAACAAACCAATAACAAAGAACCAAGAAATGAAAAACAAGAAAACATTACATGTTGGATGGAATTACCAATATGATCTAGAGAAACATGCATCGATGCGTTCCCATGATATAAATGTGCCAGTTTTGACGCATTCATTTTGTTAGCACCATTTTAGTTTTGCCGCATAAAGCCTCATTGCCTGAAAATTCTGAGTTTCTCTTGAGGATCAAATGGTTTTCAAACAATCCTCATTAAAACAATTTATAAAAATTCCGAGGTGGCGCGAGAAAAAGTTAAAGGCTTTTGGTTAAGAAGGAGATATTTTATAGAGAAAAATTATTCATTATGAATAATGTTTACAAAAATTCATGAAATATATTTTGTAAAAGGAGGCTAATGGTTATGTTTTATAAAAATAAACGAAATTTATTTTTATAAATCCAAAAAGAATTTGGATATTTTATGGAAAAAGTAAATGGGATATTTTACCAAAAGGTATTTTAGGCAAAGCCCAAGTGCTCAAGAAATTATGATGTCACTTTGTTTCTTGGCATAAAATCAAATTGGGCTTGCACACCAACCTGCCACTTTTGCAGCGAAATTAAACATAGATCAATGGCTCATATCAAACTCAGTCACATCCAACAGCCAAAAGAAATTTCGCATTGTGAAGTTGCACGGAGCAATTAAATTTTTCAATTTGTGAAATGATTTTAAATGGTAGATAGGTTTTTGCGGTCAAATTGGTAGGTGAGGAAAATCCACGGATAAAATAAATTTCGCATTATGAATATGCACGAGATAATGAAATTTTTCAATTTGCGAAATCATTTAAAAGTTCGCATATTTCAATGGCCACGATATGGCTGGGAAAGGATGAACGTCGTGAATGTATTTCGCATTGTCAACTAGCAAGGAGAAATGAAGTTTTACAATTCGTGAAATTTTAAATGGTGGGCAGCTTAGGGCACGTGTTGAATTGGAAAGGAAAATTTATGGTTATAAATCTTTCTACTGGATGGAATGCTATTTAGTTAATGGTTCAATATTGGAAAGAATGAGCTAATAAAAACATGTGTTTTTATCCCATTCTTTGAGAACGAGATCAGTGATCCTAAATGTTTCCATTCAGAGAAGATGAAGAGTGTTTAGAGTTAAAATGGTTCTACACTTTGTTTGAGTCTGGTGATGACAATTTTCAGATAGCATATTTATCATAAAGAGCATTTACAGGCATTTTTTGAAGCTACCGACAAATGTTTTCCTATAAATGGTTGTTTTGGTCATTATTTTAAATCAATTGTTCCCACCGAACCAAGATGATTTTTCAGAAACTGATAATATTTTTTATTCAGAACACACCTATATACAATAACCTCTCTCATTTTTTACCCAGGTGCTATGGATTGAGAGAATCGACATAATCTTTAGAGAGCAAATTTCCAGATTTTTAAATGACTGTTTTAGTCAGTTATTTCAATCAATTGTTTCCAGAAAACCATAAAGAATTTTCCAAAATTGAATTAGTTTTCTCTTAATTACAAGATCATGTTCAATAACCTCCTTCATTTTTTACAGAGGTCCTATGGTTTAGGATAAACAAAGTGATTTCTACATGCCATTTTTAGGTTTTCCAAAGGACTGTTTCAGACATCACATTCAAAGAATTGTTTTAGCCAAATGGAGTTGAATTTCAGGAAACTGAGAGAGGTTTTTCTTAATCACATGCCTACATACAAAAAATTTCTTCATATTTTACACAGGTATCACATTTTGGGAGAATTTAAGATATCTTCACATGGTATTTTTTAAGAAATTTATAGGTTTACTGTCTGAGTCATCAGTTTCAAAATAAGATCCTAAGGAGATGGAGCTGAATAAGAGAAAAAGAAGACATGGGTTTTTTTAGGAACTGGGCCAACTACAAAAACCTCTTTTGGTTTTCACATAGATTTCACCATCTGGGATATGCAGGAGGGGATTTTTAGCTTGTTTTTCTAGTCCTCTACATTTTATTTTTGTCTTATGTAAATCGTGGTAGATACGGCACATTAGAGTTTGTTAGAAGATGTTCTTCAGTTGTAACAAATTTTGATTCCCAAATGTCAGTTTAGGAAGTCCAAAATACTATAAATTTACCTCCTGAAGAAGGAGAAAGGGTTGAAACCGATTTAATTTTGCTGTGATTCTTTCAAGAGTATTTTAATAAAATTGCAAATCCGAGGTCGGCATTTTACATAGGGATTCATGTGTTGTTTATATTACAGTCTTTTGCTTCCTTTCTCATGTGATTGTTTTTCCAGTTTATCTCTTCCACTATGTTTTCTTTCATGTTTGAAATAAGTGTATAACAGTTTGGAATTCATACACGCTATGCTCCGTCTATTGTTTCAGATATTCACCAATTTTTTCTTCTAAAGTTGATACAAAATTCATTTTCCAATACTCTGTGTTGATGGTCTGTTCATGTTCTTCTTTTCCACTAGACAATTATAATTTGACTGTCATTAGAGGAAATTTCAATTTAAAATTGGCCTTCCAAAAATAATACAAATTCCATGTCATCATCTATTAGCCAATCAAAATGATTTAAAATTAAAAAAGGGAGCACCTCTTAAACAAATTTTTAGTATAAATTTGGGGATAGGTATCATAAAAAAAAACTACTTTTTTGTTCGTATTTTTGAGATATCTCTCTGTGTTTTTACTCAAATTTAGATCGGGAGAGATTGTTGGATGTGGAATTAAATTCTGCATCCAACGAGTACCCACTCAGCGTACTTTTGACGGGCCTCGCTACCCAAAAAACAAGAAATACCTGAAAAAATGTGATGATGATGTCATCATCACATTTTTCTGGTATTTCTTGTTTTTGGGGTAGTGGGGCCCATCAAAAGTATGTTGAGTGGGTACTCTTTGGATGAAAAATTTAATTCTGCATCCAACGAGCTCTCCCGATCAAAATTTGAGTAAAAACATCGGGAGATATGTCGAAAATACGAACAAAAAAATAGTTTTTTCTTTTCATCCTGCAAAATTAATAAATATTATTTTATTATTTTAACTATTATATTATTAATTTTCCTTAGGAGGCCCATTTTGAGTTGAAAGTTTTGCTAATGGATTGAATGGCTATCTTGCCTCTGTGTTAAAATCTCCTGCATAAGCTCTGTTCATTTATGTTACATTTCTTTACTCCATCGCCCAATGGTTCTATGTCTTGTTTCAACCAATTTTACAAACAATTTATAGTTTCACTTATGCATATCTGGCATTGTTAATATTTGGTGAGAGATCCCTCTTGGAAGAGTAGAAGTCCAGTTCTCTCTTCGAAAGTGGTTCTGCTTTACTTGGCAGCGAGCCTTCCACAACCTTTGGGCTCAATTCCGTTGCTAACAAACTGGCGTCGTTGCTGGTGACGAGATTGAATATCATCCCTGGGAAGAACGATAAAGATTCAAAGGATAAATAGTTTCTGTGGGAAAACATAGATTCTTACATGTGAAAAAGGTTGTATCATTTTCCCTGGCGACTCCACTGAAATATTCTGGAAGGTGACTCCGCTAGGGAGACTGGTGGTCAGAAAGATAAATACGGGGAGAGGTTTCAAATATTCCTAGGATTTGAATGAAGGGTTTAGATATGACTGTTGATGGTGAACAATGGTGAGACATCAAGAAGGTCATGTCTCTTTTCACCTAGTGACTCCATTTGCGAAGGATCCATTCTTCATAATGTTCTATGGTAGCTCCACTATCAAACGGGGTTGCAAAGTTTGAGGAGTTGATTCAGTTTCTCCACCATCAAGATGAATTCTTGGGCTGCAAGGTATGCTCCTATGAATCTTGCTCCCATTCTTGGTTATCCCAATAAAATACCTCTGGTACATATCTTCCAAGATTCAATGATGAAAAGGGTGATGATGTTGCCATTCATTTATTTAGATTTCATAAGTATATACATAAGTTGGGAGTGCAATGGCATGAAGATTATTTAATGAAATTGTTCATGTTTAGTTTAGAAGGATATGCAAGGTCTTGGTATCAGGGATTTCCAGCAGGGAGTTTATCCTCCCTTAAAGACTTTCATACCATATTTCATGAACATTTCGAAAGGCATTATCCTTCTTTGTTGTTACTTCAAGATTGTTGCACACACGATAGAGAGTTCATTGAAAATGTGAAAGATCAGTGTGGTGATGATCAGTATTTGGATGAAGAGGTTTTAGATATCTTACATGAATATTCATCTCAAAAATAAGGACAAACCAATTGCCATGATATTCAAGAAATTTCCTAGCAGTTAGTACTGTCTTCCTTGACTGAAGTTGACATAGACCAAAGCTCAGATTCAACCAGTTATATCTCTCTTCCTGAAATTGATGATGATTTGCAGCATTCTTATCATTCTTTGTGTGACCAAGAGAGGGGTTGGGACTGCCAATCAGATCCTTCCTCATATTATTCAACTTCCAAATTTTTGTTACAAGAAGAGGTCTCCCCTTCCCAATCAGAAAATTCCTTTTCGCAATAGCAATCTCTTGACAGTTACAATGCTTGTGTGATTGATTACACAGAAGATGATAATTCTGGAAAATTTCAGTCTTTTAGTCCCTCCACATGTTCATTTTCTGAAAATGCAAGTAAAGAGAAATCATATTTTGAAATAGTGGTTGAAGGAAGACCTCTTCATGTTGATCAAATTAAAATTTCACCTAAAGATTTACATGAATATATAAAGCTCTATTTGTTTGAAGAAGATGATCAACCTAGTGACTTGAAAGGAGATGGGTGTACTGATTTGTTTTTTGAAGAATGCAATCAACCTACCACAATTTCTGGTAGTGAAGAAAATTTCATTGCAATTCAAGATCAAAAGTATGAAAACAGAGTGGAAACTAGACATGTTGAAAGTGATTGTTTTCCGTTGTGTTTTCCTTCATTTGAGTGGTTAAAAAAGAGACTTAAAGTTTCTGATCAAAAACATAAATTTGATATTGTAGATGAATGTATAAATTTCCTTGGAATGGATGATGAGTGAGAAGGGCAGTTATGCAATCAATCCCAGCCTTTAGAAAAACCAGCAGTATGCAATAAAGAGTTGAATAACGAAGAAGAAGATGGGGGCTCTCAAATGGATGTTTCTTCTTGTTTTCAAATTCAGAAATTTTTTGTCAAGAAGAAATCTATTTGCTCGATCCTATTGAAGAAATGAATGATGTTTCTACTGAAGCATATAAAGAATATGAAGTTGTAAGATAAGAAATTTTAGATGAAGTTGTGGATGTCTCACCTGAAAATTGTCACGTGTTTTCCTTGCATGGTTCTTTTGAATATTAGTTTGACAGCGTGCAAGGGAATTTATAGTTGGGACAACCTTCTCATGGTAAGCAAATGACAATTTTTTTTGAAGGCTGTCATGTTTTTGATGATCCAGTGGTAGAGTACACAGAGAATCTTGGAAGTGGTAATGGTTGGTTATATCTCTATTGTAAAGATCAATTTCTTTATTATAACTTTGTGCCATTAGGTCCTTCAGTTCTTTTTTTTATCAAGCGTGAAGAGAAAGTTGGTTTATGGGATCATTTGCTTGAGTGGCTTCATTGGAAGTCAGAAGTTACTTGAATGAGCATTGATGCTTAGTAAGTAGGGTAGGTAATTAAATATGAAGAAGCTCGACATGGCAAGCATTCCATTCAACAACTTTCAGTTTGTTTTTAGTTTCTATTTTAATTTCAGTTTTGGTTTTAAAGTTCAGATGTGTAATTACAGTTGTCTTCAATTTTCAGAATGTGGATAGGTGACAGGTGACAAGTTGAAAGAGTGATATTTGTTTGCAGAATGGTTTCATTTGGTGGTTCAATTCAGAACATGTTAAATATTTCAGAAAAAAATTGGGAGCATCCCACTGGATTTGGCACTTGGTCTATGGTGGTTCTTTACTACCTCGCTAGGAGGATAGCATCCCTCGTGGAGCCAGATGTTAGCACCATTTTATTTTTACCGCATAAATCCTCGTTGCCTGAATGATTCTAAGTTTCTCTTGAGGATCAAATGGTTTTCAAACATTCCTCATTAAAACAATTTATAAAAATTCTAAGGTGGCGCGAGAAAAAGTTAAAGGCTTTTGGTTAAGAAGGAGATATTTTATAGAGACAAATTATTCATTATGAATAATGTTTACAAAAATTCATGAAATATATTTTGTAAAAGGAGGATGAAGGTTATGTTTTATAAAAATAAACGAAATTTATTTTTATAAATCCAAAAAGAATTTGGATATTTCATGGAAAAAGTAAATGGGATATTTTAGCAAGAGGTATTTGAGGCAAAGCCCAAGCGCTCAAGAAATTATGATGTCACTTTGTTTCTTGGCATAAAGTCAAATTGGGCTTGCACACCAACCTGCCACTTTTGCAGCAAAATTAAACATAGATCAATGGCTCATATCAAACTCAGTCACATCCAACGGCCAAAAGAAATTTCGCATTGTGAAGTTGCATGTAGCAATTAAATTTTTCAATTTGCGAAATGATGCTAAATGGTAGATAGGTTTTGACAGTCAGATTGGAAGGTGAGGAAAATCCATGGATAAAATAAATTTCGCATTATGAAGATGCATGAGATAATGAAAATTTTCAATTTGCGAAATCATTTAAAAGCCTGCATATTTCAATGGCCATGATATGGCTGGGAAAGGATGAATGACATGAATGTATTTCGCATTGCCAACTAGCAAGGAGAAATGAAGTTTTACAATTCGCAAAATTTTAAATGGTGGGAAGCTTAGGGAACGTGTTGAATTGGAAAGGCAAATTGATGGTTGTAAATCTTTCAGCTGGATGGAAATGCTATTTACTTAATGGTTCAATATTGGACAGAATGAGCAAATAAAAACATGTGTTTTTATCCCATTCTTTGAGAACGAGATCAGTGATCCTAAATGTTTCCGTTCAAAGAAAATGAAGAGTGTTTAGAGTTCAAATGGTTCTACACTTTGTTTGAGTCTAGTTATGACAATTTTCAGATAGCATATTTATCATAAAGAGCATTTACAGGCGTTTTTTGAAGCGACCGGCAAATTTTTCCCTATAAATGGTTGTTTTGGTCACTATTTTAAATCAAATTTTCCCACCAAAAAAAGATGATTTTTCAAAAACTGAGAAATTTTCTTCTTCATAACACACCTATATACAATAACCTCTCTCCATTTTTACCCAAGTGCTTTGGATTGAGAGAATCGAAGTCATCTTTAGAGAGCAAATTTCCAGATTTTTAAATCAATTATTTCAATCAATTGTTTCCAGAAAACCATAAATAATTTTCCAAAATTGAATGAGGTTTCTCTTAAGGACGGGATCATTTTCAATAACCTCCTTAATTTATTACACACGTCCTATGGTTTAGGAGAAACTAAGTGAGTTCTACATGCCATTTTTAGGTTTTCCAAAGGACTGTTTCAGACATCACATTCAAAGAATTGTTTCAGCCAAATGGAGTTGAATTTAAGGAAAATGAGAGAGGTTTTTCTTAATCACATTCCTATATACAAAAAACTCATTCATCATTTACATAGGCATCACAGGTTGGGAGAATTCAAAATATATTCAAAGGGTATTTTTCCAGAAATTTACAGGTTTACTGTCTAAGTCATCAGTTTCAAAATTAGATCTTGAGGAGCTGGAGATGAATCAGAGGAAAAGAAAACATGGGTTTTTTCAAGAACCGGGCCAACTACAAAAACCTATTTCAGTTTCCACACAAATATCACCATATGGGATATGCAGGAGGGGAGTTTTAGCCTATTTTTCTAGTCGTCCGCATTTGATGTTTGTCTTATGTAAATTGTGGCAAATACGCCACATTAGAGTTTGTTAGAAGATGTTCTTTAGTTGTAACAAATTTTGATTCAAGAATGTCAGTTTAGGAAGTCCAAAATACTATAAATTTACCTCCTGAAGAAGGATAAAGGGTTGAAACCGATGTAATTTTGTTGTGTACGCTTTCAAGAGTATTTTAATAAAATGGTAGAGCTGAGGTCGGCGTTTTACACAGGGATTCATGTGTTGTTTATATTACAGTCTGTTGCTTCCTTTCTCATGTGATTGTTTTTCCAATTTATCTCATCCATTATGTTTTCTTTCATGTTTGAAATAAGTGTATAACAGTTTGGAATTCATACACGATGTGCTCCATCTATTGTTTCAGATATTCACCAAAGTTTTCTTCTAAAGTTGATACATAATTCATTTTTCAATGCTCTGTGTTGATGGTATGTTCATGTTCTTCTTTTCCACCAGAAAATTATAATTTGAATGTGATTGAATGGCTATCTTGCGTCTGTGTTGAAATCACCTGCATAAGCTCTATTCATTTCTGTTACATTTCTTGCCTCCTTCACCCAATGGTTCTGTGTCTTGTTTCAACCAATTTTACAAACAATTTATAGTTTCTCTTATACATATATGGAATTGTTAATATTTGGCGAGAGATCCCTCTTGGAAGAGTAGAAGGCCAATTCTCTCTTCGAAAGTGGATCTGCTGTTACCCGGCAGCAGGCCTTCTACAACCTTTGGGATCAATTCTGGTGCTAACACATTTTTTTATAGAAAAAAAACTTTACAGGGAAGGCATGGTTACATATTCGATCCAAAAAATGGACCCATCTCACCGTACACATTTTATATATATTCATAAGCTAAGTAAATCTAAAATTCCTAAAAGGTGAGATCTTAATTGTGTATAACAATAGAGGATTTTAAACCCTAATGTAAAATTTTGCAGCCACATAAAATGAAAAGAAGAAGCAAGAAAATAAGGGTTGCAACATTGAAGGTGAGTATGAACTTTTTTTTCTAAATCTAATTAAATTGTAAATAAGATATTAATATAAAAGTAATTTTTACATAATTGAAATTTTTACCATGCAAGTTTTTTTATATTCACCATACCTAACAAATCTCAATCCTTAGAAAAATAAAATTAATTGAAACACCTTCCACATAAGCCTATCTTCAAATTCTATTGATCCACCCAGCAGTTGGAATTGATTGTCGACTTCGACAGGTTCAACATTGATTCAACAAGTCTGAACCTTGACACAACCTTGATAGGTTCTGAACCTCGACATGCATCATTGACACCAGCATCTTGACACGACTATGACATATTGTCTCTCTGTATTCCAGTCATCTGTAACGGTTGAAATTTTGAATTGTTCTAACTTCTCTTTTAACTAAACGTAACGAGAAGACAACCCAAATGTTCTCAACACTCTTTATAAACATGTACACTATTGTAATGTATAGGAAGCATATTAAGTCGAGTATTAAGAAGAGTATTAATCAAGTAATAGAAAAATAATGAAACTACAGAGTTTGGTTCGAACTCTTTCATTTTGTCTATGTGTCTGTTTTCTATTATGTAGTATATTTCTTACTTTGCTTATTTTAATATTCTTCCTCCATAATAGTGCTCAATTTAACATTCAGTGCTTGATTCAAATATTAAGTCATACATAGAAACTTGTATCAAAGTTACCTGACTTATTCATGTTCAAACATGTTCGCAAACTCACCAATCCAAGAAGAAACTACCTTCCACCTTAGAGTATCCATCTACTTGCACCACTATATAGAATATGGATAAAGAAGCAGACAATAGACATGTAACTAATGAGACAGAGCATCTCATAGAGAATGAATTGGCTTGAAAACAAACCAAAATGTTCACCCAGTTCAATGATATTCTCACACAATTTTCCTCGACATTAGGAGGATCCTCGAAAAGATCCAACTATGACAAAATTGGTCTATTAAAAGTGAAAATGAACTTGGAAATATCAAATATAGAAGGTAATATTGATGTGTAATATGTAGATATTTGGGTACAACAACTGGAATCTTATTACTCTATGAATCAACTCTCTGAATCCAAAAAGATCACCATTTCATCATTGAATATGTCGACCTCTGTGCACTGATGGTGGGAGAATCTGTCTAGAAAGATGGAGAAAGACGGAGACACCATAAACACGTGGGGTAAATTTGTTGAGTACATCTAGAAGGAGTTATACACTCCAAAGTACCTTGAATAATAGTATAAGAAGTGGCATAAACTAAGGAAATGGAAAGACCAGTTTGTGCAGAGTTACACCTACAAGTTCTACCGACTAATGGATAGACTTGGCATTCAAGAAGAGAATAAATTGTTTGTTCTGAAGCATGTCAATGGATTTTCCCCATACATTCAACAAGACATGGAGTTTCTAACTATTAGTATGCTTGTGAATGTATTCCACTATGCCAAAAATATCGAATCCAAAGCACACTTTGCATCTAATCCGACCGGTCGAACATACAACAAGAAGTCACCAACCGACTTTGACAAGTCAAGACACCCTTCTCAGCCGACTCTGCCAAATCCATATTATCACAAAAATCACTCTCATAAATACAAGAGGGAACATTAAAAACAACCTCCTATGGGGAAATGGTGTGATTACCACAATTCCTCATGGCATGATATGTTTGAATGCAAGGATCATAATACATTTTTCGAAAAAAATTCAACCTCTGACTTGTCCGACAAAAATATTGTAGAATGTGACTCAAAAGCATCGACCCTCTTGACATCAACATCAACCACTCTGACAGCCTCGACTATCATCAAGGAGAAGGAATGAGAGCGTCTGTTCCATACAAAAATATGGGTTCAAAATAGTCCATTGCATTTTATTGTGGATAATGGAAGCCAAAAGAACTTTGTTTCTGAAGATCTCTTGAAGAAACTAGGTCTTGTCACCATTCCACATCCTCAATCTTAGAATATCGATTGGATGAAGCGTGGAGAAGAACTAAGAATCACTTGACAATGTAGACTCGTCTACTTCATTAAGCCATTTGAAGATGAAGTGCTTTGTGACGTGGAATTTCTCTCCATAGCTGACACCCTGTTTGGGAGACCTTACTTATGGGATCGACATGGAAATTATGAGTCACAGACTCAAAAGGTGTTTGTCAAAATGTGGAATCAATTGTAGGGCATACTAGAGTGACAAGCTACACCAATGTTTGTAATGATATATTACAAACAAACAAAGAAGCTTATCAACCATGCTCATAAATTTACATTGATCATGATTAAGCCTCAACATTTTAGGAAGACTACAATTGTAATAACCCAAAAATTCATAAAAATTTAAAAATTTTCATGTAACATAAAATGTTCAAAGATGTCACTTCCTAAGAACCAGTAACTACTAGCGGTTACTCAAACAAAATATTTAGAATAGAGCATTGTAATTATTTAGTTCTATATAATTTATTTGTTTATCTTTGAAGTACTATGTTACAGATGTTAAATTCAGTAGTTTATGTTTTTAAAAGGACAGGAAAGAAAACTATATCTAAACTTGATACTAAATTTGTTTTTACTGTCTTCTGACAAGTAGGAGAGACCTTAATTGAGATTGGGGGTTACTTAGCTTACAGTTAACACAGTGAAGTGATTCTTATGTAACAGGTTCTATACAGGTAAGCAGTTTGTTACCAGTAATTACAGATCAAGAATATCACTCAACTAGCATAGGATATAATGCTAGTAAAATTGTTTGTTTTGCAGCTTGATCTTGTAAGAGGTATTGTTGATATTTTTATTGATAGAAACCTGGATAAATGTTTGTAAAACGCTATTGTAATAGAATGGGTTTAGTTCGGTTATGCTTACTACCATAGTCTTTGTTCAAATAACCTTTCTCTTTGTGTTTTCATTTATAGACTTGTATTTCCATTGTTAGATGGTGCATCTTAGGGACAGATCTACTTCTGCCATTAAAAGCACAGTAAACTAAGAAGTATACAAACTAAAAGATATGTTAAACATACTTGCTACCAAAAATACATATTTATCATTAGTTTTTGGTATAAGGTACTGTTTATATTTATTTGAGTTCTTTCCAAACTTTAATCATTCTATGTTAATGCATCTCCTTAATCAAGTGTTTGCATTTAATTTGCTTGCATATGAAATCCCGTTTTAAATGAGTTTTCACTTACAAAGCATATATTGTAATTTAAAAAACCACGATTAGACTAAATCCTAGCTTAAAAGTCTCTATGGGTAAGTATTTCTATAAAAAGTTGGTTCATCCTCCATTGTTTGTATTTTGCTAAATCAATAGTTAACATAATTTAAAACGAGGAATCATAGATATGCAAAAGTTTGAGTTTATAGTTATGTATAAAAACCCTAGTGTATAAGAATTTCCTCTCAAACACAAAGTCTTTGGTTTATGTAAACAAGAAAACAAAAAAGAGGATAAAGATATCAAGCAAATAATATCAAAAGGTTTTGAATTTTAAACAAATGATTGTGCAGGTTGAAATGATATTTTAGAACTATATCATGAGACCCATATCTCACAAATACATTGGAGGACACGTGGTTGGTGTGCAATAATTAGGTTTTGTTGACTTGAAGCGACATATAAAACTTACTTCAAACCCTAAAATCACATTTTGTTCTTTGTTTCTGCTATGGGGTGGTCGAGCTGCGAGCTCATGGTCGCTAGGCTTGTTATCAGTCCTCCAAGTCATTTGCACGCAGGCCTTCGTAAGCCATAACGAGCTCCTCTACAAGTTTTTCTTTCAAGTTTTGGTGTAGTAAAAGTGAGCACAAAGCTTGCTGTTGTCGTAAGGTGGTTTTGACTGTCGAAAGGAGTGTTGAATGTTTAGCTGTCTTCACCATAGTTTTACTAAGTGATTTTGGCACTCTGTGAATGTTTTTATCCATAACTAGTGTGAAGAGAGTCATTTGGTAGAGTGAAATAGGTTCTTGTTTACTGTTTGTTTTCCTATCGAGGGTTTGGTCCTTACCTCATTGTGGCTTGGGACTTCACACCTGAACACTACGAATTGTATTTTATTTTTGGCAGTGTTCCATTTCATCCCGTGGAACTAACGAGGGAGGCTAGGGCTAGCTTACAACTTCCAAACAGTTGCGTCGTTTTTTTCGGTAAGAACTGAATTTGTTTAAAACTCTTCTGTACAATAATACGTTTAAAATTTGTGAAAATCATGTAATTAAAAATCATGTTTCTTTTGATTTTGTGCAGGCTCTCCAATGATGGCTCAATTTTGTTAAACTCCACCAACAGAGCTTCCATGATGGCACCCACCCCAGTAACCCTCGTTTCACCTTGGGTTCTCCTACATGAGTTGTATGGTGGATTATGATGATACTGCATGTGTTGTTGGTTACTTGTTCGGCCATGGCTGTTAGATACCCTGTTTGATTTTCAATCCTTAATGGCTATTTTGTAGAGAAGTAAAATAGGGCCTTTCATAGCTGTGACTTAATGAATTAATTTTTGAGCCTTTCCGGCCATGGTTGAATTAGAGTGATTTTGTTTGGTACTGGTTTAAAGTTGTGAATTTTATTTGAACAGGCCATTGGGCCGTTATGTGAGGATTTGTTTAGGGTTTAAAAATCCCTAATGGAAGTTCTTGCGGAACTTCTTTTTAGAAGGGATTTTGTAGCTGAAATAGTTGTTTTGTTTAAGTGAACTTTGTTTGTAATTAAAATACTTTTATTCAGGATTTTAAGCCTTGAATGGTGATGTAAAAGGCTGTAAGCTGAGACTATGTCTGTTTAGTTTTTTTTTTGGTAATAAAAGAATTCATACAACTTAAAGGTGAATTAATAGTATCTCTGTTTGGTTAATATTTATGTATATTGTGTTCATTTTAGCTACTTTTATTGTTATTTACTTTTCTAGGGTATAGGGTTAAGTAAATAAATTTTGTTTCCTCTTCAAAAGAATTATGATTTGAGTACCTTTGACAGCGGAATACTTCGATAATAGCATAATGATTAATGCAGAAATGAATTCTGGAAATAGAACAGAGAAATGATATTATTGAATAAATTTACCTATCTTCTGTACTTTTTGGATTATATTGCTAGATTTTGATATTTATAAATTATGATTTTATTTTGTTATAAAAGAACAGTTCTTTTACAAACCCTAATTCTTCTTTAAATTTTACAGAGCTAGTTTTTCATTTCAATTAACCCTAGTTTACATTTTTCACATAGGTGAACTAACTGTGTAAATGTTTAACCTGGTTTACTGTTTTGCTAAGTAATCTAGATAATTTACTGTTTTCTATAATAACTGTTTAGGAAAGCATATTAGGTTTTATAGCATAGAATTTTTTTTGGGTTTTGCAGTGTATAAAGTTACACATACCAGTGTGTAATAACTAGCCTCTATCCTCTGTTTTTATCTAATTTGTTTAAGTACTTTAAGTAAATAATACAAATACAACAAAAATCCTATGAACAATTTATACAAACATCCTGTAGAAAAATAACCATTCGCATCTGCACACATACTTTGATTAAATCCACTTCTTGAAAATAAACTAACCTACTGTACTAGAGTACTACCTTGCAAAAGGTGTGGAAAAATACAGTTTAGGTATTTTCTTTCTATCGATTAATTAACTCAGAAATTTCTCTACTAATTTACCCTAATCTAGCTAGTTACTAACTTTCATAGCATACACATTTCTCCTATCTATCCTTAACAGAAATAAAATAGAAATATACTATATCATTGAAAACTCTTAAACTTTCCAGATACAATAAATAATTAAATGACAGAACTAAACAAGTAAAAACCTGGAAGTATAGATGAGGTGACAACAGCTTAAGGAAGTTGTTCCTCCCAACCAACTCCTGGAGAAGAGATGGATTGTACTTATCAGGACCCCCGATCTTGTCTCCTGGTATACCTGGTAGAATTACTAGGTGAGAGATGTAGTCTAGAAATCCTTTGCAACTCCACTGAGTGTTCAACAGTAACTCAGTTCTTCTTACAGCAGTATGAACTCAACTTAGAATAGCTGCATTAGTTCAGTTCTTCAGCACTTATCCACTCAAACTTACTTCATTTAGTCCCCTCCATCGAATTCCATTGTGCACTTCATTCACTCAGAATGATCACAAATCCATAACGAGCAGCCTTAGTTGTCTTCAATGGGAAGTTTTATTAGCATGCCTAGGTATTTTGGGTCAGTTTTTACTTAATGAGCCACCTGCTCTTGTTCCACTTTCTTGGGGAATCTTGACCGCAAAAATAGGGAAGTTGCCACCTGCAACAACTAGAAGTAGTTTGAGGATGCTGCCACATGTCAATCTGCTCTCAACCCAGCCTCCTCCATCAAGTGACCAGTAAAACACTAATTTAATAGCTTCCCTAAGCTGTTGTCTCATCTTTTATTTATTTATTACTAAAATATTCTGAAATGACATTAAATTATCCTTGACCCTACTTGGTCATTAATTACAAACTTTACATAAAATGTAACATAATGTTTCTTAAAAAATGAAAATGTTTTGAAAATTGGGGCATGTGACAACAACAACTAGTTGACTCACTGACTAGCGCAACTCCCAAGAGTAATATCAGATCGACAACATACTCGACGAATACCAAAACGTATTTCAAGAGCCAGGCAAAGTACGTCCACATTTCCAGGTTAAGCACTCCATTGAAATTGTTCTTAGTTCTTCATTACCTAACACATTTGTTTACAGAAGATCCATTATCGAGAATGAATAGATTCACAAACAGATTCAAGTTTTGATCAACAAAGGTCACATTTGACCCAACCCCTCTCCTTATGGAAGTCCAGTCGTCCTTGTTCTAAAGAAAGATGGAACTTGGCGCATGTGCATTGACTATCGAGCTCTCTATAAGATCTCACTAAATAATAGATACTCTCTTCCAAGGATAAAATAACTCATCGAATGTCTCAAAGGTGATAAATTCTTTACTAATCCCGACCTCAATTTGGGATATCATCAAATTTCGATTGATCCCACCAATGTATGGAAAACTGCTTTCAAAACCAATGAATTATTGTTTGAATAGTTAGTCATGATTTTCATCTTAACCAATTCACCTACGACCTTCATGCACTATATGGATGACACTCTTCAACCTATCATAGGAAAATGTGTCATTGTCTACCTAGATGACATCTTGATTTTCAGTTGATCATGGGAAGAACATGTTCGACAGATTCAACATGTCCTCAACACTCTTTGACAACATCGACTCTATTTGAACTTTGAAAAATGCACATTTGTGATGAACAACATCAAATATTTGGGGTATGTCATCGACTTTGTAGGAATTCACATCAACCTAGACAAATTACAAATCCTCAAATATTGTCCCATTCCTCAAAATAGTCATGAACTAATAATTTTTCTTGGTTTGGCAATTTTTCTATCAACGATCTATACTCAACTTTAGTCACATGGGCAAGGCTTTGAATCAGTTGACTAAGGGAAATGGGAAAAATATATTCAAATAGACATCAACACAACAACAAGATTTTGAGAAACTCAAACACAAGATTTGTACTACACAAGTACTTGTGTTACCTAATTTGCATCAACCTTTTGAGATTGAGACAAATACATCAGACTATGATTTAGGTGCAATGATCTCTTAGTCTGGTCATCCAACCGATTTTCATTCTGAAACTTTTAATGACACTATAAGGTATTCAAATTATGAAAAGGATTTGTATTCCATTTTGCAAGCCCTTAATAAATGAAGACATTACATTCTTGGAAAGGAGATGATCATTCTCACTGAACATAAGCCTTTGCAGTTCGTCTCTTCCTAGTACAAGCTACAAATGAATCAACAAATCAATTGGATTAATTACCCATAACAATTTAAGTTGGTAATTAAGTATCGAAAAGGAAAATCCAATGCCACAGCTGATTACCTTAGTCAACGACCCATTACTCTTCTCTTTACAATGATGAGTATGCAGGGATACAAAACCACTACTTGGCCTCAATTGTATTTGGTAGACTTCAATTTTTCAGCACTTTATTAACCGCTTCAAACTAACCCGTTTTCTACTACCTACTACTTCCTAAAATATACATTTCTATACAATCTTAGACAGATTTGTGTACCGACAAGTGAGCACTGAAAAAATATCAATTGGCATGCACACTATAGCAAGACTGTAGGACACTTTGGAGTAGCAAATACTTTTTCTATCCTCCAAAAGTATTTTTATTGGCCTTAAATTAAGTCTAAAATCAATAGGCACATTTGATCATGCGTGGTTTTTGACATTGCTAAACCACTGAATCGACGACAAGGATTGTGTACACCTTTGTCAATTCCTAGTCGACCATGTGAATCTATTTCTATGTACTACCGAATGAGATATCCTACTACCAAACATTAGCATGACGTGATCTTAGTAGTAGTTGACAAATTTTCCAAGGTGGTTGTTCTTATTCCATGCAAGAAGAATACAATAACACACCATACTTCTCATCTCTTCTTCGAACATGTTTGGAAACATTATGGTTTACCGACAACCATAATTTTCAATAGAGATTCCATATTTTTCAGCATGTTTTGGAAGACTCTTTGGAAACAACTTGACATGAGACTCTCTTTACTGACAAATTTCCATCCTTAGACAGATGGACATATGAAATTTGTGAATCACTTGGTAGTACAACTTCTCTTCATGTACAACCACAAGAATTGTCGGATATGGGATGAAAGTATCCCACATATACAACACAATTACAATCGTTCTCAACACAGCTCTATGAGAAAGAGTCCATTTGGGATATGTTATGGATTTAAACCCTCATATCCCATTGAATTGATTAGTTCATCGAAAGAGTAAAATGACACTAAATTTGATAGACTAGAAGGTTAAAAGTCATTGAATTTTCAAGACCAAATCTACAACATCCAAAAACAAGCACATGAAATGTTGCAGCGAGCTAATGTGAAAGATAAGACCTGACATGATAAGAATCACATTCCTCTTTCATTTCAAATTGGGGATTAGTTCCGGTTGTATCTAAATAATGAATGCTTCATTGGTCCACACATAAAGGTGAAGCCTTTGCGATATGGTCCATACAATATCCTTAAGCATATTGGAGAAAACACTTTCCTACTCGACATTCCTTCATTCATGGGTTTGAATACAATATTTAATGTGTATCTACTTAGACCATACCATGCACCATTGTTGGAACAGAAAAAATTGCAGAAATCAAAACCCAAAGACATCCATCCAAATGTTCAGGAGCCTCTTCCTTGCGACACCATCGTGGGACGACACATACGCCATACAGGGACAAATGCAATTCCCTTATTTCAAGTGGCTAAATCCATCTAGATCCCAACATAAGGAAATTTTTACTATGTGAATGAACTCACCAACAAGTTTCCTCATCTAAATGAGAAAATAAGGGGGACCATTGTTTCTTAAGGAAGGAATAATAGTCCACCCAGCAGTTGGAATTGATTGTCAACTTCGACAGGTTAAACATCGACTTTGATAAGTCTGAACCTTGACACAACCTACACAATTTCTGAACCTCGACATTCATCATCGACACCAGCATCTTAACATGACTACGAAATATTGTCTCTCTATCTTCCAATCATCTGTAACCGTTGAACTTCCAAACCATTCTAACTTCTCTTGTAACTGAAGGTAATGGGCATACAACCCAAGCGTTCTCAACACTCTATATAAATATGTACACTATTATAATATACATGTAGAGTACTAAGCCGAGTATTAAGCAAGTAATAGAACAATAATGAAACAACAAATTTTGGTTTGAAGTCTTTCATTTTTTCTGTGCGTATGTTTTCTGTTATGTAGTGTATTTCATGCTTTTCTTATTTTAATATTCTTCCACCATAACTGTGCTCGATTCATTCAATCAAATTGATGTCCCCGTTACGCGCTTGGGCACCCAGATCATATCTCCCCTAAAATTTTCGACAAAAGAATGAATTAGTGTTTAGGTTTTTTTCTTTCAAACACAATTTAGAATCAGTTTTCGAACTTAAAATTGCTACCATTTTTTAGTTTAGGGAAAAAATAGCTTGTGTGATTTTTTTTTTAATTTGGTCATTTGGGATTTTAATGAGCTCATGTTTAAGTTGCACTAGTGCATAAATATATGACATGCATTGGCCTCCCACAACTTTAAAAAAATATCATGCCTGAGTGAGCCTATACTTATGACACCCTGGTACACTTGTGTTTATAAAATGCACCAAATTGAAAAATGGTTTAAAATACATGTATAAATATCCTCTACCAAATGTAGCTGATATTTTCTACTGCGGGGATTTTGAGGACATTCTTTCACGGTGTGTTTTTCATTGTTAACCCCCAACCTCCTGCAAATTAAAAAAAATAGCATGCTTCAATGTGCGTATACATATGATGCTCCGATGCACTTGTGCTTAAAATGAAAAATTGTGTAAAATGCATGTATAAATATTTGCTACCAAATCTAGTAGATATTTTCTACTGAGGGGGATTTTGTGAAGGTTCTTTCACGGTCTGTTTATCATGGTTAAGTACTTGTGCATTTCCTCTATGTGAGCACATTGGTGCATGTATATTTCACTAAACACACTGATTTAATTTTTAAATGTTGTGGTTTTGTGGGTATGCTTGAAAACTATATATTTATCTCAAATTTACTTTTAGTATTGAATCACACCAATTACAATATTTCATAGTATATGTATATGTTGCTTAAACTCACCTTATTCTTACAAAATGGTTTCCAAACTATATTGGAAGTTATATTGAAATATAATTTTTGAAATGTTTTTAGGGCTGTAGAGACGTATATTGATTGTTGATTTGGCTCAAATGAAAGGATAAAAGTTTGTAGTATCAAATGACCAATTATTTAGATTCCAAATCATTCCATCATGTTCAAACTTTGATGTGTTCTCCCTTTCCATCCCGAATAATTTTAGGTTTTATTTATATTTTGACTATTTATTTGACTTTATATTACTTATCCATGTGAATCTGAATACCAGTTTATTACTTATTACGGGATCTAGATTGAGGTTCAAGTTCGGATGCACAAGACATTCAACTAGTTTCAAAATGTTGTAAGTTCTTATCAGGATAAATATACTACAAGTAGTTCATAGATGAAAATGTGAAGCCACTTTATCATTCCAATTGTAACATTCCATCTTCAAGTCGCAATCCTGGTTCATCAAGATTAATTTGTCATCAGCTAGAACTCTTTTATGATTCCCTAGTAGTTTGTGGTTGTTCAGAATGTCAAGGGTTGAAGGAGAACCCTCGGTGCATCACACTCATACATTACATAAACAAGGATAGATTACCCAATGTTTATGGTCTAATACCCCCTAGTGTAGTAAAAAATTCAATAGGTGATATAGAAATTATACGTAGGAACACTTTCTTATGCTCTTTTTTGAAAAATTTTGAATTCAAAATAACTATGTCTCTCACAGCACTGATTCGTTTACAGACCTCACATTAGAGGAAATTTCAACTCAAAATGGGCCTTTTAACCTAGATTCAAATTCCATGCCATCATGTGTTAGCCAATGAAATTGATTTAAATTTGAAATACTGTACAGGTCTTAAACAAATTTTTAATATAAATTTGGGAATAGGTATCATAAAAAAAAACTACTTTTTTGTTCTTATTTTCGACATATCTCCCTACGTTTTTACTCAAATTTTGATTGGGAGAGCTCGTTGGATGTGGAATTAAATTATGGATCTAACAAGTACCCACTTGGCATATTTTTTACGGACCCCACTACCCAAAAAACAAGAAATACTTGAAAACGTGATGATGATGTCATCATCACATTTTTTTAGGTATTTCTTGTTTTTGGGATAGCGGGGTCTGTCAAAAGTATGCCGAGTGGGAAATCGTTGGATGCATAATTTTATTCTGCATCCAATGAGCTCTCCCGATCGATATGTGAGTAAAAAAACAAGGAGATATGTAAGAAATACGAACAAAAAAATAGTTTTTTTCTTTTCTTCCTCCAAAATCAATAAATTGTATTTTATTATTTTAACTATTATTTTATTATTTTCCTTAGGATCCCCATTTTGAGTTGAAATTTACTCTAATAAACATAAGATAACTGAAACTAATAGGCCTTAATTTTCTGTTAAACGACTTGGAGCAATGTTTAACCTCCTTTCCGCACTTTAGCGTGTTGTGGAAATTGACTTAACAACTTTCAGAACATGTCTTCTGCACTTCTACAACTTTTCGATTTCCAATTTCTAGTTCGGATAGAAGAAGTCGGCTTATTGACTTACAAAACATGCTTTCTACACTTTCACACTTTTCCAATTTCTGATTTTTGGTTCGGATTGCAGAAGTCAGATTTTCGACTTTTGAAACCTGCACTTCTTCACTTTCTCGGGTTCCACACTCCGCTCTTCTGCACCATTGATTTTAGCGTATTCATCCTCGATCGTTGATCTATTTGCAGATACGGATCATGATCTAAACTGTATGGATATTTTTCTTTTTGCTGCGTAAATTAATTACGTCTGTGGATCTGTCCAAGATGCACATTCTTTATTGAATTGATCACTGAAAGGATCAATTTACTCTGCAATTTGGAGGCTATGGAAGCACGAAGCCACAAAACTTATACAAAGAGTTAAATGGAGTTAAATTACACTAATAAGGAATGATTTAATTCTTTCACATATCTGTATGAATACATGAAATCAATCAAAGAATACGCAGAGTCTAATTCTCTATTCTTCATTCAATTTGTCAGAAATTCAATTACATATAGAAACTTTGTTTCTTCACTCCTCGCTCGATATTTCTATGCACACACCTCTCATTCAATCATGCCCTATATTCCACATTCAATTCCCTTTATAACAAACTACAAACCTACCAGATTTGAATAGATTGGATCTGAACAACTAATCAAAGTAAATTCTATAAAAAAAGATCAATCCTTGAAGAATTCCTTGCAGGGTTCAAGGAGAACAATGGAAAATTTCCACTTATTACAAATTTAAAACTAATCCTATCTATATAGAAATGAACCAAATCCATCTAGAAGTGATTACATGGTAGGTTGACTCATTAGACAACTAACTCTGAGATGGATGCTCCTGCATCATACTCCCGAGGAAGAAAATAATTCTTCTGTAAGTCTTCAGGATGCACATTGTACTTAGAAATTTCCTGTTCTGTCATCAAGGCTGCATCTTCAGTAGGATAATTCTTACATTTGACCAAGTACTGAAATAAGGTTTTGTTCATGGTATTCCATAGAATTCTCTTAGCAAGGATGACTTCAATTTGAAGTTTTTCTTGTTATGGAATTTGTCCTTTCCAATCTATAGTTGAATCATCTCCATCTGAATTTATACCATCTATCTGGATACCTACATGTCTAAAAGGATACAAATCTGAAACATTAAAAATTGGTGAAATCTGAAAGTAAGAAGGAAGCTCAATTTCATAAGCATTTTTAGAAAACTTCCTTAAAACTTAACAAGGTCCAATCTTTTTAAGCTTCAATTTATTATAAGTTCTTTTAGGGAACCTTTCCTTTTTAAGATAGGCCATCACTAAATCTCCAACCTGAAAATTTACTTCTCTTCTCTTCAAATCAGCTCTCTGTTTATATTTTTCTGCACTTTCTTGTAATCTGTCCTTGGTATTCTCCTGCATCTCATGCATACTAACTGCAAAGTCTTCACCCTCTTCACTTCTTATTTCCGGTTTTCCTAAATCTCTAAGTTCATATACACCTCTTGGATGCATCCCATAGACAATCTAAAAGGACTCATACCTGTACTTCTATTGGGTGAATCATTGTATGCGAACTCAGCCTGAGCAAGATCCAAGTCCCACTGTTTTGGATGTTCATACAAAATAATTCTTAGTATGTTTTCCAAGCTATTATTTACCCCTTTAGTATGGCCATCATTCTGAGGGTGATAAGCAGAACTAAAACTGAGATTAGTCCCCAATTTCTTCCATAGAGTTCTCCAAAATTGACCAACAAACTTTGTATCTCTGTCAGACACAATACTCAAAGGAACCCCATGTAACTTTATAATTTCAGAAAAGAATAGATTAACAATATTGGTTGCATCATTAGTATTCTTACATGCAATCAAAATGATCCATTTTGGAAACTCTATCTACCACAACATAAATTGAATCATGACCTATCTGAATTCTAGGTAAACCTAAAACAAAATCCATGCTTATGGAATCCCAAGGCCTAGCTAGAATAGGAAGGGGCTGATACAATCCTATGTTCTGAATTCTCCCTTTTGCATGTTGATAGATTTTGCATATTTCAACAAATTTCTTCACATCATGCTGCACCTTTGAGCAAAAATAAAAATTACTCACCAGAGAAAAAGTCTTGTCTTGTCCAAAATTTCCTGATAGACCTCCACTTTGTTTTCCCTAATTAAATTTTCTCTCGTTGAACATCTTGGAATACAAAATTTACTATCCTTTAATAGTAAACCTTCCTGAAACATATAATCTAACCACTGAATTTAGTTATGTGTAACTCGATCTTTTTCAGGAAGCATATATATCTTTGAAATCTAAATATTCCTTATACATATCAACTAAGTTTTCAAATCCCAAAGTACTGACCTTAACTTCTTGTAATACCATATTTATCCTACTCAAAGCATCAAAAAATTTATTAGACTTACCACTTGTATGTTTGATAACAAAGGTAAAGTTATGCAAAAATTATACCCATTTAACATGTCTTTGGTTCAATTTTGGTTGAATATTTATGAACTGCAAAGCATGATTGTCACAATACAACACAAATTCCTTAGGAATCAAATAATGTCTCCACTTCTTAAGAGCCAACCTGAAATATGCCACTAGTCTCTGTTCTTGACTCAAAACTGCTCCCACTATTGTTCCACTAACATCTATTTCAACTTAAAACACTTTTTCAAAACTGGAAAAGCCAACATAGGATTCTCAATTATCTTTTTCTTCAACAACTTAAAATTCCTATCAGTTTCTTCTTTCCATTTGAAAGGCTATCTACTTCCTCTGAAAGTATCTATCAAAGGTGCACAAATCTGACTAAAATTATTAATGAAATTTCTATAGAAACTAGCAATTCCATGGAAACTTATTACCTCATAAGCATTCTTTGGAACTGGCCAATTTAAAATCGCTTGTACCTTGTCAGGATCCATCTTCAGTCCTTCTTTTGAAACTACAAATCCCAAGTAAAATAACTCTTTCTTCAGGAAACTACACTTCTTCAAATTTATTAGCAGCTTCTCTTTTTGTAAATTCCTCAAAACCAACTTAATTTGCCTTAAATGTTCCTCTCTATTTTGACTGAAAATTAGAATATCATCTAGATACACTATCACAAAATTTCCAGTCAATTCTTTTAAAACCTCATTCATTAACCTCATGAAGGTACTAGGTGCATTAGTAATCCCAAATGGCATCACTAACCATTCGTACAACCCATCATTAGTTTTAAATGTTGCTTTCCATTCATCCCCATCCCTTATCCTAATCTGATGATATCCACTTTTCAAATCTATTTTGGAAAAATATTTTGAACCACTTAAACAGTCCACTAGATCATCAATTATGGGTAAATGGAATCTATTCCTGATAGTGATCTTGTTGATTTCCCTGGAGTCAGTGCACATTCCCCACCCACCATCTTTCTTTGTACTAAGTACAGTGGTTACTACACAAGGACTCAATCTTTCTTTCACCAATCCCTTCTCCAACAGCTCTTGTACCTGCTGTTTGATTTCTTCATTTTCTTGAGGAGTTAAACTGTATGTTGCTTTATTAGGTAAACTTGCATTAGGTATTAAGTCAATGTGATGACTAATACTTCTTATAGGGGGTAAGTAATTTGGAAACTCATCCACAATAATGTAATCAAACTCATCAAGCAAAATTTTAACTTCAACAGGAAAATCATCTAAATTCGTAGAAGTTAAAATTACCTTTGGCTTACCAATAAGGGAAAAATGTAGTTTCTCCTCTTTCTAAACTTCTTGCAACAGTTCTTTTCCAGACATCAGCAAAATGTTTGAACTTGAACCTTATTGAACTATTTCATTCCAAGGGTGACAATGTATGTCTCTTCCCATGTTTCTCCAGAGAATAAGTATTTTTCCTCCCATCATGAACAGGTATGTCTCTTCCCATATTTATCCAGAGAACAATTATTTTTCCTCCCATCATGAACAACTTTCCTTTCATACTTCCATGGTCTCCCTAAGAGTATATGCACACATACATAGGCACACATCCATAGGAATTATGTCACATAATACTTCATCTTTGTAAGTACCAATCTATAATTCCACATTACACTTCTCATTCACTAAGAGATGATGTCCTTTCTGCAACCATGACACTTTGTAGGGAGTGGTATGCTTCATCCTCTTCAATCCCATTTTCTCTACCATCTTAGTGGAAACCAAATTATTTGTACTACCAGTGTCAATAACCATTTTGCAACACTTACCTTGTGACTTACACCTTGTTATGAATAAAATTTTCCATTGGGCTGGTTCATGTACTTGCTTCTCTGATTTTACCAAGACTCTCTTTAACATAAGAGATTCTCCTTCCTCTGGACGGTTATTCATCTATGTTTCTTCTTTTGACTCTTCTTGAGCCTCTACCACATTCACATTTCTTTGATTTTAAGACTGATTTCTTGGACAATTCCAAGAACCTTCATCTCCATCTTTGGAAGTTCTACCTCCACTATTAGGATATCCTCTTCCTCTCACTATATTATTTCCCTTGTTTTTCTGGTTATGTTTTCTTAACAATTTCTCTTCTACCTTTGAAGCTACCTGATATGCATCTTCTGTAGTTTTCATATTTAATAAACTGAGTTCATCCTATATATCATATCTTAATCCATTGATATGCCTAGCTACTCTTTCTATTCCTCCCTCATTGTTTCAAGCTCTAATACTCAGTCTAAAAAATTCTTCTGTGTATTTTTTTACAGTCATGGCCTCTGTCTAAGGTTCTGTAATTATCTAATAAGATTCAACTGATAGTCCTTAGGCATAAACTGACTCTTAATCTTACATAGAATCTTATCCCAAGAGTTTTTTTTTACTTACCTCTTCTTTCTCTATGGATCTAGAGCTCATCCCACCAGATAGCTGCATGTCCCTTCATTCTGGTAGCTGCATATCATACTTTCTTCTTGTCTTCAATTTCTTCAAAATCAAATTATTTATTCATAGAATTAATCCAATCCATGAGTTATTTAACATTTAAGTTACCTTCATACATAGTTACTTCCACTCTTGGTCTGCTACTGGCCTTTATCAGCATCCTCAAAACTCTAACTTCTTCAGGATCTTCTTCTTCTTCTTCATCAGGGGATTATTCTTCTTCATCACTGTTATCTAAATTTTCTAAGTGGTTCTTCCTTTCCATAGCTTCTAGTATTTCTTCCAGCCTTCTCATGTCTCTCTATACATCTATATCTGTCGGTTGTATTCCTTAACCATGTCCTATAGGAATTGCATGCGCTCATCCTTATCTCGATGACATATTTCTATAGGCTCAACTGAGTTCTAATACCAAAATGATGGAACTAATTCATTTACAAACCTAAAACCCAAGAGAATTGAAACTAATAGGCCTTATTTTTCTGTTAAATAGCTTGGAGCACTGTTTAACCTCCTTTCTAAACTTTAGCGAGTTTCAAAAATTGACTTAACAACTTTCAGAATAGGTCTTTCGAACTTCCACAACTTTCTGATTTCCAATTTCTGGTTCGGATAGTGGAATTTGGCTTATCAACTTACGGAACAAGATTTTCACACTTTCACACTTTTTTGATTTCTGATTTCTGGTTTGGATTGTGGAAGTCGGCTTCTTGACTTTTGAAACTTGCACTTCTTCACTTTCTCGAGTTCTGCACTCCACTCTTCTGCATTGTTGATTTTAGCATATTTGTCCTCGATCGTTGATCTATCTCCAAATTCATATCATGATCTAAAATATATGGATCTTTGTATTTTTGCTGCGGAAATTAATTACAACTGTAGATATGTCCAAGATGCACATTCTTCGTTGAATTGATCACTGACAGGATCAATTTCCTCTGTAATTTGGAGGTTATGGTAGCATTAAACCACAAAAATTATACACAGAGTTAAATGGAATGAAATTACATTAGATATAGAATGAATTCGTGCTTTCACAGAGCTGCATGAAGACATGAAATAAATCAAAGCATACGTAGAGTCTAATTCTCCGTTCTTCATTCAATTTGTCAGAAATTCAATTCGATATAGAGACTTTGTTTCTTCACTCCTCACTCAATATTCTGTGCACACACCTCTCATTCACTCATGCCCTATCTTCTACATTCAATTCCCTTTTATAACACACTACAAACCTACTAGATCCGAAGAGATTGGATCTGAACAACTAATAAAAGTAAATCCTATCAACAAATATCAATCCTTGAAGAATTCCTCGTAGGGTTCAAGGAGAACAATAGAAAATTGTCACTTATTACAAATTTAAAACTAATCATATCTATCTAGAAACAAACCAAATCTATCTAAAAGTGATTACATGGTAGGTTGACTCATCAGTCAACAAATTCTAAGTTGGATGCTCCTGCATCAGTCTCATCCTAAATTGATAAACCCCTCTGGTTATGTTCACTGAACTGAAAGTTCTAGTGATCCAAAGTATGATTTTAATTCCACCCAACCCATCTCTACTATGAGATCCAAAAAGTTGCAAGAGTTGAGAGAAAATTTCCAAGTACACACCGAGGTCCGTCCAACTGTTGGAGGGTAGTGATGATTTATCCCTTCCCGTGAATTTGAAAAGTAAATATCAAACTTCTTACAACTGCATTTTGTATGGTGCTTGACCATATTCTATACCTGTTCCTAATGTTGGAACTAAATTATCCTTTTATAGTAATTGTTTTATGATTTCCAAGTCTAATATTGATGTTGTAGATATTGGGTTCTTTATCCTTTCACATGTACGTGTTCCTCCAAAACAGTCAGTATCACTTATGCCATTTTGGGGTCCTATCTATTATCAGTGTGACTACTTGAATATTTGTTAAATACAAGCATAACATTTCCATGTATAGTATGTGCATGAATGATTATGTTTCTGGAAACTTAATTAACATGAAAAACTTATTATATATAGATGGTCATCCATGCACTCACGGGAACATTGCAGGTTCATAAATAGTTCTAGGTTCTCTTTATTTTCTACAATTTTTCATTTGAGGAACACTTCAATGACCAAGAGTTATTTATGAAAAGGAAAGCATCCAAATTTGTTGTTGTACATGCAATACATAACTTCTTTACTTGCAACGAATTGTTAATAAACTACAACTTCCGTAGACCACCAACCACTTGCTAGAGACGCCTTGCATAGGGATTAACCTTAGACATTCCCTTGGAGTCTAAGACAAAAAAAACATTGATTAGTTGTATTTCTCAATTTACAATGGAATCCATATTCATGTATTGCTCACTTTTAAATTATGTTTTATAAATTGTTAATTTAATTTATAAATTCAATTTGAAAATGTGTTTCTCAATTTTAAATTTTTATATTTCATGTGGAATTGATGTTAAATTATTGCTCAATTTGAACGTTTGCTTTATAAATTATTTGCAACTTAACATTTTCTATTGGAAATGATTCTTGTGCTTCTGCGATAATTTTTTTATATAATAATAGATCAAACCAATTGCATTGTGCTTACTAAAATCATCGATGTAATGTTCAATATTTTTTGAAATCAAGATTTTGATGATGATAGACATACCTACCATCTTTTTTTGCACCCCAATACAATGTCAAATCAAGAGAATACTGAAAAAAAAAGACAACAAATTGGAGAGGAAGCATACCAAGCATGGTTGAATCAACCACCTATTCAATTTCCACTACATCCATCCTCACCAATTAGGAATGACTACAGTAATAGCAGTGCTTCACATGTTGGAATGGATGAAATGAATTAGATGGTGGTATGGATGAGTTGTTAAGATAAAGAAGTGCCATGGATGAAATGTTCTTTCATACATTCTAGGACAATGCCAGCTAGGGGATGACGCTCATATCATTGAAGCCTTCTTTGAAATCCTTAAATTGGAAAACAACACACCTCTCTTTGAAACTAGATGATCAAAGTCTACAAAGTTGGGTACAATAATGTTATAGTACAACTTGAAAGCAAAGTATGGAATGTAAGACGTGTGTTTCCCAATGATGTTGAGGTAACTGACCATCAACTACATTATATTTCAAGGAATATTGTGACACGATCATCATTAAAAATGGTGTATTTTATGAATGTTATATGACATTGTACATTTGTATTTCCCACTAACTTTAGGTTATTCAAATATAATGTACTTACAATTGATAATGTCTTTCCTAGAAGTTACGAAGAGGAAAAGAAAATGTTGAAAATGTTGGGTTTTGAGTACATATAATATCATGCATGTACCAATTATTTTATTATATATAGAGGTAGATATGCATAGAAAGAGATGTGTTCAAAATCTGGGCATGATAGATATACATAATCAAATAACAAGGCTAAAGCACATGGTCCTCCTCATAAGATATTGAGGCACATGCCTATAATCCCAAGGATTCAAATTATCTTTCATTGCAAATAATTAACTATGTTGCAAGGATGGCATGCATTATACTGAAGTGAGGAAGGAGTTATGTGAATCCCAACATATTCAATACTCATGAAGCATATAGAGGATACATGTCCCTATAAATACCAGGATGAAGCATGTATCCTCCGATTGAGCATAGACATTGATGTCATCAACCCATATTCCCAACCAAACAATATCTATATTGTTTGGCTTATAGTAGTGATCAATAACAATATCCCCCCATGGTTTTCCGTGAACAATGAACATCTTATGTTGTCTCTTATTTTCCTTGGTAAAATAAAAGTGAAGAATATGTATGTTTACTGACAACCATTGATTGATGAATTCAAGGAATTATTGGAAGGGATACATGTACATGATTTGTTGAGACCCATCCCATCACATAGGAGTTTTACATTTATGGCATATGTGCATACACCACACATGATTATTCGAGGTTAGGATTTTTCTCAGGTAAATATATTTTTTGATTTGTTTATATTCAAAGCAATAATTTTTGGCATATTTAATTCAATGCGACTATATTCATATTCAATGTGAGCATTATCTCTTTACTATAACATCGTATGTCTTGTAACAAAAGGTTATTATGGATGCAAATGTTGTGGAACTTCTATGAAGGCTAGGTGGTACAAATAGCTACAAAAGTTAGTGTATGACCTCTCTAGGGTATTCCTCCTAGAAAACCACTCTTATAGAAGAGAAATATATTCCTTCAATGGTAAATGAGAAAGAACCCAAAGGATTGAAATAATGACACTAGATGATAGTACCAAGGTATATGATAGAGATAAAGAGAAGGAATACATAGATATGTTGGATTAAAATGTGCAACCTATGATCGATGATCCTGAATTCTTCAACACTTATGTTGAGAAAATTCCTAAAGGGATGAAAAGAAAATTGATATTTTATGAGATCCCATATTGGGATCATATTAATATTTCCCACTTACAAGATCACATGCATATATTTAAAAATGTTTCATGTTATTTGTGGAATCTCATATCATCCAGAACAAGTGGTAATATGGTTGTTAGGAAAGATCCTATTACTTCAAATACTAAAAGTAAGCATTGGGAAAGACAAGAAAATAGAGGAGAGGGTGGCCCATATTTTTCATTTTAAAAAGGTGTTGTCCCATGGATTTTGAAGAAACATGATCTTAATTTATTAAAGGAAGTTATATTGGGTGTGAAGGATCCTTATTTTTATGGGTCTACTCTACAATTCTACTCCATTGTAGATGAAAAGTTAACAGTTTTGAAATCGCGTGACCATATCAACCTTCTAAGTGTATGTATAAAGTCAAAATATTTTTACTTTTTATTTATATCTTTTACCACACAAATTAAAATGAAATTAACTTTGTGTGTTTACTTTGTAGTGTCATTATCGTTGTTTGTACATGGGTGTGTGAACCATGAATTTACCAATGACCTATTGCATGCCATATCTAAACTATCTGCATTTGTATGGTGGATCACATCAAAGGAGAATTACATTTCTAGCGTTCCACGTTGGAATCAAGAGATAACTGAGATTGTTTGTATGTTTGAGAAGGAACTATCATCGAATTTCATGGAATTGTAGGTTCATCTTCTAATTCACCTAGTCAATTAGGTTGAATTAGTTGGGTTGGTCTCATGTCATTGGATGTTATTCTTGGAGAGGTTCATGAAAAAAATGAAGGGATTTTTTCAACAAAGGGAGAAAAATGAGGGGTCTATGTCATAGGGGTACATAGTATATGATTCGTTCTATTATTCCAATGAGTACATCAAGAAAATAAACCACACACTAGGAATAGTGATTTGGAATGATGAACATGATGAGGACAAAAGGGAAGGGGAGGTACTAGAAACAAATAGAAAAAGGGCACATCTTAAAGAGTAAGTCAATTATCTTTCAATATTCGAATTTCCACATAGTAAATATTCACAATAAATTTCAAAATCTATATTTGGTCACATACGTATTGAATGTGGTTTCATTTCCATGAATACAACAATGAATTTATAAATTGATGCAATCAATAAATTCATTCTTTACAACATGGAGGCAACACAACCATGGATCGAATTGTATGAAGACAAGAGGATGAAACATGTCATTGATTCCATAAAAGAATGTAGGTGGTTAAATGGTAGGAGCATTCCTTTTCCATATAATTTAAAATAAGATATGCCAATGATATGTCTCAACAGTTGGGTTACAAACCAAGTCAGAGAGAAATATGGTGCATCCAATCATTACCCTCCTAAAGAGGAGGATGCTATAAACATTGGAATTTGGGTTAAACAATTTGGTAATGAAATATTTATGTACATTTATAACTTTATAATGCAAAAATGAATTCTAACATCTATATTTAATATATTAATGCTTGGGTTATTGGACATATGACACCAACATTTGTTAACTTTTCTTATAGGTGCATCCATTCCCATCTATGTGGGCCTATGGACACCATTTTCGCATTGAGTATGTTGATGATGGGCTTGTTACACAAAACTATGGAGTGGAAGTTGAGTTTAACCGATGTAATTGTGCTAGACACCGTGAAAAAAACCTGATAAGAGGGATGTTGGGTTATGTCAGAAAGATACAAAAGATCATTCAAGTGGACTTCTCATATTTCCAATGTGTTATTTTTAGGTGTAGGTGTTGGGATACATTCAAAATGAATAGTGTAAAGGAAGATCATGATAGTGGGTTCATATGTATCAACTCTAGAAAGATGTGGGATGAAATTAAGGAGCCTTATGTTTTCCCAAAACACTGCAGCCAAGTGTTCTTTTACCCATATATGTTGGATAGAGAATGGTGGTTCATATCAAGACACGACTCTAGATCAAAACATTTTTTTGACAGAGAATGGTGGTTCATATTAAGACACAACCCTATATCAAAATGTTTTTTTGACAACAACAGTGCTACCATTCTAACCGAGGAAGATAATGAGGGTGATGGCAACAAAGAGTGATATGTACATGTTTTATTTCACCATATATAGATTGAGATATCATTTTGTTACTTCTATCTATAATTGTCTAATTATATTGTTTATTTTTCATGTTATGATGGTGGAAATGGAATGTTGATTGTTGGATGCAGTGTTTAAACAATTTTAGTTGGTTAACAACCAATATGATGCGAAATATGGTTTATGTATATGAATTACTTTGTGATTGTATGTAATTCTCTATAGTTAGATATTATATTTGCAGCTTTCCTTTTAGTTCATAATTGTAGTGTGGGGTTTATCATTTAATTTATTGTATTGTTACAATTAGATTAGAATTAGTGAATTAGAGTATGAATTATCATTGATGTTAATCAAATTTATTGTTTGTTGTAATTTCCTCTACTCTCATTTCAATAACATGGTCATTTTAATGATTATATTATACTTAGACACTTATATTTTATATTTTAGATACTTAGACACACATATATATATATTGTTAAGGAAGAAAACAATTATGGCAATATTAATAAAATATGTATATCCTTTAAAATTTATATGATATAATAAATTAAAATAATAAACAATATAGTTTTTAAATCCAAAATTTGGAATATGCATATTTAGATGTATATGTATTTCAAAGTTTCATTGTTGATGGGTTATTCCATCATTTGACCTTGAAACTAGGAACGTGATCCAAATCTCTTTTATCATCTTCTCCAATCACATTTAATGGAGAAGTACATAATTGTAAATGATGGAAATAATTGCAATTGTTTAAACACTAGCTATCTTTAAAAACCATTTTTAGAGGGTATAAAATGTGTTCCTTGAATGTGAACTAATGCTATATTATATAATAAATATCATCGTGATTAATAAAAATAAGTTTGGTGAATGCAACTTTTGGGTTTACAATTGAGAGAAAATGTTGTTCTTTTAATTAAGTATTTTTCTTTCTTTCTTTTAGAGCTTTGATATTTTTCATTGTAAAGTGACTTATTGTAAGAAAAAATAAAACTATTGAATGATATATTGATAGGTCATATCAATGTTCATATTTACATTTTAATATGATGTTCATATTTATATATTTTAATAACATTACATGGTAATACTTGACTTTTTGTTATGATGTTTTGCTAGACTTATAGAACATGATTCATTTATGGTTATCATTTGAATATTTAAGTTATACACAACATTATACGATGAAGAGTTAATTTCCTTATTAAAAATAATTATATATCATTTCATAATGCTCAACATAATGTTGCAACAAAATAAATATATTATTATGTAAGTATAATATTATGATAAATATTACTACATTATTAAGAAAATTACAATAAATTATAATATCCATAGAATTTTATAAGAACAATATGAACACCAAATATAAAAAAAATATTACATAAACATAATACTGTGACAAATTATAAAAAAATATAAACATGATACTATGATAAGCTATACAACAATCATAAATCATAGATTTTCCAGAACTTCATCCATTATAAATACACAATTTATAAAAATATTTAATTCAATGATATATTTAATTCGATTATATTGTGTAGAAATAAAAATTTTAACCTATCATCCCCTATAACCTATAAGAGCACCGATTAAAGGTGCAATGTCAAATGATGGAATAACAGTGCAATGTCATTGTTTATGTATTTGGAATATGCATATTCATTACACATAAGCACATCAACGTTATAGGAACACCATTGAACATTGAAAATGTTCAATGGTGTGCCTATAACCTGTAAGAGCACCGAATAATGGTGCAATGACATGAAGTAGAAGCACTGTTGCATTTATACCATGTGAACACATTGTTTAATGTGCATTTACGTGATGTAAAACCACTACAATTTATTCAATTTATGTTTTATGGGGAATGTGTTCATGGTCCTCCTAGTGGATGTCATAGCACCAAATAATGGTGCGCTAATGTGCACTAGATGCACCGTATAAGTTGTTTTTTCAAATTTCTTGTCCATATATACTAGTGTGTTTTCTACAAGTAAGGGAATCGTAACGTTGATTCTCTTATGTGTAATGAACACACCAATTATTATTTTCTAGTTTTTAAAAAATAATTTATGTTATGATGGTGTGCTGCAAAAGCATAACACATCGATATTGCAGTGCATTCAATCCATTCGGCTCGCCTCATTGGCAGTGCACCCTGTAACAAATTATAGAGTGTGCCAATTTTTGGTGTGATACAAACGACTTGAACACACCGTGCAAGTGTTTAATTTCTTTTTAAATGGAAAAGTATGGATTAATTGCAAAAATTAATCCACTAAAAATTTTGTTATCAAGAAAGAATTAATTTACCCATTGAACTAAGCATTAGGGAGGAATCCTAGCTATGTATGGAGAATTTAAATTTGTTCTCATCATTTGGAAAAATTCAAAATCAAGTTAGTAGCCAATAAAAACAAGCAACATGTTAGTAGGGGGTTCGAATGAACACCGGTCGCAAGGTGTCTAGGTGGGTTATGAACAACTCTAATGCAAATGGCTCATATACACTGTAGAGGGGTAACAATAATTTTGATGGTACGATAAATTTGTTTTATAATACCATGTTCTGGTGCGTCAGATAGGTGAACACACAGAGTGTTATATTTACATTGCACCACATGTACGTTTTTAAATCAAGTTTAACTTTTTATTTTTTAATTTTTAGCAAATACAAACCTATGAAATTTAATATTCAGAATGCATCGAGGCATTTATTAATAATGAATGACCTACATTTAGGGTTTTAAATTAAAAAAAACATGTTTTTGTAATCAAATAACCTAGTGAATTCATTCATATTAGATGCACCAAGATGTGGGTTATAAAACATTGCATTCTTAGAAAAATAATGCATCGGTGTGTTAAGTTTACAAAAATACTCCGCTATGGTTTTACAAAATTTATGTGGTTTTTGTATAAAAAAATTAATTCATGTTTTTCTCACAATGTGACATTGCTTTTTTGGTAGTCTCGGTGTGTTTCGGTTGGATACGCATCGAGATGTTTAGGTTAGAAATGCATCGAAGAAAAAACAGCTGCGACAACATCTAGTCACATGACTCCACTATTGACCTCTGCAATAATTAGATATTTGAGCTATTTTGAGAGGAGTGTCTGCTATAACCTCCACGACGGGGCCTTTTCCTTGTAGTGTGTGGAATTTGATTCCTTTGGCTCTCAAATTCCTTTAACGACTGTGAAACTTTCTTATCAAGATATCCAGATAGATTTGGAAGGAATTACACCTACTACAACCATTCAAAAAGGCTTTGATCCTTTCTCATATCCTATTTTGTCATCCTCTTTAACATCCATCCAGAATCCCTTAGAAATTTCTATGTATTCAAACAAGGAAATTATGAAGGCCATGACCGACCATGAAATCCCTTTGGATGACTTCCATGATCAATCATATTTTCTTCTTGAGACTTAACAATTCACTCTTGATTTGTATCGTGATTAACATAATTAGATTCAACATCAGGATCAATGATACCTTATCATTAATGATACACTTTATCACTATGATTTTTACTTGGCTCTACAACGATGCCTCACACATAGCAAAGAGGAGCAAGTCCTTAACAATTTCCACACTAGGGCTTGTGTTAGTCATCTTTCTAGCATGGAAAACGATCAAAATATCCCTTTTGCAAGGTATTTTTCCATCCATTTTCCATGACTATATTGAGGCAGTCAACAAATGTCATCCTTGTCAATTATTCACCAACAAAATGTGTTCACCGCCTTCTCCTCTTCATCTTTTCATCACCATTGACTTATTTGCAAAGTGGGAGTAGACTTTATGATCTATACGATTTTCTTAGTTGGTGGTCACCATTACATAATTGTGACTATTGACTACTTTACCAAATGGGCCAAAGTTATGTGTACATCAAACAACGATGAAAACATAGCTATGTTGCTCATTTAAACCACATTATCAGTCATTTTGTGTCCCTAAAACCTTAGTGATTGATCATGTGTCTCACTTTCATAACCATATAATGTTGGAATGAACCTCCATGTTGGGTTTTTTTCATTAAAATTCTACACCATATTACCCCCATGCCAATGGCCAAGTGGAATATAATTAATAATGTCTTGGAAATCATTCTACAATGTACGGTTGATAAGAATAGATAAAATTGACAAGTCATATTATTCCCATCCCTTTGGGAATATATGGCCTTTGTCAAAACTACTTTAGGATTCATCCTTTCCAATTGGTCTATGGAATTGAGGAAATTTTCCATTTGAATGTGAGATTACATCCCTTAATATTTTGTTAGAGTTATTTCCTACTACTTCTTCCAAGGAAGAACGTCTTGTTTATTTGGTGCAACTTAATGAACATCATCGAAATTCCACTATAGAAAATGAGGCCCATAAAAAATGAATCAGATCTCAATATGATCAAAACATTTGTCCTTGAGTGTTAGTTGAAGGGGAATTGGTATTAGATTATGACCAAGAGTATGATTAGTTGGGAGTCAAAAATTTCACCTTTATGTGCCATGGACCTTACATTGTGAAGTGTGTGCTACAAAAAGGGAAACATGAGTCAGTTGACTATGATGTGTTCCACTCTCAGAGCATCAAACTGGGCTCCATCTCCAGAAGTAATATGCATAGGTCACAAGGACAAAAATTAATTTTTATATTATGTATTATAATTTGGTGTGGTGTGCATTATTACTTTTGTATGAGTGATATGTTTTGGTTCATTTCTTATCATGCATTTTTCTTTATTTTCATATGTCAATTTGTACCTTATTTTATGTGGGATTTGTGAACGATGCTAATCATAGTACTTGGAATATTACTTCCACCACTTAGGTGATTTTATTTCCCAATGATGAATTTGTGAATGTAGGGAGCATATGGCTTAGTCCAATTGTCACATCAAATATATGCATGTGCATATACACATGGGTATATCATGTCATAGTGAAAACCATTTATATGATCCAAAATATATTTAAATATTAAAAATATTTTTTAAGTACATCATATCGAAGTGTTTCAATAGATAACATCTAAAAAATTGGGTTATTGAGGCTATACAATGATATAGTAACTGTCGTAGTACATTTCCATATAGGCATTAGAAAAGGATACAAGGACTATGCTCTAGTCATCGACCCTATGTGCATGGTAGTAAATTATAACACATTCTACCTGCCTCACCAATAGATTGATCTAACTTGGGATCCCCACCATATGATGTTGTAGGTGTTTAGGAATGTCATCAATCCTCATTGTGGGTACACCAACTATGTGTCCCTCTAAGTTCCTTTCCATTTCTTGAAGGTGTTGGGTTGTTACGTTGTTGTCTTCTTATACTTCATTGCTTTTTTAGTGTGCTCCGTGGTGCAATGGAGAGAATCCTTTTAATCTCATTGGCACCACATATATATCATCCACATATTCCATATTAGTTCTATTGAAACAACAACAAAATACATATATAGAAAAAACAAAAAAAATTTAAAAAATTTAAGAAAATACCAAAAATGTACAACATTTGCATTCCTCCTTCGTCCCAATATTTTTCCTTATGAAGGACCATGTTAGGATAATTGCAAAATTCTATCCCTAGGTAATAATAGTCATCGATAACTACTATTTTCTTAGACCATCAACCGAATAACTACAATGTTGTAGTGTCCCATATTGATTAATACAATTTTGTGACACCCGAGGAGGGTGATTTTTTATGGTTTATGTATGATATACTTAAATGTTGTGGACCTAGTTAGGGTGTGTGACTAATTTGATTAGGCATGCCAGATCAATTTTGATTAAGTATATGTTGATATGCCATGTTTGTTTTTCCACATCCAATTAACAACATGGATTAGGATAAATGATTGTTATATGGATGAGCATTACTCTGTGGAATAGATTTTGATTATGATCTTGTCGAGGATACATGTTTATATGATTATATACATTTAACCTTGTAATGAGTAGGATGGCATGGAATTTTTACTTACTGAAAAGGATGCTCAGATCATAAATGAGTGTGGAGGTCCTCAAAACTGTAATACCCCAATTTTGACCCCGTTTGCATTAAAGGGTACATGATGTATATTTTGTAATTAATCATGATGAGGAGCTGAAGGCAAAAGCCCCACCATCGATTTGGTTGTGTATGTTTCAGAAATAGGGATCGTTGTTGATGGTATATCATGCTATCTGGAACATTATAGTATGCACATCAATTTAATTAAACCTACAGCCAGCTACGACGGTGCAACGTTAAATGAAAAGGGCATGATTCCTAAGGTTAACGACGGGGTTGTCTAACCTGTGGGGGGGCCACTAGGAGTTTTCCATGTGTCGACCACCCTGTTGTTCTATTGTTCTATTGTTCTATTGTTAGTTGGGGGCATCTATTTGCTGGTAGGGAAAACCACCACCACACTCACGCCTGCACTCTCTCCACGACGTGCCTCTTGATGGCCTGCCCACTAACCGGATCGGGAGTTTGTTCATTTCCCTCATGCTGAGCGAAGCTAAAAGGGGGACACAATTCATTGATGGGGGTTCACCATTCCTTCACACATCGCCTTGTTAATAAGAGAAATGTTCTTCCTCTCTTTCAGACAGAAAGTCTATGTTTTGACCCCTCCATTGTCAGACTGAAAAACGTTGTCTTGATTATTCACTATGGGGTGTTTTTCATGGTTTTCTGAGTGATATGTCTTCCTCCTATTCACACAGGGAGTTTTTATCTTCTACCATTTCCAGACTATGTGGAATTCTATTTACTCCACCATTTCCGATTGTGAAGGGTGCAATGGCTTCATCGTTGGGTAGGGACCAGTGTTGTCCAACGTTGTTGGCGTGTCTGGATTGTGAAGCTATATGTTGTTTCATCATGACCCGTGCTATGGGTTCCTTCTGTGTGTTTCTTCCACATTTTGTTTTGAGATGTGTCTTTTTCCCCTCACACATAGATTGAGGATCGGTTCCTTCCCCATCTGCAGACTATGTATTATTTTGTTGTTTCTTTAGGGGATTGGGCTGTTGATCTATCCCTAGTTGGGTTGTTGCATGTGCAAACATCCTTTTGGGGTTCTACTGTGTGTCTATGTTTTCCCCTTTCCATGCTGGGAGTTTGGATTCTTTCCCAATTGTGGATTGTGTAATGTTGCCATCGTTTCATTGTGATATTGGGGTTGTTGTCTTCCCCTAGTTTCGTGTTGCTATGTGTGCAAGTGCCTTTTTGGATTGTTGTTGAGTTATTTTGGCCACAATAGGGCCAAGAACAAATCTGAGTTGTCATGTGGACTTGAGTCGTGTTCACCCTTTTGTTTGGGGTTGTCACCCTATTGTCTTCATCTTCTTCACAGAGCTGTGAATTGTTTGTTTTGCTGTGGTATGTAGTGGTTGGTCTTTGGACTATTGAGAGTAGGATTAGAGGCTGGGTATGCTTGAGAAAATTGGTGTTTGGATCCACTCAGACAGAGTTGGACTACTATATTTCTTTACCCACAACCCTTGAAGAGTATTGGAAAGGGAAGTCAGGGCCTAAGGGACTGCGAAACAGAGAAAGGACTGATTCCCGATGTTGGGTGTGTGGATGCCTTAGAAGTCAAGTTAGATCTAATGTAGGCATTCTTAGCTCTCCATTGAGGCCACCAGCTGAGCATTTAGCCTTTCCTAGCTCCTTGACATCCTAATAAACCCTACTATGTGGGCTTGGCTGATTTGTGTACCTTGGCTATGTGTAAGCCTGCTTTGACCCTTATTCCTTGAGGAATCATGCCCAGCTCGGGGGTGGTAGTGTTGCTGAGAGATTGATGAGCATGCTGTCCTATGGTTAGGTGGAACGTTTCAGTGACGTAGCTGGTTGCAAAATGAATTATGTTTAAGATAAGTATTCTTGAATATTTTGTCTCTACATTTATATTGACTGATTAATGAATATAATGAACATGTGGTATGCTTGAATGAATGTATGTTGCTTCCGCTATATATATGAAGGATTATACATCTTAGTATGTTTTATGTTTAAGCTTTTTATTTCAGCATTATATGCCTATTCAAATTCATGGGGCTATTTTCCCGTATGCTTGGTGTTAGTAGCATCCTCTTCATCAATCAGAGGGTCGGGGACGCTATAGTGTGGTATCACAACTCTGGTTGTAGTATGGGCCTGAATGGGCCATGACAGATCAGATAACAGAGGCAGGTTTCCTTCTTCCTAGAAGCAATTAGAAAATTGAAGACAATAAAATTCACAAAATTTTCTAAGTGCCAGAACTATCGGCCCATCGGAGCACTTAGTGGGAAGGCCACCCGATGGATAGTTGATCCGACGACCGATGCGGTGGAAGACTGCAGAGGAAAATTTCATAAAATTTTTAAGTGTTTGGCCATCAGCACATAGGGACACTTAGACGGATGGATTGTCGATGCTTAGCCAATTGACCGCTGTCATTGCAGATGGCTAGACCACTATGCCTCCGACGGGTAGAGCCTCTGACTGTCGATGGCGCATAATTTCTGAAAATTCTTTTAAGTGTTGACTTCATCGACCATCGGAGCATGTTAGTCGATGATGTCATCAATGAACATCAAAAGCAGTTAATGGTTTGTGTGCCGCCGTTGCAGCTGCTTAGTCAACTATCTCACCGACACACTAGTCCTTCCAGTCGCCGATGCCAAGGTGTTAGTAAACAGTGGCTCCGGGCGGCTGCGACAAACAACTGTTTGATCGACGATGGATAGAGGAAGTTTTCGTCGACAGATAAGAAATGGATTAGTGGAGAATAAAGGATGGTTGAGCCGATGAAGTTTGGAAAGGAAGAGAGAGAAAAACTCAAAAAAAATTCTAAGTCCTAGAATCATCGGCCATCGATGATGGTTAGTTGATCACATCGTCGATGCTCAGATGATTTGTTCACCGATGAGCTACGTTGGGTAAAGTTGTTGGTTGAATGTCCGCCATTGCGGAGGTCAAGAGGACTAACCACCCGAAAACGAATGCATCTGAGCACCGATGCCATAGCTTCTATGGGTTCTGATCGTCGATAGACTTGTGGCTGCAGAAGACTTGGGGAGATTGTGGGCCGTTGTTGCGGAAATCTTGATGACTAACCGTCTGATGCGTAGGGCACCCAGCTGCCAACACAACAAGTTAGTCTATGCTATCACCGATAAGACTCAGAACAGTAGACCACGACAGGGCCGATACAACAAAAGAAAATAGATGAGTAACTTGCCGATACAGCAGAAGAATTTAGAAGTTTCAGCCACCGAAACACTGGGGAGTTAGCAGGGAAGAGACCCGATTAGAAGAAAACTTTGAGGAGTATAAAATCATTGGAAATTTGTTAACGATCGGATCACCGATCAGACTCTCAACCAGTTCACCATAGAAACTGTAGAAAGATCTTTTTCTACTGTTGCGGCTGCTCAAATGAATGTGCACCCGATCAACAGTTGGTTTCCTCACCGATGCAAATTGGAAGTCTAGTTGTTTTGCCCGTCGAAACGTCGGAAAGGAGTAAGCAAACAGACTATCGATGAACAGTTAATTTGCTTCCCGATGCAGATCGGAAGTGTAGTTGGTTTGACCACCGAAATGTCGAAAAAATAGTTGGAAAAAGGTCCGATTGGGCCTAAGGAATTTGGATTTTTCAAAGGAATTTCTTACTAGCTTTTCCTGCAGTTTTTGACTATCTTCCAGCAGGTTTTCAGCAGATTATCAATGGATTACAGAGTTGAACAAGAGATAGAGAAAATTCTGTGTTTTAGCATAATTGTTGTTTTATAAATTTCCAAAGGAAATTTGGGTTTTTCAAAGGAACTTCTTAGTAATTTTTCAAGAAGTTTTCAACTGTCTTTCAGTAGGTTTTCAATAGATTCAACAGATTGTCAGTGGTCACAGGGATGAAAAGGGAGAAAACCCTAGGTGATTGAAGTTAGCATTCCTGAACAACATACAGTTGTATGTTTTCCATCATTCTAGAATTAGTGCGGTTTTTACGCCCGAGGTCAGAATGAAGCATGTGGATAGGTGTTGGAAAGCTTATCCAGCCGGGAACAAGGGAAAGTCACCAGAATCTGCAAAGTGTGAGTGATTTCTTAAAAGAGAAATGTGATGCTGTCAATATAGACAACTCTGGGGAATTTCATGCCTAGAGGTAGCAAGACCATGAAGTCAAACTAGCTGTTGTGTGGAAGAGGAGTTCCATGCAAGGATGAGGGACTTAAAAAGGGAAGTTTCCCTTAAACCATATCTTGCTGATTATAACTACCTTTTATAAGTCTTATACTTGAAATGTATAAGGATATGCTTTGCATGCATAGGATATTGAGGATTATACATTTATAATAAACCACTAATGATAGTTATTGCATTGGTGTTGGAATTAGTGGAAAAACCAACGACAACATGGACATGGCTGAATATGTTGCTGATGCTGACGAAGGTGACTAGCAACCCTCTAGAGAAAGGGATAAGGCAACAAGTCTAGAATCAAAAGTTGGTGAGCAAATTTTGCAATCTCCGGAAAAGGACCAACCAAACTGGTAATGTCAAGGGTGTAAGTAGAACCCATGAAGGTAAGAGTTTAATTATGACAAATTCCATGGAGTGGTAAAGGTAAGAGACCTCATACCATGTGGATATTTGAATGTTATACTACATTCATATATAAATGTGCCATTCCTGTATATGGTTATTGAGCTTAGTAGCCTAAGGAAAGTAAGTACTGATGATCTTGATTATAGTAATGCATCCTATATGAAGTAGTCATGGTTAGGCCATGCATGGTATTCCTGAATCAATGCAAGGTAGCATCAAGTGGATATGCATTAAAGGATTTTATAAATCTTGAAGTTATGCATTGAATGGATGCATATGAAGGGTGTAAGTAGCTGATTACATAAGTATGGGTGCAAATGTTGTGATGCATTTCATAAGTGCATTGAGATAGTGCATGTGATATTATATTACTAATGGCTGAAATGATGAATTGATGACAATTCTGGAACCATTTCAGGAACTGTTATGAATTCAGGATAGTAAGTGCATGAAGAACGTAGTCATGATCGACTGGCTACCGAAAATGCTCTATGGAAGAGCAAGGTGGTACAAATGATACGCTTGTGAAGTAAGGAGTATCTAAACATTTCATTTAAATTACATGAATGATGTGACTGTACCTTGTAATTTAAAATATGATAATGATTGCGTGAATTAAATGAGTTTTGGTAATATTGACGTGATTAACAGCTGGAAGTATTGGAATTTTATAAATTCTGAAAATGCTTCAGTGATTGTTGCAGCATTGAAAATGTTATATGCATCAAGACTTACCAAGTGTTTGGCTGATTGAAGTTCAGGTTACGGGTAGATTGTTTGGAGCATGGCAATGAGAGTAAGACCATGGCAAAGGCCAGAATCTACCATGTGAAAGAGACAAACCCCATGAAAAGAGTCTCATGGCTGTGATAATAGTTTGTATGCATAATGAGTTGTAAATTTGAATTTGTGAATTTCAGATTCGAGAAATTGCTAACAACTACTGATCACTATCGGCTTGCATAAGATTGTATCAGGAGGACGCATTGTAAGTGGGTATTCATACAATGTTAGTAAGCATGGAATTATAATGGGAATAGTGGTGCTTCTTACAAGAGACCCACAAATGAGGATCACCTCATTTCCAAGCAAATCAGTTTCTGTAGTAAACAAAGTTGCAAATTCTCATTGAATTTAATTAATAATGTTATTGATTGGTTATGGAACAATCAATTTGGATTGTATTATCAGATAACGATTGACTGTTGGTTATTTGATGAATGTGATAGGGGTACACACTACAGAAAAATCATGTGTGATGACCTACAGGAGCCAAACTTCATGGGAAGGTTTTCCCTTATCTTGGAAATGGGTTTTGGGTGAAACTCCATTGGACATTTTGGAAGTGTCTCATCTGCACTACATGTTTGGTAAGCAACATGAGTGAGATGGTATGGATTATGTCGGTAAGACATGTGTGGATACGAAATGTAAAGAGGAATTGGGATGGAAAACTGAGGGACTGTCAACTCAGAGAAGGGAGCCCCCATTCCTCCTTAATGACGGAATACTGCCTCGGCAAATAGATAAGTGTTCTGTGACCCTAGATAGGAATATGTATGTTAGATTGTTAAAATTCCATATGCAGAACATGTTTTGATTTTATTTCCATTTGGATCGATTGCTTGAGTATGAATAGGGCCTACATGATACACACTGGACAAGGGTGCACACTTTTCGATGTCGAATCATGGAATGGTTTTTCAATATTGATTACACCCTAGGGAGTGGATGCACTCATGGTGTCTCAATACTTGATAGTGAATGATATGAAATGTGATTATAGTTTTAGAACAATAACACTGATGAATATGCTTATATTGCTTGTGTTGTCAGGCTAAACAGATGTAGTCTGATGTTGTACACTAAATGGACAATATCTTGAGCTCATCCTACCTTCTATAGAGAAGGAGACATTCCTGAGGTACTGTTAACTCAGACAAGGGAGTGGTCTCTCCAAAGAGCAAAAAGAAGGAGACATTCCTAAGGGACTGCCAACTCAGAGAAGGGAGTGGTATCTTGTGTGATATGGGGTAGTGGAATTAGAGCTCACTACCGGAAATGAGACCTGGAAATGGTCGTTTATTGTTGATATAAGTGCATGTGTTATTGTTGATGGCCTAATAAACCCAACGGTGTTGGATTGGCTAATGATTGATTGTTGATATAAGTCCATGTGTTATTGTTGATGGCTTGATAAACCCAACGGTGTTGGCTTGGCTGATGATCGATTGTTGATATAAGTGTATTTTTTCTATAAGTGCAGGTGATTTGTTGACAGTCTGATAAACCCAACTGAAGGTTGGCTTGACTGTGTAATTATTTGATGTTATGGAAATTGGGGAAATGTTACAGTGTTGGCTTGACTACTTGCAGTTTGATAAACCAAACTAATAGCTGGCTTGGTTGAGTAGCCTGATAAACCTAGTAGTGTATTGGCTTAATTGCCCACGGCTTGATAAACCCAATTGTGTATTGGCTTGGCTGGACGGTCTGATAAACCCAACTGTAGGTTGGCTTGACTGTGCCTGATATATGTATAAAAGGATGTTGTGAAGTAGCCTACATGCTGGCCTAACATCCAAGTCCATAGGCGATCCCAAGGATTGCAAAGCGAAGCAAGATCCTGTGGACCAATGAGGAAGCACACAATACAGATAAGTATTGGATTATTTTGCAATTTCTTGCTTGTGAATATACATGTGTATATGATTTGGTGATGATGTTTTGAGCTCTTGTTCTAGAGATAAAACCGATGAGAATAAACTAAACATGTGAATCTATTCAATTTTTGAATATAGGTGTCCCTGGGAGCGAGGACTATGAGAGCATCCTAGGGGTGCATGAGGACATGTGACTGTCCTGAAGAGCTCAGAATGAGTAGTAATGAAAAAGGTGCTAGTGAGACCGTGAAGGTCCTAGCAGCTGAGACAAACCATGTGGGGAGGCTCCATGGTTGAGAGGTCTGAAATAGACTGGCGACACTAAGTGTCATGACCAAGAGGGATTGGTTCAGCATTCACGGTGAAGTGAAAGAGGCTAAGAGCATGAAAAGCCACAGCGGTGGTGTGGGTTCCAGGATGGAACAAAACAAAGAGGGGAAAAACTCTTGCTCCTCTCTCTTGCCCTTTTAACTATATATATATATATGCATTGTGAAAACAAAAGATTGTTGAATGCATGTATGATTGAAAATGGAATTTGTGTATTTGCTTAAAGTAAATTGTGAATGCTGGAATGGTTAATTCATTTCCCAAGAATGGACATGAATGAGCTCATGTGCCTGTTGGGAAGGCATGAAAAATATGAAAGTCTCCTTGATGAGACTTGGACTGTCATGCCAATTGGGCAATTAATTGACTGATATTAATGCCTATATTATGCTTGTTCTAATAGAATTTCAATGATGCATTTCATAGGTGAGAAAGGTGAAATCCAGTGGTGCACATTGATCATGGCAGTAGATCAAAAGTTGTTGGAATTGGCTGCAAGTCTCCTTCAAACGATTGCCAAAACCCAAGAGAATCTTGGAGAGATGCTCAAGATACAGAAAAGGCAGAATGAAATGAACCACCAGATTTTGCAAGACTCTATTGGTTTGCAAAGGGAGGTGAAAAGCCTTCTGGGAGCAATCGACAAAGGAAAGGAAGGTGGATAAATGATGGGACATTCATCCAAGCGATCTATTGAGAAATGGTCCAGGCATGAAGACTCAAAGGAAATTGAGCAGGTAAAGATGAAGCAGCCAGTGAAATGTTGGGAATGCGGAGGACATCATTTTCGCCGGTACTGTCTAACTGGGTAACATAAAGAGGGAAGCAGCCACAAAGTTCCCAGGCTTCGGGATAAGCTGAAAACTAAGAACTAGCAGGAGAAACTCATGGAAGCCGAGGGGCTTGGTCCTGAACGTTCAAAGTAAATAATTGAACATGGGACAGATCTGCAAAATTTTGAAATGTTGAAGTGCAAATTGTATATGTATTCCTATGTATTAGAACATCGAGGACGGTGTTATTCCAAGGGGGATGGGATTGTAATACCCTGGTTTTGACCATGTTTGCATTAAAGGGTACATGATGTATATTTTGTAATTAATCATGGTGAGGAGCTAAAGGAAAAAGCCCCACCATCGATTTGGTTGTGTATGTTTCGGCAATAGGGATCGTTGCTGATGATATATCATGCTATCCGACACATTATAGTATGCACATCAATTTAATTAAACCTACAACCAGCTATGACGGTGCAACGTTAAATGAAAAGGGCATGATTCCTATGGTTAAGGGGGGGGTTTGTCTAATCTGTGGGGGGGCCACTGGGAGTTTTCCATGTGTTGACCACCATGTTGTTCTATTGTTAGTTGGGGGCATCTATTTGCTGGCAGGGAAAACCACCACCATGCTCATGCCTGCACTCTCTCCACGATGTGCCTCTTGATGGCCTGCCAACTAACCGGATTGGGAGTCTGTTCATTTCCCTCATGCTGAGCGAAGCTAAAAGGGGGACACAATTCATTGATGGGGGTTTGCCATTCCTTCACACACTTCCTTGTTAATTGGAGAAACGTTCTTCCTCTCATTCAAATAGAAAGTCTGTGTTTCAACCCCTCCATTGTCGGGCTGAAAAACGTTGCTGTGATTATTCACTATGGGGTGTTTTTCATGGTTTTCTGAGTGATATGTCTTCCTCCTATTCATGCAGGGATTTTGTATCTTCTACCATTTCCATACTGTGTAGCGTTCTATTTACTCCACTATTATTGATTATGAAGGGTGCATTGGCTTCATCATTGGGCAAGGACCATTATTTTCCAATGTTGTTGGTGTGTCTAGATTGTGGAGCGGTCTGTTGTTTCATCGTGACCCATGCTGTGGATTCCTTCTATGTGTTTCTTCCACATTTTGTTTTGGGATGTCTTTTTCCCCTCATGCATGGATTGAGGATTAGTTCCTTCCCCATCTGCAGACTGTGTATTATTCCGTTGTTTCTTTAGGGGATTAGGCTGTTGATCTATCCCTGGTTGGGTTGCTGTGTGTGCAAACATCCTTTTGGGGTTCTATTGTGTGTCTATGTTTTCCCCTATCCATGCTGGGAGTTTGGCTTATTTCCCAATTGTGGACAGTGTAATGTTGCCATCATTTCATTGTGATATTGGGGCTATTGTCTTCCCCTAGTTTTGGGCTGCTGTGTGTGCAAGTGACATTTTGGGTTGCTGCTAAGTTATTTTGGCCATGCTAGGGCCAAGAACAACTCTGAGTTGTCCTGTGGACTTGAGCCATGTTCACCCTTTTGTTTGGGGTTGTCACCCTGTTGTATTCATCTTCTTCACAGAGCCGTGAACTGTTTGTTTTGCTGCGGTATGCAATGGTTGGGTCTTTGGACTGTTGAGAGTAGGATTAGAGGCTGGGAAAGCTTGAGAAAACTGGTGTTTGGAGCCACTCAAATAGATTTGGACTGTTGGCTTTCTTTACCCACAACCCTTGAAGAGTATTGGAAAGGAAAGGCAGGGCCTGAGGGACTCTGAAGCTAAGAAAGGACTGATTCCTAGTGTTGGGTGTGTGGATTCCTTAGAGGTCAGGTTAGCTCTAGTGTAGGCATCCTTAGCTCTCCATTGACGCCACCAGCTTAGCATTTAGCCTTTCCTAGCTCCTTGAAAGGCTGATAAACCCTATTGTGTGGGCTTGGCTGATTTGTGTACCTTGGCTATGTGTAAACCTACTTTGACCCTTATTCCTTGAGGAATCATGCCCAGCTCGGGGGTGGTAGTGTTTCTAAGAGATTGATGAGCACACTAGCCTATGGTTGGGTGGAATGTTGCAGCGACGTAGCTGGTTGTAGGACGAATTCTGTTTAAGATAAGTATTCTTGACTATTTTGTCTCTGCATTTATATTGACTGATTAATGAATATAATGAACATGCGGTATGCTTGAATGAATGTATGTTTCTTCCGCTATGTATATGAAGGATTATGCATCTTAGTATGTTTTATGTTTAAGCTTTTTATTTCAGCATTATATGCCTGTTCAACTTCATGGGGCTATTTGCCTGTATGCTTGGTGTTAGTAGCATCCTCTTCATCGGTCATAGGGTCGAGGACGCTACAAAAACATTTAGGTAAACTGTACTTAAGTTTAATTCATTATGAATTTTACTTTACTCTTTTAATCTATGATCTTATGTTGTGTGCAGTTCTTGGGAAAAGAGTTTTCCAATGGACCATTAAATGTGTATGATATCACAACCAGTACCTTAATATGAATCATGGAGATTTAATGCAGAATATATGATAATATAGGGAAGTTAGGGTGCATATTCCTAAGTCCATGGAATATCAAGAAGTAGAGTCTTGGATCTTTGAAATATATCAAGGCACAAACTCTTATATCTATTAGGGTATGGAGTCCTAAGTACAGAAAAAAGGGCATGGAGTCCTAGTATGTTAGGGGCGTGCAATAGGGGTGTGGAATCCCTATTCCTTAGCATAAAAATACCACGCAGAGGCATAACTCAACCTTCTAAGATAACCAATGTTAATATGAATTAATTTAACTCAAAATTTACCCACTTTGAGGGGATTTTAACTTTAGTAATATTTTAATAAAAAAAAGTAGAAATATTTAATTATGCAAATAGATAATTGGAAATAATGTAAAACTGACACATAGGCGGGATGGATATCAAATAATTTATAAAATAAATAATTAAGGAAAAATGGTAAATATGACACCTCAAGGGAGGTGATGAATAATAAATAATTTTGTAATTAGATAATTTAAATATTTGCATGAGGCGATGAGGTTTCATCCATCTCAAAGGTTATAAATAGATAAGTACCCCGTGTATTTTGGGGGGAGACTGGGAGAGTACCCAGATGCTACTAGAATGGATCTTGAATTTCAGAATTAGACATCTAGGTTACCTTGTTTGGTTGAGGGAGGTTTGAGTGGTGTTGGAAGGAAGAGGGAATTCTTCCTTAATTTACCTGTAACACATCTATTTCTACATTCAGGAATGGTTTGTGAGCTCATAAACCATTCCTGAATGTAGCAAGGAGGAAAACTGGCATTACAGATAGCATTGAGATACATGTTCACATTTAAGAGGCAAGAAATGACGTTTTGATATGATCGATAGCCTTATATACATAGTGTTTTTGGTTATCCATGTTTTATCAGGTGATCTACATATGTTTCGTCGATTCACTTAATGTTCCAAATACATCGAGGGAAAAGTACTTTCTTATGACCCAAGAGGGGCACACATAGAGTTAATATATATTATATCACCCCGACAGGAACATTTATGCAATTAAATGTATGTGTAACATTGTTGGACCAAATTAAGGACCTACATGTGTAATGAATGAACACATATTCATACAAGTCATATAATTACTCTCTTGGGAAACAATGAATGCATGCTTATACGTCATATAATTACTCTTGAGGGAAACGTGTGATTTGGATATAGGAATGTATTGGAGTATTTGAATGTTTTATTCTTCAAGTAGTTATTGTATAACTTCTTTGAATTATCTATCTTGAAGTTGTACCATAAGTTTACATTTGTTGCACATTATGTATACTCTTTGGTATGTTATGTTGTTTTAACTATTTGGGACATAACAAAAACCAATCAAATTATTCTCATTGAACAAATGTAGGACAAAGTGTTCATATTTTTTGAATGTATTTTTGATGAGTAAAACTAGTGAAATTATTCAAATGCAATTTTGATGAGTAAAAATAGTCGAATTATTCAATGTTAACAATTGTGGCAGATTGTCCATATTTGTTTGATGTACTCTTGATAAAATCTATTTTATAGAAGCTTAACTAAACAATAGAATTTCATCATAATTTCATCAACATATACTCTTTGGTATGGTTTTTTTAACTATTTGGGACACTAAAAACCAAAAAAATTATTCTCATTGAACAAATGTAGGACAAAGTGTTCATATTTCTTTAATGTATTTTTGATGAGTAAAACTAGTGGAATTATTCAAATGCAATTTTGATGAGTAAATATAGTGGAATTATTCAATTTTAACAATTGTGGTAGATTGTCCATATTTTTTTGATGTACTCTTGATAAAATCCATTTTATAGAAGCTCAACTATACAATAGAATTTCATCATAATTTCATCAGAACAAAATTTACATTTTGTGGATACACTGCTTGTGTATTCGGAAAGAACCATAAAGGTCCATACAAAGAGTACAAAATAAGGGACAAATACAGTCCCTGCTACCTAAATATATCAAACAAATTTATATATCAAGTTCTAGCCACATACTGAAATATGTCCAAAAAATAAATATCAGAAATAGTTAACTGCTGTCATAGCCCACTCAGGCAGTATAGAGTGTTGATATAACCTATTATATAATAAAAAATTTAGAACAAATAGAGCAACAAATGTAATATGAGATTCCCCGATCATTCCTTCAATGGATGATGATAATATTCATGAATGAGCTCCCCATGGTGTTCTCTGATCTGCCATTGACCCATTGCCAATATAAAGCCTGCCATGTCATAAAATTTTGCACTGATGTGTCCCTTTAATCCAATTGATAACAATGAAATAAATAAGGATTATATATTCAATTATATGAAAATAAATAAATAAACAAAAAAACATTTTCCAGATGGTAGCTTAAAATTGACATTTCAATTTTATTACAAGGATTGAAAAAAAATTAAAATATTATTTCTAATTTGAGCATTTTAGTTTTATTCTTTCCTTTTATTTTGATTTATTTGTGTTCCAAGTCTTTTTTTTCTCCATAGGAAAAAAATCTGAAAATTTTATTAAAATCCAAATAAGTATGTACAAAATTGTATGCAGATGCATACCACTACTTATACAACCAGCATGTTGTAACAACCACTATCCCACAAAGAAATAATTTACCATCTAATCATCTATGTACCAAGAGATTATGGAAAAAAAGAGATAGATATAAGTGCTCTGATGTTGTTGTTTATGTTACCCCTGAGCCTTTTGATAGTTCCAAAAATGAGCTAGGCATGTATCCTATGCTCCTTTTGCTAAGAGAGGTCTGTAGATATGTGTGTCGAAAATAGTCAAACAAGTTTCCTTATAGGAAAGGCTTTCACAAAAGTTCTATGGTAAAACTCACATACTTCCTCGTCTTTGTGTTCAAAAAATAAATAGGGCTTGTTCATCCTGTGTCTTTTTTTTTTCCCATTCCTTCAACAACTTCTTAAATCGAACCAAATTTTGCACAAAATGTGTTGCAGCATTTGATCTGGATTCTGCTCCATAAGGGGTGCAGTTTGATTTTATGATCTCAAGTACCTCCTCATGCTTAATCCAAGCTGCACAAAATTTAAAAGGAAAGGCTATTTTTTTAGGGTTTCTTGATACATCTAGGCAAATGGGATGGTGATCTGAGTCCCCTTCTGAGTCTACCCATTCCTTGAACTACAGATCATACTCCAGTAAACTTTCCCCCACCAGAAATCTATATAGTCTTTTTGAAATTCAGTCTTTCCTTGTTCTTCTGTTTGTCCAAATTGACTTGGGCTTCTAAGGATCCAGGTCCACCAAATTAAGGCTCTGTAACAGGTTTTGGAAGAAATTTGCCAGGGGGTCCACTCTTTCATTTGGACCCCATATCTCATGGGTCACAATGGTGAAATTAAGGTCCCCCCCCCCGATAATCACATTATCCTTTTCTAGAAACTAAGAGGCTTTTACTGACTCCTAGAAAGCCACTCAACCATTATAAGGCCCATAGATGTTTATAAGGTAAAGGTGTAGGTTTTTTTCTTCCCAGAAAATTCCTAGCCCCATTCCAAAGGAGGCTCCCCATGAGTTTTGACAGTGCAACATGGTAGGGTTCCATACAATTGCTAAACCTCCTAAGTGACCTTTTGCACTCTGGGCCAGAAAGGTGAAACTGCTTGAAATAGAGGACAAAACCCTAGATACCTCCTCTCTAGTGCCTAGGGTTTCCTACAGTAGAATGATATCAGGTTTCTACACCTGTATCACTCTTTGTAGGGAAAGTTTTTTTTAGGTACTTTCTAGACCCCCACAGTTGAGAGATAGGAATTTCACTTGGGATCCCCTTCATAGGTTTGCACTACTCTAAGTGCCCCAAAAAGATTGTTTTGCTTACCAGTTGATTGATCCTGGAGTGATTTTTGCTGGGTAAAGGATAGGAAAGAGGGTCTACCTCTTCCTTTCACCCGGGTTGGGAGAATTGGGTTCGCCCCCAAGTAGAATAAAGGGTTTGGTTGAGCTGGTATGTCCCTTGAATGGAGTTGAAATTTGATTGGGGAAATGGAGTCAGAATTAGGGGATGAGTTGATCAGAGGTTGGGGAGCACAAGACTGTGTGTGGGATATATGTCGCTATTTTGAGAGGGAGAGGGGAGAAAGTAGGGAAGTAGGGTGGGATGGGGGTTTTTCCTGGGTGGGAGGGGGATGAACTGTCAAAGAAGTGTAGTTGTGTGTAGGTGCAACATCATTTATAATCAAATTATTTAAATGTTCCTTTATTGAAACAATAGAGGACATACTCGTGAGGTGTTGTGTGCTTCCTTCGGTATGAAGTTATGTCTGCTCTTCAGGGGGGTGCTATAGCGAAACAGTCTCAGAGCTTCTTGTGCCTAGTGCTAAAAATTTCATCCCTTTGTCATGTGGATCGGTATCCCTAGGGTACCTTCTTTTACATCTTGTCATTGTAGATGCTGCAACAGGGAATTTTCATGCCAGATGTCCCACTTTCTGGCACCGATGAAATCTAAACGGTAGACCCTCATAGTCCAATGGTTGCTGTTGAGTTACATTGCCTCTGATGAGGTTGAGGCACTCCTTCATCTCTGTTCTTATGTCGATAGAAAGAAATATTCATGCCACAACCCTCCTCTAGGTTTGCAGGTATGAGAAATCTGCTTCCAGGTATGTCCCTATGGCATTACCAAGGTACTTAAGTGATGCTGGGTTCCAAAATTCCAGTGGTAAGCCTGGTAATTGTACCCATATGGACATTGTATCCATTCTTTCACTGTTGGCATTGAACATGGGAATCCATCTCTTCAACAGAATGGGTATCATGCCATAGAACCAGTTTTTGTTCAATATTTTCTCAGCATCATGCTTGCTTCCAAGGGTGAAAGTATACCAACCCTTTGTTAATTCACCTACCTCTGTCGTAGATGAGAAGAGGTCTGCCCAATTTGTTTGAACCCATCCATTTATCTCTTCAAGGGTAGGGTGTCGGCCACAAATCTTCCCAACAATTACCCTATCAGCCATATCTTCCACTTTCTCAATGGCCACATTGACACCACAGACCATATCTAGGTTTCCACAGGTTGGCGCCAGGCACTTGTTCTGCCTCTTTTTCCTAGGGCTTTCATTTTATTTGTCCTCCTCTGTGGTTCCTATAGATGGGCTGTGACTAGATTCCAAGCCCGATCTTGGTAGAGCTTCTTCAGTTCCAGCTCCTACTACCACCGAGTTGAAAAAACCCTCTGCGTCAATGCCAAAACCCTCTACGTCAATGCCAGCTGTTGCTACCACCGATTTGAGAAAACCCTCTGCGTCAATGGCTTCTCTGGCTGTGATAGTTGATTGTGGAGGAGGTGGTTTTGACCAGCCAGCGTTCAAAAAATCCCCCAATTCTGAAATGGTTTGATCGAGTATTGACACATCCAAGTCCAGATGGAGGAGAAAATCAGTGTGTGACGCTCTAGACGATGAGAAAATTGGGCCATGGAGGATAAAATCAGTGTGTGCTACTCCAGACATTGAGAAAATTGGTCCTATGTTGAACAAACCACGACAAAATCTAGTGACAAGAAAAAAGTAGGGTTTTTGGCTGAAGTTTCTTTGGTAGCTCCTGTTGACGGGGATAGCAAAAAGATAGCGGTTAGCAGGTCATTTTCCTACTCTGCCTCCGTGTTGTCCATGCCCTCCTGGTTTTCCATGGCTGTAATGGCCCTTCCAACAGGTAGATGTTTGTTCCTGCGCTCATGATGAACTAGGATGGGTAGGAATGAACTAAACCAAAAATCATAAAACATTTCATATAAAATCAAATAAAAAACAATTAAAAATAAAAATTAAATTATAAAAATCAAATAAAAAAACAAAATTAAATTCTATTTAAAATTAAATTCCATTAAAAATATAATTCAAAGTTTTTTATATAAAAATGAAATAAATAAATAAAAAATTACATTCCAAGTCTTTCATATAAAAATGGAATTAAAAAAAAATAAATTACATTAAATAATACTTAGCATTATATTTCTCATTTTGAAGATTTATTTTCTTTATTTAAAAAAATAAAATGAGAATGCATAAAAAATATAAAATGTTAAATTTGAAAATGAATACGATGATGATGGTGATGATGGAGATGATGGTGATGATGATCATGATGATGATCATCATCATCATGATGAAGATGATGATGATCAACATGATGAAGACGATGATGACGAGGATGATTATGGTGAAGAGGGTCATGATGATGATGAAGATTATGGTGATGATGGTGACGATGAAGATGGCAACCATCTTCACCATCACCATCGCCATCCACCATCCACCATCTTTACCATCACCATCACCATCCACCATCACCATCCATGCTCTTCACCATCACCATCCACGTCACCACCATAACGATTATGGTGAAGAGGGTGATGATGATGAATATTACAGTGATGATGGTGAGGATGGTGATGATGAATATGATTACCATCTTCACCATCACCATCACCATCACCATCCATCATCTTCACCATCACCATCCACATCACCATCATCACCACCGTCATCACCACCCACATTACCATCATCACCACCGTGACCACCATCAGTATCATGATCACCATCATCACCATCATGGTCACCATGACCATCATCACCATCATCATCATCACTGTAGCAGGTATTTCTCCTTGCTACAGGGGCAGGAATGGTTCCCTTCTGTCTATAGGACAGAAGGGTAGGTTCCTGCGTGGAATGCAGTAAAAATGAATAGGAAATAAAATAGAATAGAAACGAAATAAAGAACAAAAAGAAGAGAAATTCCAGAGAACCCCTTTGCAAACAATGGGTTAGGGTTCCACTTCCAATGACCTGCAAACAACTATTAGAAACTAGAAACCTGCAAAACAAGTTATGAAATAAACCTGCAAATAAACCATGGATTAGAAAGCAAAGAAATCATTAAACAAAAATAGAAAATAACAAGCTATACCTTCTCTTTGGGTGGAATTGGGCCACCATGCCTTTGCTTGAAGAAGCACCTCTCTCTCTTGGATGGGGGAGCTCTAGCTCAATGGATATGGAGGAGAGGGAGTGTGGGTGGCTTGAGAGACAAAGGGTCTCAAGGTATCCATGGGAAGCATAACAGTATGCAAGGGAGAAGTGTTTTGAGAGTGACCCCCCACCCTCCTTTTATAGATTTTTTGGGGTTTTAGGGTTTTAAGCCCTTGGTCCATGCTTTAGCCCCTTTTTTGGGATTTTAGCCCCTTTCACCCTAATTTTAGCTCCTTTTAGGGTTTTAGCCCCTTTATGGGGGCTTTAGCTCCTAGGAGAGTATTTTAGGCTCCGTTCGGGGTTTTTAATCCCTTTTCTTCATCCTTAAGCATTTTTTAGGGTGTGGGGGTCTAATGGAGGGTCGTGAAGTGGTGCCCTTGGGTGGTGTAGGTCATGGAGAGCTTACTGAGGGATTTTTTGGGTTAACAGATTGCCCCCTGATGTGTGAGGGCAGGAGCTCATCGTATGGCTGATGGACATCATAGGATTTTCTACGGTGAGGTGGTGCTTCTGGGACTGGGGCATGGTGGCTTTTGGTTTTTGTATTAATATGGTTCCCATCAATGGGTGAGATACAAATAATGTGTGACATGTATATGGATGAGGCAGGCATCCCCATGTTCGTGATAATGTCAAAAGAATAATTTGATCTATGCTCTAAAATACAAGAGCTGATCATATACAACTAATGATACAATGATGGTTGCCTCAATGTGAGGCTGAATACAATACTGATTTGGTACATTGGACCCATGGCATTCTCATGGAATGTTATATCTTCATGACTAATGATTTGCTGGATCTGGAATGATACATAGTTGTATGGACTCGCTGATTGAGATTCAAAGTCTCTGTGGTACAAGTATGCTGCATCAATCATAAAGGTATATTGAAGCATTGTTGGGGCTTCTGAACACTGTCTCCAACGCAACCCAGAAATCACAAGGGACATAACCTATTTAGGTCCCTCGAATAGACTCATCAATGTGCTAGAGTTAGGTGACCTCCGAGGTCTTTTACCAAGTACTGTGTGGACCAAACCCTGTATGAATCTCAACAGTGTGATGATGTAGTCGGAGTTGAGCACATGAGAAACAACCATCCCAAGAGGCACTAAGGACTCCTCTCAAGTGGTCCAAGGAACTCATCAATGAGGTTAATTAAACTAGGATACAGGGACCTCTGGGTCTATCCTCTGGAATATGTGTGTTGTCGTCGACAAAGGGAGACCTGCCCCTAGTTAAGGCAATGCTGTTTCCTTGACCAGGAGAGTGAGGGAGATAACCGAAAAGTGTGAGAGAATATACAGACTGACCCACTGAATGAGGTGGGGGGAGGGAAAGAATTGAACAGGGGAAGGGGGAGTGTGGTAGACTCAAAATTCCTTTGTTCAGAGTATGATGGCAAGGAGAACCAGGAAGTAAATGAAACTTGACTCATGGGAATGGGATCATAGCTGTAATACTAGGAATGTCACTGCAAATGGGAAATAGTTGGAGGAGGTAAATGCTTTTTATATTGATGGGATCCAAGGAAGACACATTGCAGAGTACTCTAAACAAAGGAAACCCAAAGGGGGAATGCTGCCAAACTGTTTTCTATGGGGTGGTGTCTAGGGACACTGTTATGGTACGATCTCGTGGATTTTTTGTGAGCCTGAGAAAGTAAATGCTCCTATGAATAATTTTATCCTTTTTCGGGCATAGGAGACTACCAATGAAAAAGATCCCCCACTGGAGTCTTCTTCGTGCTTTCAGAATCTCTAAAATTGAAAGCACCATCTAGCATTTACCTTCTCAAGCTCACAAAAAATCCACGAGATCATACCACAACGGTGTCCCTAGACACCACCCCACAGAAATTAGTTTGGAAGCATCCACACATTAGGTCTCCTTTGTTCAGAGTACTCTGCAATGTGTCTTCCTTGGATCCCATCAGTATCAAAAGTGTCTACCTCCTGCAAGTATTTCCCATATGCAGTGACATTCTCGGTATTACAGCTATGATCCCATTCCCATGATTCAAGTTTCATTTGTTGCCTGGTCCGCCCTACCGTCATACTCTGAACAAAGGAATTTTGAGTCTCCCACTCCCCCCCTGCCCCTGTTTAGTTTTTCCCTTCCCCCCCCCCCCCCCCAATTCAGTGAGTCAGCCCGCATATTGCTTCACATCTTTCGGTTATCCCTCATGCTTCTGGTCAAGGAAACATCATTTCCTAGACTAGGGGCAGGTCTCCCTCTATCGACGCCAACACACATATTCCAAAGGATAAACCCAGAGGTCCCTGTACCTTGGTTTCATTAACATCATTGATGATTTCCTTGGACCACTTGAGAGGAGTCCTTAGTGCCTCTCGGGATGGTTGTTTCTCACATGCTCGACTTCAACTCCATCATCGCACCATAGAGATTCGTACAGGGTTTGTTCCACACAGTACTTGGTCGAAGACCCAGATGTCACCCGACTCTAGCACATTGGTGAGTCCACTCGAGGGGGCTAAACAGGTTATGTCCCTTGTGATTTTTGGGTTGCATTGGAGACAGTGATCAGAAGCCCCAGCAGTGCTTCGATATACCTTTATGATTGATGCAGTATCCTTGTACCATAGAGACTCTGACTCTTAATCAGTGAGTCCATACAGCTATGTACCATTCCAGATCTAGCAGATCATCAGTCATGAAGATATAGCATTCCATGAGAATGCCATGGGTCCAATGTACTAGATCAGTATTGTATTCAGTCTCACATGAGGGGCAACCAACATTGTAAAATCAGTTGTATATGATCGACTCTTGTATTTTAGAGCACAAATCAAATGATTCTTTTGGCATTGTCATGAGCATGGGAATGCCCACCTCATCCATATACATGTTGCACATTTATTGTATCTCACCCATTGATGGGAACCAAATTAATACAAAACCAAAATCCACCATGCCCCAGCCCCGAAAGCACCACCTCTTGACAGCAAATCCTATGATGTTCGTCGGCCATACATTGAGCTCCTACCCTCACACATCAGGGGGCAGTCTGTTAACCCAAAAATCCCCCACACGGCTCTCAATGGCCTACACCACCCAAGGACACCATCACACAACACTCATTTCACTCCATAAGACCTTCCATGACCTTCCATTTGACCCCCACACCTCCAAAAGAGCCCAAGGATGAAGAAAAGGGCTAAAATCCCCAAAAAAGAGCCCAAAATAGACCCCTATGAGCTAAATCCCTCAAAAAGGGGCTAAAACCCTGAAAGGGGCTAAAGTTAGGGCGAAAGGGGCTAAAGGCCCAAAAAAGGGGCTAAAGCCTTGACCAAGGGCTTAAAACCCTAAAACCCCTTGGAAAAACTATATAAGGAGGGTGGGGGGTCACTCTCAAGACCCTCCTCATTTGCATATTATTATGCTGCCCATGGATGCTTTGAGACCTCTTGCTCTCAAACCACCCACTCTCCCCCTCTTTCATCTCCATTTCTCCAAGCCATTGCTCCCCAACCAAGAGAGAGGTGCTCCCATGAGCTAGGGCATGGTGTCCCATTTCCACCCAAGTGAGGTATAACTTCTTTTTATGCATGTTCATTTGCTTATTTTTCTTTCTAGCCAATATTTTCATTTGCAGGTTTTCCATTAACTTTGTTTGCAGGTTGTTTCATAGTAGTATAGGTTTATTTTGCAGGTTTTGAAGGCAGAACCCTAACCCACTATGTGCAGAGGGGTTCACAAGGGCCGCATCTCCATATTTATTTCTATTAGTTGCTCTTAGATGTAGGTTACAATAGCTGCCATTTACTTGTTCTAGTGTAGCTTAGCTTAGTTTCAATTCACAGCTCTCTTTCAGTCATTTTTACTTCCATTTTTTACTATTTTCTAAGGGTAGGAAGCTACCCTTGTGCCCTATAGGCACAAGGGAGCCATTCTTACCCCTGTAGTGACGAGAAATACTCACTACAGCTTTGGTGACTCCCCTGGGTTGATCCCATAGGATCCCTGGGAAAAAAATTTCAAGTTTTTCAGTTTTTACCCTAGTTTTAAAAATTGTTCTATTAGATATGTTTAAATATACTTTATTTCTTGTTTTCTGTTAGTGTTGAAGCCTTTCCTAGGCTGAGCCGAGTCAGACTAACCCAGTACCAGTTACTGTCAGCTAGATCTGACCTTGCAGCACCAAAAACACCCCTGTCCGGAGCAGGTCGCTCTTATCAGGGGAAAAGGTGAGGGAAGGTGCACTTAATTGGTATATAGGCGTGCCCAGGGCACACCTAATCCTTAGACAGGTGTGACTTCAGCCCAGGAGCTCAAGTTACGGCTGTTTTGGCTTTTTGTGTGACCCCTTCGCTCATTTCTGGAAAAATATCATGGCCCCCTTGCGGGATTTGGTCAGAAATGTGCAGCCTGTCACACAGAAGTTGTTTTTCAGTTTAATTAGCAGTAATTTTCAGTTTTATAGGATTGTTATTGTGGCCTAGACACCTCTTTCCACCATTACAGGTCTCTTTTTATTCCAGTTTTCAATTTTTGCAAATAAATCAATGAACAATGTGTATATGCTAATCCAATCACTAAGGCTTAATAAAATCAACTAGTCTAACTAAAAATAACACAAAATTAACCATATTGTTTCCCCCTTCCTCCTCTACCCAGTCATCACCCTCTGGGGTATTCTGGGATACGACGAAGGGACAGCTCATATAGATCTAGGCACTCCATGGCATTTTTCCTAAACCACTAAAACTAGGTGACCTGGAAGGTACGGGGGTTAGAGAAGGAGGGCTTCTCACAACGCTAAGCGTCCTCCCTGCTTGACCAACCTAGCACTTGGTAGGTGACCTAAGGATCTACGGATGGGCTTAGTCCCATTGTGTTGAGAGCCCAGCACCTTCTCTTGGTTGAAGAAGAATACCATTGAGAGGCAGACATTTAGTTAGGCCAACAATTCAGGGTTAATCACTACATTTGCTTACAAAATTTTTTTCATGTTTGCATACAAAACCATGATGTGATCTCTACCATGAATTCATAAACCATATTGCAAACCAAATACCAGAACAAGCAAGCAAACCAACACACCATACCACATAATTAACCCAACTCAGTTCATGACGCTGAGTGAGCCTTAAAAGTTACCAAATTTACAATAAGTTCAATCAACTCTGCAGTCTTTGAGGACATAAGTCCCTGACTGCTACAACTGTGGGAAGTACTTGGGATTTGCCCAGAAACTCATTGTGAGGAGTACCACAGGAACCCCAAAGTAGCTAGTCGTTGAGAGGAATTGCCAAGCGAAATGGGCAACGACCCCTTCCGATTGAGTAGAGTTACCCATGAGGAACAAGCCAAGCACTGTCTTCTGGTAGTCTTGGTGGCCAAGAGGCCACCTTCAACCAGTAGGAAGCCATTGAAACCAAGGTTCAAATTTCATACCCACTAGTTTCATACACACAAACAAACAAAATTGATCCTCCACGATCTTCCTCATGCCTAAGAGGCGAACCACCACCATTTGGAACACTCAGTTGGCATTGTCGTAGCCATTCTCAGCGATATCCCACACCATCAGAGGGCCACATAGCCTCTGATTCTAATTCAAACCCATATCAGTCTGAACCAAACCTCCACACCGCACCATCTAGCCCCATGGCTACTACAAACCCGGATCCATTTTTTGGTCTAAACTTAGCAAGTGGACCCATGTCCACATCACAACCAGTCACCCACAATGTGGCAAGTAGTTCAAGCAAAGTCATGCAGACTGTCATTATCCAATTGCCACCACCCATAGTGACCATCCAAGCTGGTCCAGTGGCTACACATGGGGGCAGTGGCCCCTCCACACACATTGTCCCACCTGCCACACAGGGGCGTAGTGCACCAACCACACACATTGCCCCTACCTCCATGCAAGGGGACAATGCCCCTGCCACCCATACCATCCCTCCCACAACACTTGGGGGCATTGGCCCATCCACCATGGTACCGCCACAAGCAATCCCAGCCATGCAGATGCATTATGCACCTGCAAACCCCACTCCCATTGCAGCCCCATCCCACATCAACTTGGGGTCAAATCTGCCATTCATGGCTCATTTGAACTTGCCTAACCTAGCTCGATTGACAAATGACCCCATTCATCACCAAGCTTTTTGGCCACCCATGCCAACTAAGCTGCCTTCAGACATCCCAAAGTTTGAAGGCAAAGCCGAGGAATGTCCCCAAAATCATATAATGACATTCCATTGTTGGGGCGCGCACCTTAACAGTCACTAACTGTGGTAACTCCACAGTTTTTGTGGAAGTGTGTAAGTGGAGTTATGACTCAAAATAGTCTTAGGGGTGTCGGGGTTGATTTAAAGCCCTATTTTTTGTAATTGTCCATAAAATTCAGGTGTAAACCCATGATTTTGTAATAGTGCACTTGTATAAATAGGCACTCATGTAAAGATGTTAGGGGTATTTAATGAGATGAGGATCATCTGATGCGAAGAAGATAGATCTGTTTTTTGTGGTTTAAGGTCAAGTCCTAGCTGTGTGTGTAAAGGGTTTTTGTAAAGAAAGGAACTGCAGCTGAGTGCGCAGTTAGAGATTGTAAGAAAGGAACTGCAGCTGAGTGCGCAGTTAGAGATTGTAAGAAGGAACTGCAGCTTAGTGCGCAGTTAGACTTGAAGGATGGATCTGCTGCTGAGTGCGTAGATCAGAACTGTTGTTTTTGTAAAGAGTTGAATAAAGCGCAGTTCTGTGGACGTAGCCCCCACATTGGGGGTGAACCACGTTATATCTTGTTTTGTGGTTATTTTGTGTTATGTTTTTATGCTTTTAATAAGTAGGCTACTGATAAAATAAGATAACTGTTTAAATATTAACTTCGCTGTGAATTCCCAGATAAGGGTTAAGCAAGAAAAGTCTTTTATCTAACTACGAAGCTAATTAAGTAGACATCGAAGCTCTATTTGGTATAAATATTTGTTGTTAAGGCTAAAGGTACAGTAATATCCCTCTTCTGCTTGCAGAAACCTGATTCTGCGGCACCCCATAGCTGTTTCGGGTGAGACTGCAACCTGTTCGCAGGTTGTTGCCAAAAGGACCAACACTATGGGTATTTTTGTTGGTGCGAAGTTAAAGTATAAACCCCAGGTCTTCCCCATAGCCCAACAAATTGGTTCTGTTTCCAGTTTAACAGTATCTGCTCAAGAGGGATTTACGTTGTACCGCGAGGGTTATGTTTTGGAGGCCCTCAGTAAAAGAAATTGGCAACTGGATCGAAGAGACCTATCTGAAATTTGATAAGGATCCTCGTCGTAGCTCAGACGAATTCTTGCAAAGGTTAACAGAGAGAAGGATGAATTTCCAAGAAGATCAGTTTCCTGATTGGACCCCCACAAGAATTAACATATTGAAAAGACTGAACAACGTGATATCCCTAGCTATTGATTTATGGACAACGCGAACTCTTGAAGCATTTGTGACCGAGTTTTCCATTGACACAAGTACATATTTTAGCGAAGCTGAGAGACATTTTTTCAAAGGACTAAGGGGTAAGTACTTGAATTCATTCAGTTTGAGAATTAAAATGCTTTTGGCTGAAAAAGGTATATTGCTTATTGAATTAGATTGCTAGAATTGTTATTACTAACCTATGTTTGGAAGTGAAAGTAACTTCGACGAGCAAAGCGGTTTACTACGAAGCGGTAAAAGATACAAAAGAAACCTAGAATCCTATACCCTAGGCTAGAATACCGAGTATACGCCCTCAAGTCCAGAAAACCATGAATCTGAAGAAATCCCTTCTGTTAGAAACCCTCCTATCACTCCACCGCGAAGGTCTGTTACCCCTGAGAACCCGTCACAGTTTCAAAGTAACCCTAGCCCAAGTATTCATGTCGTAGGTTAGTCTCCCTCAGCAAGTTGCCCTCCTCCTCCCCCTCCCTCCCCCCCTATATCTAAAATGGCCCATACGACTGATGATATCAAGATCCTAGTCTTCAAAGGAACTGGATCAGAGGATCCAGAACAATTTTGGTTCTTATGTGAAGCTGTGTGGACTGCAAAGAACATTTTGGATCAAGATATAAGAAGAGCGCAGCTGGTTACTTCTTTTCGAGACCGAGATTTGACTTGGTTTATGAAGCTCTCCAGCACTCAGAACCCTATCTTGGCTGATATTAAAGTAGCAATGATAAAAGAGTTCAAGAAGCCTAAATCAAAATCACAGTGTATAACTGAATTGAAAGAGATTCAGTAGAGGCAAGGAGAATCAGTTTGGGATTTTGATCAGAGGTTCAAAGTTCTGCTAGATCAAGTTAGTTTCACTATTGGACCAGCACAGCATAAAGAATGGTTCATTGCAGCTCTATTACCTCATATCTGGTCTCCACTTATGCAACAGAAGGTTGCTGATCAACAAGAGGCTTTGGAAATTGCTATGAAGCTTGAAACAACTCCTATCGGAGACAATTCTGGCATAGCCCAGATACAAGTGCAGTTGGTAGAAATGGCTTTGGAGCTTCGCAACATGAAGAAAGGAAAATCTATTCGTGAAGAGGTTTGGTGTACCGATGTAGGACAAAAGGTCATGACAAGGAACAATGTCCTGCGTTAAGAAATTATATGAATACTGGTGCGCCAAACCCATTTAAGCCTAATGTTTTATATTGTGAGATCTGTAGAACAACTGGACAACATCGACCTGAAGACTGCTATATGCTGTAGAGATATGTTCAAGTTCCCAAGAATCCTTATTGCAAGTTCTATAAGTCAGTAAGACACAATGAAGAAGAATGTCGCAGATTTGACCTTATGAGAGAGCGAACCTATGATGCTTATAGGGTACAAAACGATGCACAAGGAAATAATGGATATGGTTATCGGGGTAGTACATCAGGTCGAGGTACTTTTGGAGGTCATGGTGGTATGTCTGGAAGAGGTCGAGGCCAGGTTGTGTGCTATAACTGTAATCAGGCAGGACATCTAGCTAGAGAGTGTCGGAACCCAACTACGACATGCCGATATTGCAGAGCGGTAGATCATGTTATTGAGCAATGACCACAGCTGATAGCTAAAATACAAGAAATAAATGGTGCTCCTACTCAGAATATTCAGATGATTGCTATAGAGCAACGACCTGTCCCAGCCATTAATGTTGTTACAAGGAGTGGAGCTACGACGCAAGTGCAGAACAAGGAGCAACATCCTGATGAGGCTTGGGTTTGTAAGACCTCGGAGAAAGTTCCAACCTTCAATGTGGGAAGGGAAAAAGAAACATTTATGAAGCCAGAAAAGACTTTGTTGATCTGAGCACATCAGTAGCACCTGCGCAACAGCATCAACAGCAGTCACAGTCTCAAGAAGTTTCGACGGATAAAGTAAGTACACTATCATCATTCTTATAGAGTTGTATGAAGCTCTTAAGAAATCAGAATGCTTTAAATGAGTTACAGGAAGTTATTGCTTCCTGCGAGCCTCAGCGAAGCTTTGGTAAAGAAAAAATTATTAATAGAGTTAGAAGGACTGGTAGAGAAATGTGATTGCATGCTCAGATAGGAGAATATGACATGGTCGATATCATTTTAGACCTGGGATTAGAAGTAAATGTCTTAACTAAGAAGACATGGGAACAAATGGAAAAACCTACCCTTGAATGGTCCCCTATACAGTTAATATTAGCCAATCAGCAGAAGATTGTGCCCCTAGGACGATTCCCTTGTGTCCCAGTAGACATTGATGGAGTTAGTACCCTAGCAGATTTTGAAGTTATTGAAATAATTGATGATAGCAACCCCTATCCATCATTGCTAGGAATTGAATGGGAAATAGAGAATTATGCAGTAATCAACCTTAAGAGTAGGAAGATGACTTTTGAGGGTAAATGCTTGAGAGTCATAGTACCCTTGGATCCTTCTCAAGGAGAAAGGTACACAGAGCCAGTCAGAGATGAAGACCAGGATATTCTGGATCATATCTACAACATCACAGCTAAAGAAGAATATTATGTTAACCCTACTCCTGAAGGTATCATGGACTGGAAATGTGATAGTTCTTGCATGACTGATTCAGATGACAGCTTAGAGAATTGGAAGAATAGACTTTATGAACTACATGGACATCGATGTGCAAGAATTACTAAGTCTCTCAGATGGCTTGGCTCACAGACAAGAGTCTTACCTATTTTTGATGGCTTGACAGACCCAGCAGATTTTATTGTGCAATTTTCAAAGTAGGTACCAGATTCACAGAAAATGGAGACCCTAAATTCAGTATTTAGAGCTACAGCTGCTAGATGGTGGAATGGTCATAAAAAGCACATTTATAGTTGGGAAGTTTGTCAAAAATTTCTTCACCTGAGATTCATGGATCAACCTCAGGAGGTGCAAAGAAGGTTTAATGGTCAGACTAGCCCTCAGGATCATTTGGAGCAGTGTTATCAAACATGGAAGTATGTACCTCATGAAGAATGGGTACATAGGTTTGTGCATACTCTGGAACTTGTAGCAAAGAAATGGTATGCGAAGGTGGATCTTCACCATAGTACTGTAAGTTGGGATAGTCTTATTGATAGTTTTGTGCTGACATTTTCTATTAATGAGGTTTGTCCTACTTTGGACGCAGCTATTAGGTTGATCCACACTAAGGTGTTTGATGGTAAAGAAATAGCCGAGTACCAACCTGATTGGAAAGAACACGAAGATAATGCAGTAGAATGATATAACCTCACAATTGACGAGGCTGATGATCCATGTAACATAAACATTCCTGAGTTAGAAGGACACTGCGAAGTACATCGACCAGCAGTCGAAGAACCAAAAGTGACTTAGCCCTTGAAGACGAGGCAAGTAAACATTGGGTCAGAAGAAATGCTTAAGTATGCTACTATTGGAGATTATTGGGATGAAGAAACGGTAAGCAGGGTGACCCAACTTCTCCATGAGTATCAAGACCTATTCCCGACGAAGTTCTCAGAAATGAAAGGTATCCTTGGGGATATAGGAGTGATAAAAATCCCTTTGAAACCTGATGCGAAGCCTGTGAAGCAGCGCCCTTATAGGCTGAACCCTAAGTATAAATAAAAAGTCAGGGTGGAGCTAGATAAGATGCTCACAGTAGGAATCATTGAGCCTATCGAAGAGTCAGAATGGGTCAGCCCCAAGGTGGTACAAGAAAATAAGACCAAGGGAGAAATCCGAATCTGTGTTGATCTCAGGAAGCTGAATGATTCCTGCTTACATGATCTGTTTCCTACTCCCTTTACAGATGAAGTTTTAGACAATGTCAGAGGTCAGGAAGTGTATTCTTTCATTGATGGATTTTCAGGTTACCATCAGATCAGAATTGCTCAAGAGGATCGACATAAAACAACCTTCGCTACAGAAATGGGATCGTTTCAGTATACAGTTATGCCTTTTGGATTGAAGAATGCACCTGCTATGTTTTCCAGAGTAGTCATATCTGCATTTAAGGACTTCATTCATAAGTTCTTGGAAGTTTACTTTGATGATTGGACTATCTTTGGCTTATTGAAATATCATATAGCTAGCTTAAGGCTTATGCTAGATAAGTGTAGACAGCACCAGATTTCATTGAACCTGAAGAAGTGTATCTTTTGTGCACCTTTTGGAATTCTGCTAGGTCACATTGTGTGCAAGCAAGGATTGATGGTGGATCCTGCGAAGATAGCCATCATTGTGAACCTGAAACCTCTAAAGTCTGTTAAGCAACTTCGCACTACACTTGGTCATACTGGATATTACAGGAAATTCATCAAAGGATATGCTCAGATTACAGCCCGAATGGAAAAGCAATTGAAGAAAGATATTAAGTTTGAATGGACACCTGAGTGTCAGGAAATATTGGATATTTTGAAAGGAAAGATGGTAGCTGCCCCTATCCTAGTATTCCCTAACTGGAATAAGGAGTTTCATGTTCATGTCGATGCATATTGCATTGCTTTAGGTGTCGTATTGGCTCAGTCAGGTGAAAGTAATATTGATCACCCTATTGCTTTTGCAAGTAGAAAATTGTCCACAGCTGAAAAGAATTATACTACGACAGAACGAGAAGGTCTAGCTATGGTTTATGCCCTGCAGAAGTTTCGACACTATCTGTTAGGATCACATTTTAAGATTTTCACTGACCATTCTGCTTTAAAGTATTTGGTTAACAAGCATGTGTTAGGTGGAAGGATATGCAGATGGCTGATTCTGTTTCAGGAGTATGAATTTGAGATCGTAGTTAATCCTGGAAGACTTAACCTAGGGCCTAACCACTTGTCGAGGCTTGAGTCAGGAGAAGAACCCACTAGATTGGACGAAGGTCTTCCTGATGCCCAGTTGTTTTCCATCCAGATGGTTGATGACTATTTTCAGGATATTGTTCAGTACTTATCTACGGGTTTTCCACCCCCTGAGATGACGACACAGCAGAAGAAACAGCTGGTGGTCAAAGCCGCTGACTTTACCTTGATAGCAGGACAATTATATAAGTTGGGACCAGATGAAATATTGTGTAGATGTGTCCTAGAACACGAAAATCCATTGATCTTGGCTGAGGCACATTCGGGAGCAGCAGGAGGTCATTATGCAGGTAAAGCTACAGCTCAGAAGATTCTGACAGCTGGATTGTGGTGGCCTACGATTTATAAGGATGCAAGAGAGTATTGCCATAGCTACGATATCTGTCAGAGGATAGGCAAACCATCCAGAAGGGATGAGATGCCTCTGGTCCCACAGGTGACTTTACAAGCATTTGGCAAATGGGCCATTGATTTTGTTGGACCTATCCATCCCCCTGTAAAGAAATTTGGCACAAGATACATTATTACAGCAACTGATTACCTTACTTGTTGGGCCGAAGCTCAGCCAGTCAAGAACTGTAGCACTGCTACAACTGCGAAGTTCATCTTTGATAATATCTTGTCAAGATTTGGGTGTCCTAGAATTATTATGAGTGATCAAGGATCACACTTCATAAATAAGACTATTGAAGAATTGACCAAAGAATTTCAAGTATATCATCAGAAGAGTACTGCCTACCATCCTCAAGCAAATGGAACCGTTAAAGCCTTTAACAAGATCCTTGAGCACGCTCTGACAAAGGTTTGCAATGTTAACAGAAATTATTGGGATCTTATAATTCCAGCAGTATTATGGGCTTATAGAACCACAGAAGTTGATAGGCCATACACCTTTTAGGCTGGTCTATGGGCAAGAAGCAGTTATTCCCATGGAGTACATTGTTCCTAGCCTCAGAATATTTTCCTTCAGAGAGATGGATGACCCAGCTATGTTGAATGAAAGGTTGGATAAGATGCTAGAACTAGAGGAAGACATATTTATTACAGGTTTCCAGCAGCAAGTACAGAAAGCTAGAGAAAAAGCATGGCATGATAGACACATTAAGAAGAAGCAATTATAGATTGGTGATCTTGTGCTCTTGTACGACAGTAAATTCATGAAGTTCCCAGGTAAATTCAAAACACATTGGAAAGGACCATACATAGTTCAGGAAGTTACCAACGGGGGTGCAGTCCAGTTAGCTAAATTGAATGGAGAAAGTTTACCTTCCATGGTGAATGGAAGTAGATTAAAGAAGTACAGGGACAATCCTGGACCCCCTAATCAGAAGTAACAACAAGAAAGAAATTCTAAGTACCAAGACCAGTTGAAAATGGGTACTAGACTATAATGAAGCTGTTCTCATAGCTATGAAGTATTGAAGGCCGTCGAAGTTGGAAGGTCGAAGTTCGGTTGGTGCTTGGGACAGGAGGGGTCGAAGGTCAATATTGTGTCGAAGGTCCTCATTGTAACGAAGCTAAAGTTAGTCGTTGTGTCGAAGAATAAAGGTCTGTCGTAGCCTAAAATGTGACTGATGGGACAAACTAGATTTGGTGGCGCTGGCATGTGAGTTGCCTTAACTGCTTGTGATGATGAGATTTTGGGAAAATCTAGCGACGTGTGAATAGGATTTACCACCACTCCATCAGATTTGGTTCCCTTAACGCACCATGATCACAAATTTTCTCATGGGATTCTATAAGAAGCCACACCGGCCTGTGACTCCTGCATTACGCACTTTCTTGAGTTACAATTAAGACCATGTCGAATGATCGCAAAGTCCAGGAATTGTTACGAGAGTTCAGGGAGAGAGGTTTGCAAAACCTTATCAACAATCCACCTACATCTAAACTCCCACAGTGTTGCATCCGCCTATGCAGACATGTTCAACCAGGAAGAAATTTAAGGCAGAAGTTCGCTCTAAATGGAACGAAGAAAGACAAAAACCCGCAGGAAAGACTCTGGAGGATCCCCAGATGTATCCTCCTGGCTTAGCAGAATGAAGGCATGCTGTTTGTCTTATGCAAAAGTAAATTGGCATGCAATCATAGGGATACCATTTGTTAAGGACCCAAAGTTTTGGATGGTCAAAATGATCCCCATGACCATCATAAATATTACTAAGGAAGACAGTAGCGTAACAAACATAGGTAGTCTGCTAAATATGAAAGGATGAAGAATCAAGCAAGCTATGGTCGCGGTAGCAGTAGCAGAAGGGATGACGATGATAACACGCATATAAAGGAGCAGGGAAGTAGGAAAATTAAAGATGATGGTTACAAAGATGCAGACGGATACAGAATTCGACAGAATGTAAAAGGAGCTAGTAGAGAAGGAGCAAGCAGCTGACAGCAGTTCACTCTCTTCGCCAACAAGATTCTCGCACCAGACAAGCAGTAGAGTGTCCTGGGACGGGACACTGGTGAGTCTTAGGGGCCTGTTGGGGCGTGCACCTTAACGGTCACTAACTATGGTAACTCTGTGGTTTTTGTGGAAGTGTGTAAGCAGAGTTGCGACTCAAAATAGTCTTAGGGGTGTCGGGGTTGAGTCAAAGCCCTATTTTTTGTATTTGTCCATAAAATTCGGGTGTAAATCCATGATTTTGTAATAGTGCGCTTGTATAAATAGGCACTCATGTAAATATGTAAGGGGTATCTAATGAGATGAGGATCATCTGATGCAAAGAAGATAGATCTGTTTTTTGTGGTTTAAGGTCAAGTCCCAACTGTGTGCGTGGAAGACCTCTGCAGCTGTGTGCGCAGAGGGTTTTTGTAAAGAAAGGAACTGCAACTGAGTGCGTAGTTAGAGATTGTAAGAAAGGAACTGCAGCTGAGTGCGCAGTTAAAGATTGTAAGAAGGAACTGTAGCTGAGTGCATAGTTAGACTTGAAGGATGGATCTACTGCTGAGTGCGTAGATCAGAACTGTTGTTTTTGTAAAGAATTGAATAAAGCACAGTTCTGTGGACGTAGCCCCGACACTGGGGGTGAACCACGTTATATCTTGTGTTGTGGTTCTTTTGTGTTATGTTTTTATGCTTTTTATAAGTAGGCTACTGATAAAATAAGATAACTATTTAAATATTAACTTCGCTGTGAATTCCCAGATAAGGGTTAAGCAAGAAAAGTCTTTTATCTAACTGCGAAGCTAATTAAGTAGACATCAAAGCTCTATTTGGTATAAATATTTGTTGTTAAGGATAAAGGTACAATAATATCCCTCTTCTACTTGTATAAACCTGATTCTATGGCACCCCATAGCTATTTTGGGTGAGACTGCAACCTGTTCGCAGGTTGTTGCCGAAAGGGCCAACATTGTGGGTCTTTTTGTTGGTGCGAAGTTAAAGTATAAACCCCGGGTCTACCCCATAGACCAACATCCATCTATGGTGGTCATCCAATAGCATTGTAGAAGACTCCATCATACTAAGTCTGTTCCAACGCACCCTTACAGGTGCCACGGCCAAATGGTACATTGAGCTGCCACAAGCCAAGTACCCCGACTTCAACTCCCTAGCCTTCATGTTCCTACAGTATTTCCAAATCCCTATCAGATATGACAAGGGGGTGGAGATCCTACTATCCTATCACCAAAACACCGCCACTCACATCACTGATCATATCCATGAGTGGTAGTAGTGCCACAGCTTGTGCAAGATCCAACTTGATGACAAGATCTTCTTGGATTGGTTCCTCAAAACTTTGCTCCTGCCCATCGCAAAGGATGTCGCATCTAAACATCCCCAATCCGAAGAAGAGGTCATACTGAAGGCCCAACAATTTGACCTCATCTATGCCCAGTCAGGATACTTGTATACCGTCATCCTAGACGCTCCCTGTCCAAGTACCTCTTACCGCGATGCACCGAGGACATCCCATGCAGCGAATGGCATTATAGGGTTAGTCTCTCAACAACCACCACCTCAACCAACACCACCTACCATTGCACCACAACCAAGCAACACTGCTAATGTTGCTTACCAAAACCAAGCTCCAGACTATGCTAGAATGATGTCTCAGTACGGAGTGACAACTTCCTATGCACAACCTGCACCACTATAGTATGCTCAAGCTATGGCTTGACCAGCACAGTAGTATGTGGGGCAAATGCCCACATTCATGGTACCACCACCCCCACAAATATACTATGCACCACTAGTGCAACAAGTCCAATCCCTCGCCCCCGCTCCACCTGCTCCACCCGCACCGTTGGGTCAAGTATTTGCACAACAAAACTGTCCCAACTAGCCTACCCTCAACAATCAACAAGGGAAATCTAGAAATAACCGGCCCCAAAACCAGGGCAACAACCAACCTCAGGGTGGCGGTCAACAACCGAATCCCCCCAACAATGCCGCAACAAATCAGCCAGCCCAGAACCCTCCACGACCAAATGCACCAAGACACAATGCCCCATTGTGCACAAACAAACCATGCACACTTTGTGAGGTCTATGGGAACTATACATTTGAGTGTCCCCTCATGGGTCACGCCAAGCAGGCCATTCAAAACGAGGCCCAACAGGCTACCAATGCCACAAAGAAATCACAACCCAACTCTGCACCACAAGAACCTCCTCCCATGGTGCTTCAAAACCCACTACCAGTCTAAGGATTGGTGGCAACCGCTACCCCTCCCCAGGCCAATCCCAACACTCCGGGGGCACCACCCACGGCCGAAATAGGTGTTCAACACTTGATGACCATGACCACTAAAGAGGTCAACTTATAGACTAGATGAAATCAGTACGATACCACCACCAAACCTGTTGACTCATCAGCAACATCTATGTCTAAGACAACCAACCTACCTCTCTAGTTACCTGTTGTAATCTCACAGATCACATAAGGTTACCAATAATACATACTAAAACATATATATCTATAAATCAGAGACAGGAGACAAGAACATATGGGAAAACAGATTATATTATTGTAATGAGTTCATACAAGGAAGAGAACTGAACTAAGTTCTCATTTGGCCCAACAGCCTAATATATACAATTTACAAACAGTTACAAAATAACTACCTATCGGTTCGGTGAACCGACACGACTTTTAGTTAGCCGACTTAATCATCTAGTTTAGTCGGTCGACCGAATTAGTCGGCTGATCGACTAAGTCGGTCTTCGTTCAAGTCGACTTGTGTCGACTTGCTCCTTCTACATCTCCCCCACAAACAAAATGTTTCTTTGTCCCGAAGAAATAGGGAGGTACAAAAAATTATGTCTTTGTCGGACTCTTCCAAAATTCTATTGTGGAGGGCTGTGCAAACGAATGGTTGGCCTTTTCTGGACGCAGATCTCGACAATAGCTGAAGCAGTGATGGCAAGGTGATGCTGAAAATATGTCCAACTCTGCAAATTTTTCTGGATGTTGATTGTTAGTGTAGTTAAGCGTCACGGCAATGAAACCAATGTTGTAATCTCACAGATCGCATAAGGTTACCAATAATACATACTAAAACATATATATCTATAAATCAGAGACAAGAGACAAGAAGATATGGGAAAATAGATTATATTATTGTAATGAGTTCATATAAGGTAGAGAACTGAACTGAGTTCTTGTTTGGCTCAACAGCCTAATATATACAATTTACAAACAGTTACAAAATAACTACCTGTCGGTTCGGTGAACCAACACGACTTTTAGTTAGCTAACTTAATCATCTAGTTTAGTCGGTCGACCGAATTAGTCGGCTGATCGACTAAGTCGGTCTTCATTCAAGTCGACTTGTGTCGACTTGCTCCTTCTACATTACCCCCATTCCTACGCCCCCCCATACGCAGAATTTCCAATAATGCCACAGCTAGAGCTGTAGTCAGCTATAGCATTGTGGATGATTTCACCCAAACGCCAACCGCTATGTCTGCTATTGAGGTACTTAAAATGTGCCCAACGTAGTATAAATCCTTACTAGCCTCTCTAGGGGCAGTAGACCCCTCTGATTCCAAGCTAACCACATTTTATATAGAGAACAAAGAGCCACGCATGCCCTCCACTATCGCCTTCCAAATCTCAGTATCCATTCGGAACTTGGTCGTGCACCGATGCATAGTGGATGAAGGGGCATCCACGCGTGTCATGTCTACCTTGGTTTGGTAGAATCTTGGATCACCTATTCTGCAACCATCCTCCATGACTCTACAGGCTTATGATGGACACCCCACTAAAGCCCAAGGAATCCTCCCTCATGTCCCCATCACGTTAGCTGGGAAGACAGTCATGATTGACATTGAGGTCATTAACGCTCAACTGGATTACAAACTCCTCCTTGGGAGGAGTTACATGTACACCATGCGAGCAGTTGCATCAACTGTCTTCTACCTCATGATGTTCCCCCATGAAGGGAAGATTGTGACGGTCGATCAGCTCACCTACCATGATCTGCAAGGGTTAACAACGCCTGCCAATGTTATCACTACCATCACCACCACCGAGCTGTAAGGGGAAACCGCACATACTAACGTCATCCCTGCAACCAACATGGTGGTTGAAAACACACCAGCTTCCCCACCATTGAATGTGGGCCCTGGGTTGTTTACCAATCCTACCATGACAGCTCCTTTCCCGTTGGTGTCACCACCACCGACACAAAAGCAAACTGCAGACTTGTGCATGGTCTCATCAAGCACCGCTGCACCCAAACAGAAACCACAGCTGCAACCCCAACCACAATCACAACATCATCCATAGCCACAACATCACCCGTAGCAGTAGCATTACGCGTAGCCACAACCACAACCTCACCCCCACATGTAACTAGCTAGGAGTTATGTGGGCTCATCTCCAGTCCATACAATTTCCTTCCTCTTTCCCCCACCTGGTGTCATGAGAAAGCTGGTCATGGCCACCTTAAGCCTACCCAACCTTACGTTGGGGATCCCAGTGTGGTATCTGGATCCACCAGCTCAACCAGCAATGCCCTAGGTTGTGTTAACTCCGGTGCAACCTATTGCGGTTGAGTCTCACCCCCCACCCGGTCCGCATAAGCCAACCGCTGCACCCACACCTGCACCACCCCAACCCAAAAGGGACAGGGGAAAGAACACCAAAGCCACTGTAGAACCACGACAAGTCCCACCTTGTTCCGTCTACGAACAACAGGGCCATCCAACTCATAATTTCCCTAAAATCCCAATGATCTATGCGCTTCTGGATGCCATGGATATGAATGAAAATATCCCCATGGTTGAACTCCCAACCACGCCACTAGTCAATAACAAGGCATTGACGAAAAACCATTCTTGTGCCCTTTGTGGCTTGTATGGACATTACTCCCACCATTGCCAAGACCTGCCCAAATTTCGAATGGCTCTCACTAACCTCCGTCATTATTCCCTTGAGTCTGAGATCACCTTGATCAAATAATTTCACCCCCCACCGCCTTCTTCAGACACCATGTCCATTTACATGATCTCCAATTCTACAGACCCTCTTGTCTCCACCATCACCGATGGTCCATCAGACCTCTCTCTTCCGTTGTTTCCCCAGCCACCGTCACAACCTCAGTTGCAACCTCAACCTCAGTTACCAGGGAAACGGTGGGGTTCATTCCCAACCAACATGATCATTTTCCTTTTCCTTTTCCTTTTTATTTTCCTACCGTCCGAGATCATGAGTAAGTATTTCTTGGAAACCCACAATCTACAGGATTTCACACTGGGAGATCCTGTGTGGTACCTTGAACCACCTATCATACCTATAAGGCCCTAGGATGTGTTAACTCATGTCCAGGAAATTGAGATGATGTTGCACCCACCTCTAGGTCCACCAAAGACTCCTTCTATCTCCAGGCCTGCCCCTCTTCCTCCAATAGAGACTGGGGGCAAGGCCACCAAAACCACAACTAGTACCATTTACATGATATCTAGCACCAATTTCCATTTCACCTTGTCGGCCGTGGAATATCCACCTGATCTATCCTAGCACCACTTACGCGATGACAATGATATATGTAATACTGCCTTCGGTTTTACCCCATTCCATTTAAACCATAGTGTGGAATTGGTTCTTCCCATAAAAGACCAGATTCCATCACCCTGCCTTACCAATGACCTTCGTCTTGGCAAGGGGACATACACCCTTATTGACTCTGATGGACAACTCTTGGAGAACCCCTGCAACGGGCTCTACCTTAAGAGATTTTACGCTTAACATCACCAATGAGTTGCTTCATTTTCTTCTTCTTTTTTCAACGTTTTTTACCACAAGTCAAGGGCAGCACCATTAGCTGCTACTTCAAAGTCACCCGAAACCGATTCGAGACACCTCTCACACCTTCGGGCTCAAATTTCCATTTCTGAGACCATCGTCTCATGTATAATAAGTCAATTTTGGGACCATTTCCCACAAGTCACCATGATTCACAAGCCATGACATAACGATGCAAGTGTCTACGGATCGGTACTTGTATAACATTGCCCGGTCGCAACTCATGCGAGCGATCGGGCCACCACCCGTTCAGGATTGTACCATATTTTACTTTGTATAGTTATAATTGTCTTTTTCACCGCACCTTATGCAGACATCTGGACCATCATCCACAAAACCCTTTGTTTTTCTTCCATGTATTTGACATAGAAGCATCCTCGGGCCACCGCCCATTAAGAAATGTAATTTTAGCTTTTATTTTATTTTTAAACACATAGATTGTCTTTTCTTTTTACCACACCTTACGCGGACCTCTGGACCACTATCCACAAAATGATTTCTTTTCTTGCATGTATTTGGAACATAATGCCTCTGGACTTGTACGTACATCACATGTGGTCAAGTCCGCCCACATTAACACACACACACACACACACTCTCCTAACCTCTGTCCGAGAGCGACCTCAGTTTGTGTGCCTCTATCGCACTGTCTTGTAGGCCTCTACCGCAATCTATCCCACGCATGTATTGGTATGTTTGAGAATGTTCTACTCCATCCATACTGCGTGGATGACCTGTGGACCTCTATCCACCGTCCCGACATGGGGGCACCACTCATGCCACCATCGGTTGACCACATTGGAGTTTCGTTTAAGCTCTTTTTTGACTCCTTAAAACAATGAAAAGATCATCGAGCATAGCTGCTTCCTTTCCTGCTCGCTAAAGTATAGGGAAGGGCGTCTACATTGGCTCGTTTACCTCCTTTTGTGGACCATGTAGACCATTTCATGAAAAGGGCCTCCTTGGCACACTCAAGCCAAGACCGTTCCCCTCTGCATATTTGTGTGCTTTCTCGGGCAGAGGGGCCGCACTTGACGAAAAAGCTCACCACTAGTTGTCGTTAAGCTCTTTTCCAGCCATCTCAACAAGAAAATATTGCCGAGAAAAATTGGTTTCGTTCATGCTCATAAAAGTATTTTAATGACCGTCCAGTCAGTATAGGTTTAACCTTTTCCAGCCTGATTGGACTACCAATGGTAAATAAGTCTCCCATCCCCTCCAGGATGGGAGAGCTCTCCTATGTATAATTTTATCATTTTTCGGGCATAGGAGACTACCAACGAAAAAGAGCCCCCACTGGATTCTTCTTCATGCTTTCAGATTATCTAAAATTGAAAGCACCATCGAGCATTTACCTTCTCAGGCTTGCCAAAAATCCACGAGATCATACCACAACGGTGTCCCTAGACACCACCCCACAGAAAACAGTTTGGCAGCATCCCCACATTGGGTCTCCTTTGTTTAGAGTACTCTACAATGTGTCTTCCTTGGATCCCATCAGTATCAAAAGTGTCCACCTCCTCCAAGTATTTCCCATCTGCAGCGACATTCCCAATATTACAGCTATGATCCCATTCCCATGATTCAAGTTTCATTTGCTTCCTGGTCTGCCTTGCCGTCATACTCTGAACAAAGGAAGTTTGAGTCTCCCACTCCCCCACTTCCCCTGTTCAGTTTTTCCCTTCCCTCCCCCCCCCCAATTCAATGAGTTAGTCCACATATTGCTTCACATCTTTCGGTTATCCCTCGCGCTCCTAGTCAAGGAAACATCATTGCCTAGACTAGGGTCAGGTCTCCCTCTATCGACACCAACACACATATTCCAAAGGATAGACCCAGAGGTCCATGTACCTTGGTTTCATTAACATCATTGATGAGTTCCTTGGACCACTTGAGAGGAGTCCTTAGTGCCTCTTGGGATGGTTATTTCTCATGTGCTCAACTTCAACTCCATCATCGCACCGTAGAGATTCGTACAAGGTTTTTTCCACACAGTACTTGGCCGAAGACCCCGGATGTCACCCGACTCTAGCACATTGGTGAGCCCTCTCGAGGGACCTAAATAGGTTGTGTCCCTTGTGATTTCTGGGTTGCGTTGGAGACAGTGATCAGAAGCCCCGGCAGTGCTTCAATATACCTTTATGATTGATGCAACATACTTGTACCATAGAGACTTTGACTCTCAATCAGTGAGTCCATACAACTATGTACCGTTCCAGATCCAGCAGACTGTCAGTCATGAAGATATAGCATTCCATGAGAATGCCATGGGTCCAATGTACCAGATCAGTATTGTATTCAGCCTCACATGAGAGGCAACCAACATTGTAACATCAGTTGTATATGATTGGCTCTTGTATTTTAGAGCATAGATCAAATGATTCTTTTGACATTGCCACGAGCATGGGAATGCCCACCTCGTCCATATACATGTCACACATTTATTGTATCTCACCCATTGATGGGAACCAAATTAATACAAAACCAGAAGGCATCATGCCCCATCCCCGGAAGCACCACCTCTCGACAGCAAATCCTATGATGTCCATTGGCCATACATTGAGCTCCTACCCTCACACATTAGGGGGCAATCTATTAACCCAAAAATCCCCCACACAGCTCTCAATGGCCTACACCACCCAAGGACACCATCACACAACACTCATTTCACTCCATAAGACCTTCCATGACCTTCCATTTGACTCCCACACCTCAAAAAGAGCCCAAGGATGAAGAAAAGGGCTAAATTCCCCAAAAAAGAGCCCAAAATAGACCCCTAGGAGCTAAATCCCTCAAAAAGGGGCTAAAACCCTAAAAGGGGCTAAAGTTAGGGTAGAAGGGGCTAAAGGCCCAAAAAAGGGGCTAAAACCTTGACCAAGGGCTTAAAACCCTAAAACCCCTTGGAAAAACTATATAAGGAGGGTGGGGGGTCACTCTCAAGACTCTCCTCATTTGCATATTGTTATGCTTCCCATGGATGCTTTGAGACCTCTTGCTCTCAAACCACCCACTCCCCCCCTCTTTCATCTCCATTTCTCCAAGCCATTGCTCCCCAACCAAGAGAGAGGTGCTCCCATGAGCTAGGGCACGGTGGCCCATTTCCACCCAAGTGAGGTATAACTTCTTTTTATGCATGTTAATTTGGTTATTTTGTTTTCTAACCAATATTTTCATTTGTAGGTTTTTCATTAACTTTGTTTGCAGGTTGTTTCATAGTAGTATAGGTTTATTTTGCAGGTTTTGGAGGTGGAACCCTAACCCACTGTGTGCAGAGGGGTTCACAAGGGCTGCATCTCCATATTTCTTTCTATTATTTGCTCTTAGATGTAGGTTACAATAGCTACCATTTACTTGTTCTAGTGTACCTTAGCTTAGTTTCAATTCGTAGCTCTGTTTCAGTAATTTTTACTTCCATTTTTTACTATTTTCTAAGGGTAGGAACTTACCCTTGTGCCCTATAGGCACAAGGGATCCATTCTTACCCCTATATTGAGGAGAAATTCTCACTACAACAAGCACAGGTCCATAGACGTGTTGGGGTTCGGACCTTGAAGGTCCTTAATTTTGCCAACTCCACAGTTTTGGTGCGAAGCTTGTAAGTGGAATTGCGGTCCAAAATAGTCTTAGGGGTTTTGGGGTTGGGTCAAAACCCCTCTTGTTGTAAATAACCCATTGTTTAAGCCCATGGTTTAAACCCATGGTATTGTAATAGTGCACTTGTATAAATAGGCACTTATGTAAAGGAAAAAAGAGCTTTTTTGAAGGTTTTATGTATGATGATGATTTGATGCGAAGAAGCTAAGGTCTATTTTTGGGGTTAAGGTTAAGTCCCAGCTGAGTGCACAGAGGGTTTTTGAAGGAAGGATCTACAACTAAGTGCACAGTTTTGGGTTGTTCAGAAGATCTACAGCTGAGTACGTAGATCAGAACTGTGTGTTGTAAAGTGTTGAATATAAATTCAATTCTGTGGACATAGCCCCTACACTGGGGGTGAACCACGTATATCTTGTGTTGTGGTGGTTCCTTTTAGTTTTTGTGCTGTTATGTTTTATGCATTTGATAAGTAGATGAATGATAAAGTAAGATAATTGTTAAGTATTAACTTCGCTGTGAATTCCTAGTTAAAGGTTAAGCAAGTAACTGTCTTTTATCTAAACTGCGAAGCTATTTAAGTGAATGTCGAAGATCTGTATTATATGATTATTCTTTGTTAAGACTAAAGGTAAAGTAATATCCCTCTTTTGCCTGCAGAAACCTGATTCTGCGGCACTCCATAGCTATTTTTGGTGACACTGCAACCTGTTCGCAGGTTGTTGCCGAAAGGGCCAACACTGTGGGTCTCTTTGTTGGTGCGAAGAAAAAAGTATAAGAACCTGGGTCTGCCCTAAGCCCAACAAATTGGTTCTGTTGTCTGTTGAATCAGTATTTGCTTCAAGAGGAATCTACGTCGTACCTGGAGGGATATGTTTTGGAGGCCCTCAGTAAATGAAATCAGTGACTGGGTTGGAGATACTTATCTGAAATTTGCTGAACAAGAGAATAAGGACCCTCATCGTAGCTCAGACGACTTCTTGCAAAGGTATGTTTTTACTGATATTTATGAAATTTTCTTTCCTAGTATCCACACAGAATTGCACCAGTGGTTATCCAGGTTGACAGAAAGAAAGAAAAACTTCAAAGAAGATCAGTCTCCTGACTGAAACCTAGAAAGAATTAAGCTGTTGAAAAATACGAGCAACGCGGTATCAAGAGCTTTTGACTTCTGGACAACGCGAACCCTTGAAGCATTTGTGATGGAGTTCACCATCGACACACATACTTCTTTCAGTGAAGCAGAAAGACAGTTTTTCAAAGGACCAAGGGGTAAGTACCTGAATTCATTAAGTCTGAAAATTAAAATGCTCTTGGCTGAGAAAGGCATATTGCTTATCTAATCTGATTGCTAGATTTATTGCTACTAACCTATGTTTGAAAGCAAAAGTGACTTCGACGAGCAAATTGGTTTACTTCACAACGGTAAAAGATACAAGAGAAATCTTGGATCCTATAACCTAGGCCAAAATACCGATTATACCTCATTAATCCCAGAAGAATCTAAATCTGAAGAAACCCCTTTTGTTAGAAACCCTCCTATAACTCCACAGTGAAGATCTGTTATCCCTGAGAACCCTTCGCAGTCTGAAAGTAACCCTAGCCCGAATTGTCCTGTCGCATGTCAGTCTACCTCAGTAAGTTCCCTCCCCCCTGTTACCAGTATTCCCCCTCCTCCCCCCCCTAGATCCACTATGGCCCATATGAATGATGATATCAAGCTCCCAATTTTTAAAGGAACTGGATCAGAGGATCTAGAGCAATTTTGGTTCTTATGCGAAGCTGTTTGGACTGCTAAGAATATTATGGATCAAAATACAAGAACAGCATAGTTGGTCACCTCTTTCAGAGACCGAGCTTTGACTTGGTTTATGAAGTTTTCCAGTACTTAGAACTATATCTTGGTTGATATTAAAAAATCTATAATCAAAGAATTCAAGAAGCCTAAATCGGAGTCACAGTGTATAACTGAAGTGAAAGAAATTCAGTAGAAGCGAGGTGAATCAATATGGGACTTTGATCAGAGGTTCAAGGTTCTGTTGGATCAAGTTAGTTTCACTATTGGACTAGAACAACATAAAGAATGGTTCATTGCAGCACTATTTCCTCATATCAAGACTCCACTTATGCAACAGAAGGCTGCTGATCAGCAAGAGCCGGTGGAAATTGCTATGAAACTTGAAACAACTCTTGTTGGAGATAATTTTGGAATAGCCCAAATACAGGAATAGTTAGCAGAAATGGATTTGGAGCTTCGTGACATGAAAAATGGGAAATCTATTTGAGAAGAGGTTTGGTGTACATGATGTAAGACAGAAGGTCATGACAAAGAACAATGTCCTGCATTAAGAAATTATTTGAATACTGGTGCACCGAACCCGTTTAACCCTAATGTCCTATATTATAAGATCTATAGAAAAACTGGCCAACATCGACCTGAAGATTGCTATCCACTGCAGAGATATGTTCAAGTACCTAAGAATCCCTACTGCAAGTTCTGTACGTCAGTTGGACACAACGAAGACGAATGTTGCAGCTTTGACCTCATGAGAGAGAAAACCTATGATGCTTATAGGGTACAACCTGATGCACAAGGAAATGATGGATATGGTTACCGTGGTAGTACATCAGGTCGAGGTAATTTCAGAGGTCGTGGTCATGGTGGTATGCCTGGAAGAGGTCGAGGCCAGGTTGTCACGTCCCCGTCCCTCAACCGGTGAAGAGGACGCGACGAGCACATCAACACAGCCGGGAAAACAGCCCATGAACATGATCAAAGAATTCAAATGCTGAAATTAAGCATACACAGATGCATTTATCTTCAATCATACAGCGGAAGCAACACAAACACATTCCAGCATTCGAACATCAATATAAATTACATAGATGCAGTGAACAGCAGTACTTATCTATTGATGAAGAATTTCACCCGCAACCAGCTACGTCGCTGCAACGTTCCACCCAACCATAGGCCAGCTTGCTCATCAATCTCTCAGCAATGCTGCCACCCCCGAGCTGGGCATGATTCCTCTGGAGTAAGGGTCAATTGCAGGCTTATACATAGCCAAGGGGACATAAACATCAAACCAACACAGTTGGGTTTCATAGGATTTCAACAGACAAGCCAAGCCAGCACAGTCAGAAGACCAACCATTGCACTCAGGCAATTACTTAGCCGTCACAGCTTAAATAGGGAAAACGAATCCTGAGTCATTCTTGGCCCTATCGTGGCCAAAATGACTCTCATTCGAATTTACAACAGCTCTAGACGTAACAGTAAAGACATTCACAACATGGGGAAAACTACAGCCCCGAATTTATGAGTGTGCACAACTTACAGCCAGGTAAAACGGCCCAAATAACCTGTGAGACAGCCAAAAACGTGAATGGACCTTCACAGTCAGTCGTGGATGCAAGAGAATGGCTCTCAGCTCTTCATGAGCGCCCCAAACAGAAGAATACCGGTGCGTGGGTAAACAATCCGACCCAGCAAAGAAAAGAACAGACAATGGAGGCCCTGAGTGAGGAAAAACAGCTCCGTTTTTTCGCGCAGATGCACCACTAACAGGAAGGACGCGAATTTGCAGGTCGTGGGTGCTCAGCAATTCGTGGAGAAGAGGAAGAAAACCTGCGTGAGACCAAAAACGCCCCCCAAAACCTGTGCGTGAGGAGCCAACAGACCAAAATCGTGGTGAGAGTGTAAAACTGACCAGGGAGAGTGCGTGAGGGAGAAGAATGGCCAATGTGGGTGGAGTGGGCAATTGGGTAAGGCTGACAGCCTCCCACAACCACCACCACTTTAGCAATAAATTCCCTCAGCCATAACTCCTCAACCACCAGCTGAGCATTAAAGAGGTTGACAAGGTTGGATGAGACAAAAGGTGACAAACAACAAAGGTAGAAAACCACAAGGTAATAAAACATGGGTCTTTCCCCATAGCCAAGGTTTGACATCCCCCACCCCTTATCCTTTGGAATCCATGCCCTTTTCATTCAACGTTGCACTGCCGTAGCTGGTTGTGGTTTATTTTAATTGATGTGCGGGTTTTACATGATGCCACATTAAAATGTGCCGGATAGCACTACATTCCATCGGAAATTATCCCCATTGCCGAAACATACAACAAAATCGATGGTGGGGCTTTTGCCTTGAGCTCCTCACCATGATTAATTACATTTTACACATCATGCAAACGGGGTCAAAACTGGGGACGTGACATTCCCCTCCCCCTTGGATTAACACCGTCCTCGGTGTTCCATTACATATATACAATACATATACAATTGCACATCAAAATTTCAAAATTGCAAATCTGCCCCACGTTCAATCATCTACTTTGAACGTTCACGACCAAGCCTCTCGGATTCCATGGACTTTTCCTGCTGGTTCTCAGCTTCTTGCTGATCCCGAAGTCTAGGAACTTTGCGGCTATTGCCTTCATCCTGTTCCCCCATTGGGCAGTCCCAGCGTAAATGATGTCCTCCGCATCTCCAGCATCTCACTGGCTGCTTCATCTTTACCTGCTCAATTTCCTTTGAGCCTTCATGCCTGGACCGTTTCTTATCGGGTCGCTTGGACAATTGTCCCATTGCTGATCCACCTTCCTTTCCTTTGCCGATTGCTCCCAAAAGGCTTTTCTCCTCCCTTTACAAACCAATAGAGTCTTGCAAAATCTGGTGGTTCATTTCACTCTGCCTTCTCTGTAACTTGAGCATCTCCCCAAGATTTTCTTGGGTCTTGGAAATCACTTGAAGGAGA